>JAMAHF010000022.1:0-89591 GCA_023627405.1 Penicillium sp. S1316
CCTGACTGCCAAGACCATTACATCAGCCATTTTGTCTCGAGCGACCAAAATTAACACCCCGGCTGACCTGTAACCTGATACTCTCCCTCTTCCATTCTAAGTCTGACGGGCGGAGCTCGTTACTTTCATGGGCGGTTCTGATTGGTTGGTGGTTCTTCGATCTTCCGCATCCTTTAAATGTTCTGATTGGTTCCCAAAAATGTGTGTGTGTCGAATTAGTTCTCCGCGCCAAGTCCGGCGCGCCACCTGCGAAACAGCAACAGCGCCGCTCGATGGCATCTCCTCTGTACTATCTACTACTCTGTATGGTAATATTAATTATATTGGTGGTACTTGGTATCTGCGTTTAGCAAGGGTTGACATGGCGCGCGAGCGCGATCTGGCTTCCCTTTATTAAAAGTATAAAGAACCAATAGAGTTTTTATATATTATAACTTCACATATATGTATCTCTATCATAAGGTCCGTGACTCCCACTCGTCAAGGGCCAGCCAGGGCCGGCCTGTAACGTATGCAAGGCTATTAGCCGTTTACACTGCTAATTATATTTAATGTTAACTGATTTAATTTGTAAAATTCACTGATCGATCTGTATAGCACATACCATAGCTAGCTACTTTTGGGAATAATCAAGACCACGTGGGTTATGTATTGACCTTGGCTGCAAATGGATAACAGATCCAGCATTATGCTTGGGCTTATTAGGTTTTATCAATGGGTTGAAGGCCGTTAGCAAGTCTCATGAAAGCCATCAAGCGGCGTCTGTTATCACAGCCGGCAGCGAGAGCGTTAGCTCCGACAACATTGCGGTCTGAAAAGGTGGAACCCGGACTTTGAGAAAACTATTAACATCAATCAAGGTAAACCAGACGAAGAGGGGCCTTCACGCGAGTCAGCCCAAGTTTACCTCACTCCATAATTTATTTCAGGCTCCGTGCGCCGCGCTTGACGCAATATGTTTAAAGTCCAGCGCTTTTGATTCTTTTTTGCGCTGGTGTAGGCCTCTTCAACCAGGTGATAAGGCACGCCTGCTGTGGCTGCGTTTGCGCCCTGCTGAATCGTAATGCATGGATCGTGATATCTGACTGTATGCTTACACAGGTTCCAGAGGATAGCGACTGTAAAGATGCTGCATCTCAGAAGGCATAAGTAGACGGCAAAGAGTCCACTCCCTCCCAGGGCTTGATGGATATGAAGAATCCATCCAACAATATCTGTAAATCAAGCATTAACACCTGGACAAGTCTTCATTAATAGCTTGATGAGAAGAACAAAGTATTCCACACAGATACCATGGTCGTGGAACATCTCTGCAACAGCGAATACACAGGAGTGTTATAAGGTTCAGTGTAGACCCCAATGCTCGCGCCGGTCATAACATCATTCTGTTAGATGCCATGGTTTAGTCTACAAGAGACAACACCTGAGAGCTCCCATGCAAACTTCCCTGATCGATACCCTTAGCCTGCCTAGGAGCTAATTTGGCTGTTTTACCAATACAATGGGATGACATTTTTAGTACAACGTGGAATCGCCTGCGGGCCGCACCGAAAGGCAATAGGCCACTCATTTTCAATGAATTATAGTAAGACATATGATTAACACACGGTTTCATCTGTCAAACTGTGACCTTGGCTAGTTTAAGTGGTACCATAGGAAGATGACAGGGCACGGGCAGCAGCACCATGGGCTAAGTTTGATCAAATTTCTCAGATCTAAAACGGTAACAGTGTGATCTTCCCCTGGTGGGTGTAGAACGAAGCCCTAGGATATCTATCTGGGCCCGAACCACCGACGCGACGCAGATAATTTTGCGCGCATAGCTGGTTGGAATGCGCAATTTTTTGCCCAAATAGGCTTAACGTGCATTTGTCGGACTAAACCATTAGCGCTGAACGTTTATTGGGAATTTGGCCCCCAATGCAGTAGTATTCCAATGTTGGACTGCGCTCGTTCGCGGCCAGACCGAAGTGGGGACTCGCACGACTTGTGCGCGGCTTACGTCCTCAAGGCTTCACGAATCTCGACTTCCGCAACAGCCGATAACGAGGGGTGGTCGAAATGAGCCAGTCATCGAACGACAGAAGCGACAGGGAGGAGAGAAAAAGACGCGCGAGCCGACCGAAGGTACGGACTGGCTGCGTAACATGCAAGTATGTGCGATTTTCGTGTACCCCACATACCGATAAAACGGCTCTTGAACTCCAGGCTGCCCGGCAGCAGCAGCAGATACATACTCACCCCTAGGCGATTTTAGGAGCCGCCATAAAAAGTGCGATGAAGGTCGGCCGTCCTGCCTCGTGTGCACCCGGTCTGGGCGGACATGCGAGTACCGCGAAACGCTGGACCATCGAACGCGAGCTGCGCGAGAAACCCGGACAGGCGGACAGACGACTAGTGGCTACTGTTACATTGGCGCACTGACAGTGACGCCTCCATTGCGTACAGGCCTAGCAAACGACATGGGCCCGGAAGAGCGACGGTATTTGGACTTTTTCCGGACAACGACTGCGGTGCAGTGTGCCGGCTATTTCTACGATGCGTTCTGGCAGCGAATAGTTCACCAGGTTAGCGAGGAGCAGCCGGCAGTTTGCCATGCGGTCATCAGTTTGGGCTCGCTGAACTACAGATTCTTGCAGCTGCGAGTGGGCGACAGCAGCAGGGCATTGGACAAGGCATTCCCTCTCCAACAGTCGAACAAAGCGATTGCTAGTCTCCGGCGCAAGTTAATGACGGATCCCACGAGCCGTGAGGGTACAGAAATCGCACTGGTGACCTGCATCGTCCTAATTTCAACAATGCTCTTCCAAGAAGATGCCCAGTGGGCAGGCCATCATCTGCGGTCAGGCTTGAAGCTGCTGGAGGAGTATCGGAAGGACGACCCGTCTCAAATTGGAACAAGCTTGGCGATAACACGGGCCTTTGATGGTGTGCTCTTGAGCTGGTTGACATTCAGCACGCCAGAGACCAGGGCGGAAGAGGCTGGTGGGGCCCAGCCTTTTCCCTTTCTTGTACCACGCGCTTTTCCCGAGATCACCGATGATATCAGCAAGGCGAGCGAGTTTGTGGGGAGCTTGGCCTTACTTGTATTACATGGCCATCCTCAGGCACTCGCCGGCACTGGGGATTTTGGTGCGGTATTGAGAAAACTTTGTGGTTGGCGAAAGCAGATTAAGGAATCCACCTTAATCGACCAAGGGCACATGTCACGTCGCCATCGCAACGCATTGACGCTGCTCGAATTATGGAGCGGAGTCCTCTACATCCTCATCAGTGTAGAAACGCAGCCGCCAACAAGGGGTGAAACAAGATACGATGCATTCCTCGCGGGCTTCCGACATAGCGTTGATCTGGCCAGGGAACTGCTCACAACGGCCTCATACCCGGTCCCGGAGCCTATACCGACCTTCTCAGTCAACATGGGAATCATCGCGCCTCTTTTTTGGTGTGGCTTCAAGTGCCGCGACTGGCTCGTCAGACAGGAGGCATTGCTTTTACTACGTCGATGGCGCCGGCAGGAAGGAATCTGGTCAACCGACACGACGGCTCGTGTCTTGGCGCGAGTGATCGAGATCGAGTCGGCAGGATTAGCGCCTGAAGATGCAATCCCTGAGGCATCCCGGATTGAGTCTCTGCGTGTGGACATGCCGGAAAATGGCTCCTCATTATGTCTTCGGCATCGTCGGCGTGGCGAAGCCAACTGGGAAGCAGCGTGGGTGATGTGAGGCGGGGGGAAGGTCGCCCTGCAGTCCAATAGGAGGAGGAAGTGGCCGGGTGGAGTCGCGCGTATATGCAGAGCGCCGAGTCAGCCTCAGCTCACGCTCCACTTTCCTCGAAATATTTTTACGCGGTGGGGACAGTAGATGCTTTTACGCGCCTTTGGTCATTCCCATATGTATCTATCTTAGACATAATGCCCATATTTCCGCCCCGAGAGTCATTCTGTATCTTCAAAATATCACTGCCTACCCGTAATATAAATCCGCAGCGCGACCGCTTCGTCGAAGCCTTCGTTTTCAGAGTGTAGTACAGGTTCGAGATTTGGTCAGAATGGCAGCAACGATCACCGCACCCGCACCTTGGATTACGAGCACACAACAATGCACCCTTGAGACATGTCCCCTGTCGCTTGCACACGTCACATACCTGCCGAACCTCGCTGGCAACGCGTTCTTCGTCGCCCTCTTCGCTTTCTTCATCCTCGTCCAACTCGCTTTGGGCATTCGCATGCGAACGTGGTCTTTCATGGGGAGTACCATCTGCGGCCTGATACTCGAAGTGCTAGGGTATGCGGCGCGCATCAAGATGAGGGATAATCCATTCATCGATAAGTGGTTTACAATGTGAGTCAATCTATTCAGAGGTGACGATATAGCACCTCGGACCCATACCGAACCAGAAGACTAAGAAATGCCGCATCGACTCCGCAGGTACATAGTCTGCCTCACCATTGCTCCGGCCTTCTTAAGCGCGGCAGTCTACGTCTCTCTCGCGCGAATCGTTGCCGTATACACCACTCGAGTCTCCCGTCTGAAGCAGCGAAGCTACTCAATTATATTTGTCGCGTGCGATATCGTGTCCCTTCTACTCCAAGCGGGGGGAGGTGGGGTGACAACCTCCAACGACATCTCCACCGTGCAGACGGGAATAAATATCATGATTGCCGGGCTCTCGTTTCAAGTTGCGTCTCTCACATTGTATCTGGCAATATGTCTCGATCTAGCGTGGCGCATTTACCGACTGTCGTTATCCTCACCTAGGGCCGGATTCCCCAACGCCGCCGGCATCTCGTTGGATCCTGAATTTGCGAGCATTCGTGCCTCCGGAACCTGGGTTGCGTTCCTTGGTCTTCAGGGTCTCGCAACGATCTGCATCTACATCCGCAGCGTGTTTCGGGTTGCGGAACTGAGCGATGGATTCAATAGCCACTTGGCTAATGATGAGGTCACCTTCATGGTCCTGGAGGGCGCCATGATCTCCATCGCGGTGATATCGTTGAGTACGTGGGGCCATCCGGGGATCGGGTTCCGGGGGTATTGGTCGAGGTTGAACTATCCAATGTTCTCGAAGGGGCGGAAATGAAGAGGAGCTTGAATTACTGTCGAGCTTGGTGCCCAGCGGAAGAGATAAATCTGGGTCCAATTACTGCACGGGCACGATATCTCAGAGGTGGGCCGTATAATAGACAAAGAATGCCACGTCGCACAGCTTTCGTGGTTCTCATTTAATGTAGTAGAACTTGGCCTATCTGGGAAGTTTGTATAGAATGAACATCATTCCTCTTTGGTCTGCCTTGTATGAGCTTTCTGTGTTGTACTTATTACCGGCGTTGAGGCACTCAAGTGGGTGCTCCGATTGAGAAAAGCCCTGCACATTCAACTCAGTCTTCGAGGAACAATATGGTAATAAACTTCGACTGAACTGAACTACCTTAAACACTCCCTTCTTTAATCCCTACCCGAACAAAGCGGACGTGTGGAGTAATCCGGGGTTACGTCTGGCAAGTCCGCGGACTTCATTCGGCGATAGTGCGGCGCTAACTCCGGCGCATGAAGGTTTAAAAAGCCGAACTATCGATGCCCTCGTCAATTCATTATCACCAGTATCTCCAACATGTCTACAACCAAGCTCACCTGGCTCATCACCGGCTGCTCCTCCGGCTTCGGCCTTTCGCTGACCCGCGCCGCCCAAGCCGGCGGCCACAAGGTGATTGCGTCCTCGCGCAATCCATCACGGAACCCCGAACTGGTCACTGAAATCGAGTCCAACGGCGGAAAATGGATCCAGCTGGACCTGGACAGCCCGAACAGCGGCGACGTCATCACCGAGCTCGAACGCGACGGCCACCATATTGACGTCCTGGTCAACAACGCTGGCTACTCCATCTACGCGCCCGTCGAGACATTCACGGAGACGGAGGTGAGGGCCCAGATGGAGACTATGTACTTTGGTCCCTTGCGTCTTATCCGCGCTGTTCTTCCACACATGCGTCAGCGGAAGTCCGGCGTGATTGTCAATATGAGTAGCGGCGCTTCGCTCGACGGCACTCCCACCATGGGGGTGTACGCGGGCGCAAAGGCCGGGCTGGACGGTACGTACATCGCATTCATTGATTGACCTCTCTTCTCATCAGATGATACATGGTTGACTCTGATGCCCGTAGCCCTTACCAAAATCCTCACCAAGGAAGTGGCGCCCTTCAACATCCGCACTCTGACTGTTGTCCTCGGGACCTTCAACACCAATATGTTGCACTCAGTGGCCCTAGGCAAAACTCCGCTACCGGATGATTACAAGGGGACGCTTGTCGAGAAGGTTCAGAGTCTCCTAGTCAGTGGGAATCTTGAACCAAACGGGGACAAGGATAAGGCGATGCAGGCCGTGTACCAGGTCGTTACCGGCGAGGGAGTTGGGGAGGGTCGTGAGAACGAGAAACTTCTTCCTCTAGGTAATGATATGATACCTCGCCTCAAAGGTGTCCAGGATTATCTCGGCCATGCTTTGGATGTGTTTGGGTCTGTAGCGGGCAGCGTGGCTTTACGCAAAGACTAGATTGGACATATTTCTCGCAATATATACCTTTTGGGTCCGTATCTATGTGTCAGCCATCCTATTTTCCCATACCAAGTCTATACCTCGCAAATTGGATAATTGAGATTTAGCCACTGTAAATTACTGAGCGGCGAGTGTGACTATAAATTATAAAGAACCGTCAGCTAGTGACACTTGCTGTATAACCCCCGCCTCACTTCTGGTATATAGCCATCTGTAGAAAATCTATCTAACTGGCGCTGTCGTATTCGTGACATCCCACGTTGGTGGACGATTTGCATGCCCATTATGACGTTATACATGGAAGAAACCCGAATGCTGACGGAATTTGCTTACGATGGCTGTTTGTAGGAGCAGCTCGCATTACAGCGAGATTGCGTGGACGCTGTCTACATGTCTTAGGGATATCGTCAGGGCAGAAGACGTTGTGTATGTATAACACACTTCAATTTGTGCCCCCGTTATCTGACGAGGCCAAAAAATACCGCCCAGGAACCAACTTTGTGTTGTATTTCCGTCAGGCAAATCGTAGATTGAGATATGACATTCCCGGTTCCACCACATCCGCACCCAGGGGCTCAACCTCGGCATCCCCGGCGGCACCAGCAACAACCAAAAGCGGCGTAAAGTGCTATAGACAATGTCAGGACCACTGGTGTTGGGTGAGGGTATAGAGCACAATTGGGTAGAACGTAGGCATACCTCGACAGTTGGATGCGAGCGTTTGAACTCAAATAGCTCCTCTAGCTTCAGTAACGCCTCACTCCTCTCTTTGGCGCTTCTCTTTGTGACCGCTTGTCTGAGATGCCTGTCGAAGGTCTTCGACTCGGCAAGGACCTTTGCTCGCCTGGCATCCCTCCCCTCGTCCGTCGAGGCCTCTCTGATCTCCGCAATTGAAGCGAATGAGTGTACGGCCATCCCCGAACCGACAATCACATACCCATCATGGCTGTTTGAAACGAGAGATTAGCACCAGCACCGAGACTATTGACTGCAGCCATACTGGCATCCATCAGGTCAGAAGAAACACACCGTAACTCGCGCACCGCCTCGCCCAGCTGAATCTGGCTCGCAAGATCGTAACCATGGAACGTCGAGACTTGGACGATGGGTACATCGAGCGGGGAAGTCTCCTCGGGGAACATGACTTTGAAGGGAACCCAAACGCCGTGATCGACCCCCCGCTCCACGCGCTTGGCTTTGATTCCTGCTTTGCGGAGGTGCTCCCAGACCTGGAGCGCCAGGTCTGGAGCGTCGGTGTGCGGCCAGTCGTATCCGTAGACGGACGGCCGCGTGTCATGGAAGTCGTTGACGAAGTCGTGCTTTTTCTCATCAGTTGGACCTTTGAACAGTTCTCTGAGGGGATTTGGCAATTTAAGACGCATATGTTGCTTACTTGGATGTATGTTCCGCGTTTAACGTTTACTGTGCGCATGTTAGCCTATGCTAGTCTGGGTCGGGCATATGGTTCGGCCTGGGTTGTGTAACCCGAATGAACACGATTTCGGGGGTTAGATATGATGTATGCTCACCCTCAATAACCCCAGGCCCGTGAATCTCGCCTGCTTCGAAGTGACCGCTGAAGACTATGACCGCCTTAGGTCGCGGAGAGAGAGATAGGACCTCCTTCCCAATCTCTCTCAAATTGCCCTGGACAGTCTTGTTATTCGAACTCTCACTGAAGAGCAAGCCCACACCAGCATGGCCGATAAAGTAGGCCGGGTACGGTTGTGTAGGCTCAATGGTAGACGACATCGTGGCTCGAGGCTGTTTGTAGCTGGTATTGCCTAGAGAAGCGGAGTCTACATCATGCATGCATTGTGCAGAGTAGACGTGTTGGTTATATCCTTAGGCCTCAAAGCCGACCGGGGGTGTTCCCGCGCTGTTGGAGCTGTCAGTTGCGTGCTTGGGTCTCGCGCCTATTTGGTCAGGTATGGCGTCAACCGAGTTGGAGACAAGCGCCTGTACGCCGGCCGGCCCTGCAATCGTTCTTTTCACATTGTCAATACGTGATTTCTGAAGGATCTGAGGAATGTATGACTGGACCTAGCCATGATCGAGTTGTTCCCGGTGCAAAAACTCGTATTGATTTCCCGACGTCTGGGCAGCTGCTTGCTGCGGGTGACCCAATCTCGCAGATCTGTAACCGATCATTGCCGCACTATAATGAACCTGAGTCAGTAGGCAAGATTATCCTGCAAATTGATAGGGTAGCTAGTGGTTCCTGCTACCAAAGGGACGGGACTCTACTGTGGACTCGCTGTCACGACATAATCGGATATAAGGCGATATCCAACCCCAACACTCCGGTCTTCGTGGCGCATTGGGCATTGGGTTCAGTATATCTCTATCGCGCATATTTGATTGAGTAAATTCGACCCACACGCTTTTTCTGGGTAATTTTGGGGTCGGCATCGGGGAAAGTCATTGCTTCTCGAGAACGCCCTATATATTAGGCCTATCGCGCATTATGTGGATGGTTAACTCCTCCATTTCTTTCCAATAAACCTCCATTGAAAAACTTGGAGACTTCGGGAAATATGGCAGACAAAACCGCTGTTGATCTAAAGGTTGACCAGCTCCAACATGGCACGACGACGCCGCCAGAGAGTGAACCATACGATGCGGAAGAACAAGAAAACAGGAGGCTCTCCCAACACATCCTTAAGAACGGCGAGCAAGTGCTTATCACATGGAGAAAGGAAGAGGAGGCTCGCATCGTGCGAAAGGTCGACTTCCTATTCCTACCCATTTTCTCTGTTAGTCTCCGTCCTTGGCCCTTCCGACTTATTGCCTTTTTGCGTACTAACCGTTGTCAGCTCATGTTCACTTGGATGGCCATTGACCGCACCAATGTCTCCGGCGTCCTCACATCCACTTTTCTCTCGGATACCAACATGACTCGAGACCAAGCCAATACAGGCGTATCTCTGCTCTGGCTTGGAATCGTGCTGTTGGAAATTCCCTCTAACGTATATCTCTTACCCTTTTCCCCCCTCCATTCCTTTGCCTGATGATTGTATAATAGATCGTCCTCCACCGCGTCGGACCTCACTACTGGATCCCCCTGCAGGTAGTCATCTGGGGCCTTATCGAGGTACTTCAGAGCCAGGTTACCAACGCCGGTGGGTGGTATGTCGCCCGGCTGTTCCTGGGCCTCGGGGAGAGCGGCTTTATCCCAGGAGGATTATACACGCTGTCGAGGTGGTATTTGCCAGGTGAACTTACGCAACGAACGGCGATCTACTTTCTTGGCCCCTCAATATCAGCGGCATTTGGGTCACTGATTTCGGCAGGCGCGCTGTCGTTGCATTTAGAAGGGGGATTGAAGGGGTGGCAGTGGTTTGTCTCCGTTGTATTGTTGTCGGTTGAATAAACTACTAATCCGGGGCTGGCAGGATATTTATCATCTGTGGTGTCTCGACGATAGGTACGCTACTCTGCAGCCTTCAGGTCCGCTACTTATGTACCAAGCTGACTCAGTTTGATTCTAGCGACGGGAGTCCTGGCTTTCGCGATCGTACCCAAGTCGCCGCACCACACTGGCCACCTCTTCGGCGGTCTCATCCGCGTACGTGGCTGGCTCACCGAACATGAGGCCGACATCCTCGTTGCGCGCCAAGCCCGCATAGCTGAAACGAAACAGGTCGCAGGGCTGACTCTCAAGATTACATGGAAAGATATGTACGTGGTCACTGTCCTCGTCTTATTCGCCCCTTTACCTATTGCCTATAAAGCATCTAGGGTTCTAACGGCGATTCAAACAGCACTGACGTCGTGCTCTCCTGGAGCACATGGCCCTATCTAATCGTCTGCCTCACGGGCCTGCAATCCGTCAACGGTCTGAGCACCTGGGGCGCGACGATCATCAAGTCCCTCGGTTTTAGCAGTATCCGGGCGAACCTCCTCAACGCGCCGGGGAGTCTCCTGGGGGCGATTTTCGGGATTGTGCTTTCCGGCTTCGTGGATCGGTACAGTCGCTTTGGGTACGCGATTATCTTTGCGGCTGTGTGGACGCTGGCCGGGTTGATCGCGCTCTATGTACGTTTTGTCTTTCGCTCCTCTCCTCGAGCCTCGTAAGCGGTCGGACGTGGACCGGCCAAACGGGCTTTTTTTCAAGCGGCTTTGTTAATGATTGTCGAATATTGTAGCACCTCCCAGTTACGAACAAGGCGTCGTGGTCATTCTACGCGGCCTATGTGGTTACGCAGTCGGCACCGTGAGTATCTATCGTTTTCTATATGAAGGTTCTACCTAAACGAAGATACGGATCCGAAAGGAAACGCAGACTGATAAGTACTAACTTCCCTATTCCGCAACAGGGGCTGGCAGCCGATCAACGTGACTTGGCTATCGCTGAACTTCAAAACGCCACAGAAGCGCGCGGTGGCGTACGCGGTATATAGTAAGATCACTCCCCATCCCTTTTCCTCCTCTCTCTGATTAAAGCTCTTGCCAATTGGTAACTGATCCTCCATTGAAGTCGGGTGTTCGAATCTCGGCGGAACATACGGAAATCAAGTATTCAGAGCGGTACGTCCCTGAAGCTCCGGTCCATCTACGCCTCCTCGCCTCTATTACATAGACAGACTCTGTGGACGGCTTACTGACTATTTGATACAGAGCGACGCCCCGCTGTACCACACTGCGTGGATAATATGCATCTCGCTCGGCGCCGTCTGGCTAGCCGGGGTAATACTGCAGACAATCGTGTTCCAGTGGGCGAACCGTGTCTTTGCGCGGAAGCTAGCTGAGCACCCAGAGCTGGAGAACGAAGTTGTTCGTACTGATAAGCGGGGAAGGAGGTATCGCTTCTATTGGTGATGATGCTGTTGGTCTATGCCTGTCTGGTCACGTCGCCTCGTAACGTATCTTGACGTTCATGGCTGTAGTTGGTTAGAAACGATGGAGTACGCGTATGGCGGCTATGCGGTTGTTCAACCCGATACGAGTATCCATTGAGCGTGGATTGATAATCTTAGCTCCGTGCATGTGAGACTTGTCCGATATAATACTCGCGGCGCTGGAATAGAACACTTCAATTAGCTGAGCTAGGGAGGTTCAATGATCATCAGTTAGAACGACGAACCATATGTATCAGGTCAGTAGCGCAGAGTGTGGCATTAAACTGACGACATTGAGACCCGCACACTCTGTAATCCATTGAATACGTCTTGCTGCTTGAGGAGGCCGAAACCCTCCAAGGTGATGCCTGATCTGTAAATTCCTTCAAGGGGTGGGACGGCGATCGATGTTTTCTTAAGGATAACTAATAATGAATAACAATTATCTCGGCCTGGAGAAGGAAGGCCAGGAAGAAGGAATTTAATCGGAGTATTGGCGCGGTTGCAAATGACGAGTGTGTTCGGGGATTGGTTGGTCTGTAGTGTCGTTTTGCCTGGTATCTACTTGTATGATGTGAAAAAATGGTGCAGTTGTAGAATCCTATATCACTCTCGCTATGTCAGTATACCGCTTTGATTCAGAGCCCAAGACTTGAAGCCTCAGACTTGATGATATTAGGAACCTCATCTTGAATGGACTGTTCCTGCGGCACCCATCCAAGCACCTTCTTGCCCCTGAGCGCCCTCGCCCTCGAATTCAAACCCCAGCTTCCCGCCTCAAATCCAGCCGGGGAATTCACGGCCTCCTCGAAGGACAACGCCTTCACCTCGGC
The DNA here is from genome assembly GCA_023627405.1 of Penicillium sp. S1316. NCBI lineage: Eukaryota > Fungi > Ascomycota > Eurotiomycetes > Eurotiales > Aspergillaceae > Penicillium > Penicillium sp. S1316. The sequence goes on from JAMAHF010000022.1 coordinate 12,230, forward strand.
CTGGTGCTTGAGAAATCCCTCCTTGAACGCCTGTTCTCCAATCAACTTTGCCAAGTTTCCCCAAACATGCTCCCCATTCTCTGCCAGGAAATACCCTTTCTCTCCCCAAATCTCCTTGTCATCCTTTCTAGCGGGATCAATTGCGGCTTTCACAAGATTCCCGAACAATCGGCTGAGGTCGTAAACATGCACATTGTTCCACCTTGCGAGCCCCTTCCCAATAACCGGCGTAAACTTTTCCTTCAAAATGAACGAAGTAAGCTCATAAACCTGTCGTCCTCTAAGCGCCACGGGCCCTCGCCCCCTCCCATATATCGTTGGCGGACAGACAATGACCGTCTTGACGGAGTCGAAATGGTTAATCCCCGTCTGGAGGACGATCTCGTCGACATTGCGATGGAAGGCCGCGGATGGGAGGTTGGTGAGTTGATGGACATTCTCGTAGTCGTCAAAGATCTTGTCGTCGTGCTCACCGTGGACCTTCCGGACTTCAGAGTCGAAATACGTCAAAATACCGGTGCCGCCTGTGTGCAGCCAGTAGCCCGGTCGCTCAGCGGAATGGCCCTCGACCAGCCCTTTGGCGATCGCCTTCGCAGCGCCGACATGGTCCGAGGAATCGGCGGTATCTGCTCGCAGACGTTCAGTCTTCATACATTTTAAATATAGAAACTCAATCATCCCGCATTTCTCGATTGGTGGGGATGTAAGCAAGAACGACGGGGAAAAATGTGTACGTACGAATCACAATATCAGCCCACGCGCTCTCCTTGATAATCACCTCGGAATCATCATTACCCCCGAGGACGATTCTGAGTTTCGGGTACAGCCCCTGGACGTAATCGGCCTTTTCTTTGGTGCGGATTAGAGCTGCGTATTGGAAGTCGGGATGCTGCTGTTCGAGGAGGTGGAAGGCATCGCCGCCGATGTAGCCCGTAACTCCGGTGATAAAGATTTTGGTGGGCATCTTGAGTGATTGATATAAAGACACTTGAAGGTGTGAAGAAGCAGGAGGTTGGGCTCAAGACGAAGAGGTGGGAGCTGTGGTGGGGCAATGACTTCATTCTTCTTACAAATCAAGCTATGTCCATGACCGGGATTTGAATCCCGCTATTCTCTTCTATGTAACTACAGTATCAAACTCAAGCACATTGCGCTTCCACCACTCCCCCCAATCCACAATCCGTTTCGACGTGCGCGCCTCCTCCGCCGCAAAGACCATCGCATGACTCCTCACAATATCCTCAACAGTGCACCCAATGAACTTCTCTTGTGCCTCATGCACACTCATACCCCGATTCCTCACTGCATCCACACCATCCGCAAACGCCCTCATAAGCCCATAATCCCCGCCGCCATGCCCGCCGAAACTAGGGCCAGGTTTCTTCTCGTAGAACTGTCCTGTTCGGAAGTCGCACACGGCGAGGACACCGCCGCGCCGCTCGATCTCGCCTTTCGTCCCGAGGATGCGCGTGCGTTTCGTACAGACACCGTCGGCGAATGCCGTCATGTGAAACGTTGCGCTCTTTGCAGGCCTCGTTACTGATTCCCCGCTCTCCAGAGTGATGGTATCGTCTTCCCACGCAATATGCACGGTCTGGTCGTCACAGACGTTATTATCGGATTCGTAGACGCACCGGCCGTACCACTGCCTGCCCTCTCTGGCATCCTTTGACGTATCAGCCGTATAGTCGTCGCCCAGTCTCTGCAAGAGCACCTCCTCACCACACTTCATACCCCCCTCATCGAACAAATCCTCAATTTCGGGAACAACGACGTTGACCGGCCACCCACCCAGCCCCATCCTCAAACCGGTGTCGAGGTAGATCTTCTTTGCGGAGAAGTGGCACGTGTCTTCTGCGGAGCAGGAGAGACAATTTGTCGCGGCTCCTGCGGCGGGTGGTTTCCTCGCGCGCTTGAAATGCGTCAGCGCGCCGAATGAGGCGACAGTCGAGGGAGTATGTGGCTTCCTATGCTTCCCACTAGGATTGGTGGGTGAGCACAGAAGCCACATGAGGAAGTCGATGTCGTGGCAGGATTTCGTCAGCAATGTTGGACCGGATGTGGCTTCGTTGCGCCAGTTGCCTCTTGCTGCATGTCAACATTGTCCATTGCAGAGATGGAGGTGGAGATGGAAATGGATGCTTACCGCACATAACTATGCGCAAAATGCCACCAGCCGACGTTCTCCGTGTGCTCAACCGCGACAATATCCCCGATCGTATCCTCCTCGTAGATCAACTTGTGGATGAGCTGGTTGATCGGCGTGTAGCGCATGACATGTCCGATCCCGAAAAGACTAGCATGTCCACTCTCCACTCCACCTCGCAGATTCGCACCCAGACTCCGCGAGATCTTCAAACAATCGGTCAGCGATGTAGCCAGAGGCTTCTCGCACATGATATGCAGCCCCAGCGGAGCAAGCGCAGCCACGATCTCAAGGTGTGTTCGGTCGGGCGTGGCGATTATGACTGCGTCGATAGTTACAGTGTCGGACTTGAGCTCGGTCGTTTCTGTCTGAACCTGATTCTGAGATAAAGCTTCGCCGTTGTCATCGCCGCCGCCATCCCTCGAGAATGATTCTCTTCTTCGACGCGCTGATTCCCATTCGATAAACTCCCTCCACCCCGCGAATTCCTGGCCTTCCTTTGTCGAGTTGTCTTTCCCCCATACGTACCGCCGACCGATGTCCAGTCGACGGCCCGGATCTGGATCCGCGATTGAAACCAAGACCCCGTTTGTCGCGGTATTGATCGCGTTCGCGAGGGCTGCGCCGCGGGAGCCGCCTCCGATGAGTAGGAAACGAGCAGAGTTTGGTTTGTTGGGTTGGAGGTAGTGGGTGGAAGGCGGCGGAGCCTGAGCTGTGGTAGCGGGTTTGTGGTTTGGTTTTGAGGGGAGAAGGGATATGAGTTTCTTCATTTTATTCCTACTCGATACCGCCGTAGATGCAGGGCAAGGGATGGTTTGAATATTGGAAGTCCAGATTGAGCTTGAGACTGGGGGAAAGCGGGGATGGAAGTGCTTGCTTTTGGGTAAGACGGGATTGGGCGCGGTGAAGTGGACATGCGTTGCCTCGTTTGAAGGCAGAAATATTCGGGAGCTATAAATAGAGTCCGGATCGTGATCGAGTCTCATCAGGTTGAAAGAGTGAGAGGAAAGTGGATTGGACCGGAGTTGTTTCAGGCCTCGTATTCGGCGGGACAGACAAGAAGCCGGCCGTACTCTCTCTGGGTTTGATGTCATTTGACGACCTCGCACATCTCCACAAAGACAAACGACGATTCGACTACTTCCTCTAAGACAGTTAAATGGCAATAAATGTAGCTATTATTACTTCTGATCTGATATCCGGGCGTCTTGACGCAATTGGCCATGGCCACATTGAAAAACGAAGATCGAAGCGCATGGAGAAAGTAGATCATGAACAAAACTACCAAAGGCATTCCAACTCCTCGCTTCTCCATCAAACCTCCGGGTTTGCATGATAATACACACTTGAATATACGCCCTGTTTCTCCGAATAGGAAAACGAAATCCAGTAAACCAGATGCGAGGTCTTGGACAGGTCGTGGTCGGGGCTAATCACTCTGTTAACGGACTGACTGGAGGCAACACGGGGAAGGAATGTGAACATACAAGAAAGACTGAACAGTTGCAGGATACGACTCCGCAAGGTCCTTCCAGCCAAGGAACTCCCAGAAGCGCGCGATTTTTTCAACGCAGGCCAAGTCGTTGAATCCCTGGAGCGGAAAGTATACCTTGGCGTACGGAAGCGGGTTCCCAGACTTGATCTCAAAGCTTAGCAACATCGGATTGGTGTTTTCTGGCGGTTGGCTCGCATCTGCGGGAAGCTCTCTCTTCCCCGAACCCTTAAGATCGATGATATCCCATAGTCTGTGGAGGTAGGTCAACCCTTCCAAATGGGTTGGGCTGGCGGCGCGGTTGTTCAACGTAAATAATTCGCTGAGCTTGGTCATATCAGGGACATCAAATTGCCACGTATAGAACTTGAACCGTGATAGAGAGGGGTCAACATAGTCCCACCCCCAAAGGTTGTGGAAGCCCCAGCCATTGATCTCGGTCACGTAGTCTGCGGTTTTCGCCCAAGCTTCGACCCAGTCACCCTTGCCTTGGGTCTTGAGGTGGTCGATAGCTTCGGTGATCATTGACTTCACCTCCACACGTGCAAGGTGAGCCTTGATTCCAGGGAACGTATATCCCTTCATATTGATACCACGAGGGTCAAGGTTGAATGCCACGGCTCCTTGTGTTGTTCGCTTACCACCTCCGGGTATCTCGGTCGCGACGCGGAGCTGCTCTTCCCTCGTCAATGCATGTTTGGGTTCGAAATAAGTGTACAGCTGCGAGTCGAATCCCATGATGCGCATTCGTTCGAACTGGTTCAGGGCAGCGGGCAATGGAACCTTGTTGAACGGATCCCTTTCTGTCCCAGAGAAGGAGTCGGTCGGCTCAATCCCGAGGCGGATTGTCGGATGGGTGGTTCCTTTCTGTTGGTAGTTTATACTGAACTCAATCAAAAGTCCACTGACTGTAAGGTTTGACTGGAGCTTTGGTGGATAGGGACCGAGTCGTGGGACAATTTGGTTGTAATGCAGGGTGAGATATTGGAATTGCTGGTCAAGGGTATATCCGGAGGCTTCCAGCATTCTGCCGAGCACAGGTCCTGTCTTCGACCACCATTGTTCCTGTTCTCGTGTTGGGAATGACAAATAGGTACTCAACGTATGATACGGGGAGGATGCATTCCGCTTCTCCTTGAGGTCGGAACTATTCTGTAGTGGAATAATCTCGCGCGTGTTGGATTCGTCGGGTGTAGCAGTCATCTTCAACGGCTAGGATACCTGCAATAATTGAGGAAGCTCGATCGGAAGAATCGGTAAATGCGAGGTTCAAGACTATTTGACTTGTGACAGAATCGGAACGGAATGTCAATGTGTCATTATGTGAAGAAGGTGCGGTTGATATTGTGAGATGTTTCAATCCGGACTGGGTGTTCGGATGACCTTCCCATAGCGCTCATGCACTCGATTCCAGCTGAGGCTGGGCCTGCGCTGGTCCAGCAGGCAGTGCTACCAGACAGTAGAAATTGGCGACAACCATGGACCATGCCATTCGAGGAGGCTGGGAAGCGATCGGCTCAATCTGCCATCCAGCCACTACGTTGCCTCAGCTGAAAACCCCACGAGGACATGTGCCATGTCGGAAGTCCGATTGTAGGATAATCCTAGCAGTATGAAGACTAGCATGCTGATCAATTCCGATGACATTTTTGGTTGGCCGGGCTGTGTTGTTCGTGTTCGCAACCATGTACGTTTGTACGACAGAATGGTGCAATAATAGTAGCAAACAATGATAGCTCCGGGTTCGGAGCCGGCTAGCGTTGCCAAAGCACCTTCGATTGTGTGCAACATCGGATCGTAAGGAGGTCGATGATTGGATTGCAAGCGTGAACCGAGACTCGTGTGATCGATTTGGCAGTTTCTCGGAGGACAATGTAGGTGAAGGTTTCGACGAGAAAGTCAGCAGAGATAACCCAAGAGGCTGTCATAGAGTTCCAGGCTCTGTCTTTTACTCCAGACCAGGCCCCGTCCCAACAACCTCAGAGCCCCTGTCCTACCATGCACGGCCCAGATTTCTTCTCCAACCAAAGAGACACAATTCAGGTGGGTCTTAATAAAAACGGCACTTGTAGTCCTCCACTGCAGGAAAGCCAAAACTCCCGGTCGATCGAACCTATCGCCAAACCTCAAAGGATGCGTGTGCTAGGCAAACATCCCTCGCAAATGGTACACAGAGAGAGAGAGAGAGAGAGAAGTGGCACGTTCACTTTGGTCGAGACCTGCCACAAAATCCGCCTTGACATGCAATGTGCGGGTGTCAAGACCGCCATCGACTGTAGTTGGAGAACACGAAGATTGATAAGTTAACGCAGATAACGCGGTCGAAGCGTCGCGAAACACATCCGGGATTCTGAAAGCACCGGTGGCGAATTATTTCGCGCGCTCGCTAAGTCTGGCCTAATATGGTGATAATACCAATCTAGCCACCATATCACCCACGCATGGATGCTGCATTCATAACGCCCACAGACCCAGGTTACGGGAACTGATGAGGCGTGATTTCGGATCTGGGTCTCTCATGGAAAACCTCGTCCCACAGCGCCCTCACCGGCGCCGTGAACGCTTTATCTGACCACACGAACTGCTTCAATATTATGTGTAACTCCGACCACGAGCGGGAAAAGCGGGCGCTGTTCGACCGCAGCAGGTCGAGATAACCGGAGCGTACGGTTCCCCTTGGAGCAAATGCCCCACCGACATGCAGGAGCCAGATGAGCAGTTCCGGGTGTTTGGTCCATATTTCGTCATCCCTGGTCTTGTGAAGGCCCCGGAGAAGCTCGGAGGAAATATGCGACTGTTAAATCATTATCAGTAACCTGTTCATCAAGAAGCTTCCGAAAGGGGAGAAAGGCAAGGCATCTCAACTCACTGGGATCACCAACTCACACCACACCTTGCAGCAAAGCATCACCGAACATAGATACGCCGCCAGACGACAACACTCCTGCAGGTCGGATGTTATGGACAAGCTCTCAAGCCTCGACTGAATCGATGCGGTGTGGTTATTGATATGGAGCATGAACATTGCACTGGCATTTTTGGCGCTGCGAACATCCCGAATGCATTGCAAGGCGTGGAGATCTTCTAGCACAATAGCAAAGTCCCCAGTGAGCAAGTGCAACCGAGACTGAAACCCAGGTGGCAGCCGATAGAAGGTTGGGACAAATCTGTCTCGTGTCCACAGGAGCTCTGCGAACGTTGTATGGTCGACTGTGCGGCAAGTTCCAGCGAGGATCGAGGAATTCAGGTCTTGCCTGTTGGGCGTTGTGAGCAGAATAATCATGGGATCAGGCAGCACAAGACACTAACCAGAAGATGGCCCGCTTAATGCCAGGAGTGAGATAAATGCCTTTCGTCTGGCATATCTCCAGCAGACGCTTGACTGCTCCCATGTGTAGTTCCACCTGGGATGTCAGGCCGAGGCGAGCCTGAGAATTTGGCGTCAGTGCTCAAGATTCAAATTGTGCTTGCGGTGTCTCGGTGCACCTACCACCACACCGGCCAACAACAAAATCGCTCCGATGGTTGCTTCCGAAATGGCCTCATTCAAGGACCCCATCCGCTCCCGGATATACGTGATTGTCTGACCCTGGTATCGCATACACTCACCATCAATGCTACCAGTCACAGCAAACGCAAGGCTCAGCATGACAGCATTCACAAGGGCCGGGTCATCAAACCCACCCCGGAAGACCGAGTGGAAGCTCTGGAAAGCAAGCTCTTGGGCAATACTGAACACCGGCTCGGGAGCCAGTCTAGCTCTGTCTATAACAGTCAGTGCGAGCAGATTCGATTGAAGATGAAGGTCGTCTTACAGTCGCCAAGTAACATCTGCAGCCTCGATGAATCCACGGCAAGAGCTTGAAATGGGTCGAGTGCACCTGCGAGCTGAGATAGCAGGGGAGCAGCAGAGGACTGAGTACAGCCTTCGCCTTTCTTCTCGGGGTGATGATGGTCCTCCACGGTTGTTATCGGGAAGATGTCGCCGGTCAGTTGTTGTTGTCGCCGTTTGTTTTCTATCGCCTTCTTCACGGCGTGCGACCGAGCCAAACGCCTTCGCTTCCGGTCTTTTGCATCATCTGGCGCCTGAATCGAGATGAACTCAAAGTTCCCGGCCATGTCTGCGCAATATCATTGGCCAAAGCAGGAGTGTGAGACTGCGTCGAGGCATCGATAGGGGGAGTCTGGGACTTCGGCGACTTTTGATTAGAAATCGGCCACCGGACCCGCTAGGCCCGATTAGGAAGAACCTCATTTCCCCTTTAGGAACAACCTTTAGATTCGCCAGCAGCATTGACTTGGTCAGCAGGCATTTATCGATGAGTATATCAGGGGCAAGAGAGCCGCGCACAACAATGGCTATCCATATCCCAGAGCGACCTCCCAACCGTCAATACTCCTTTCAGCACAATGTCAGAAACACGTCTCTTCAAGCCCCTGCGGATCGGCAACATTCAGGTCCAGCATCGGATCGGAATGGCCCCATTGACCCGCCTTCGCAGTTCGGCTGATCGCGTCCCGACACCAATGATGAAGGAATACTACACCCAGCGAGCTTCAGTACCCGGAACCCTCATCGTAACGGAGGGAACAATGGTCTCCCCCTCCGCGGCGGGTGGCTTCCCGCATGGTCCTGGCATATGGAGCGACAAGCAGATCGCTGCCTGGAAAAAAATCACCGACGAGGTTCATCGGAAAGAAAGTTTCATCTACGTGCAACTCTTCGCTTTCGGCCGCGCTGCGAATGCCGAACTCGCCCAAAGCGAAGGAATCGATGTCGTAGCGCCCAGCGCGATCCCCATCCCTCACGACGAGATGCTCGGAGCGCCGACTCCACGAGCCATGACTGTCGCCGAGATCAAGCAAACCGTTGTCAACTTTGAGACTGCGGCAAAGAACGCGATGGCGGCAGGCTTCGACGGGGTCGAAATTCACGGTGCGAACGGATACCTTCTCGATCAGTTTCTCCAAGATACCAGCAATCAGCGCAACGATGAGTACGGTGGAAGCGTCACGAATCGGTCTCGTCTACTCCATGAGGTCCTACACTCCGTTGCCGAAGCTATTGGTCCCGATCGTGTCGGACTACGCCTCAGTCCCTGGTCTCGGTTCCAAGGCATGCGGATGGACAACCCAATTCCACAGTTCCAGAATATTGTGGACAAAGCGAGCGTTTTGGGACTGGCGTACTTGCATCTTATCGAATCTCGCGTATTCGGGGCCTCGGACCGCGCTGAGAATGTGAGCGAGACACTCGATTTCGTGTACGAGCGCTGGAATGGGCCGATTCTGGTTGCTGGTGGGTATGGGCCTACAGAGGCACGAAGGCTTGTCGATGAGGAGTATCCGGATAAGGACCTTGTGGTAATTTTTGGAAGATATTTCATCTCGAACCCAGATCTCGTGTACAGAGTCAAAGAGGGGTTGGAGCTCACCAAGTACGATCGCCAGTCGTTCTATACTCACAACACGGAGGTGGGGTATGTCGATTATCCCTTCAGCGAACAGTATCTGGCGACCGTGCGCGGTTAGGTTGGTCTAGTACGGAATGAATTCGTGAATCTTAGTGTACAGTAGATAGATTTTACAAGATATACAGTCACAAAATGCGAGACTTCCAGTATTCCAGTGGCGATTTTCCGGCTTCTCGTTGGCAGAATAGGTATATTCTTGGTAGAAACGTAGAGTCCGATCTATTCCTTTTGTAGGGGTGGATCGGTTGCATGTTGGTGTTAGACTAATCAACGTAGAAGACAATCTTATAGGACCACGGGGGTTTTCTGTCGTGGAGTATCGAGAAAGGAGATCCTCCTTTGGATGTTTGACGCTTTCAAGTTCATATTACGTGATTTTCTCTTTTCCATAGACATTACATGCTGCTTCCTTGACAATTTATTAAGGACTAACAGCGACTCAATCCTTACTAGTTTGATTGCGTACTGAGATGTCCAATCTCTTGACCAGGCGCAGGATACGTAGAACAGGGGTTTCCCGACTAGTATGCCTCCAGTTAGTCAATAGCGTGGGCATGAAGGCTAAATGTCGCCACAGGACTTGTTAGGTTGTGCCAGGTCAAGTCCATCAACATCGTCAGTCATATCTCCAAAAAAGGCGACGAAGCTGCTGCGATCGCATTCATGTTGCTTGTTTGTCCAAAAACGCACACCGTCGACGCCGGCCTCGCTCCAGTATGCTGGTTCAAATGACTTGACGTGTCTGATGACGCGCTTCACACCGAGACTGTTATGAGGTGCCATCTGGTTGAGTAGGCTGTATCGATCCAGATTTTGAATGAGCGCCCCTGGCATCGCTGAGCGGCATGTGAAACTTCAGTGGCCATCCGTTTTTGAGCAACTCATCGCGTTGGGCGTCGATTTGACCGAACAGATTTCCTAGCGCCTCAAGACGGCGAGTATTTAGAGAATCTGAGCAACAGGCAGTTAGCTCAGAGCATTATAATTGTCGAAAGTAGAACATACCCAACAACTCGGTAGGAATTGGGACTCCCCGCGAGGTAATGATTGCCTGGGCATGCTGGACAATCACCACGGAGTAAACGTTGAAGTTCTCGGAGTAGACGAAGACCCAAGAGATCCACAAGCCGAGCATAAGGTCCTGTCTCCTCTCCACGGTCATATTAATACTCACAGGGGCTACCCATTTGTCCGCGTAGTATCTCACCAGCTTCTCGGCCTGGTAGTATTCCGCTACCAGCGCGAGCTTGGCAAGAAGTTTAAGATCAAAGGAATCCGGAACCTCGTAGGGCAGCGCATCAACAATACGCCGAAATATGAGCATCGCCTGCACGTCGAACTCGGGACAGACCATGCGAAGGGGCTGGTTCGTGCTCAGTGCCCGTGCTTTCTTACAGGGGGCCAGTGAGAGCAGCTCGAAAAGCAGGCGATGCGAGCATCAAGTGCTGCGAGGACACCTGGAAGCGCACTTGCCTTACCGGAAGCGGGGTAGCTGTCTCTAGAGGGTTCTCTTCTCCTGAGTTCACCGAATTCCAGTTGTCGGTAAGTTAGTTGGCATCGGATGCCGAATCTTCGTATAGTTCATCAGCGAAGCTGAGGAACGGGGCACCCGGGCCCCTCACGACAAGCGCCATGTTTCCAAAATTAGCAATGGTATACATGTCTACGCCCAGGTATGAAATAGGAATAAGATAAAGACTGGAGACGTGGGGGATATGATACACCGGATTCGGGGAATGGGGATGATCAGGAAGTGGGATGGAAATTGTCGCAGAAAATGATCCAGGAGCCGCGCCCGGGGTTGCTGTAATTCTTTATATGATCTGAGTTCCTTGGGTGGACTGTACACGTGAATAAAAAATCAGTTTTTCCCTAGTTCCGCATCCTTCGTTGGGAAATTAGATGCTGCAGTGGATCGCAATCGGGAAAACAGTGTATGTCACCGCGGGTGGGAAATTCATCGGCCAACGGTGGCTAATCAAGCTCTGCGGAGTCATATTTTGAAGGGTTTTCTTTTGGCTCACTTACACGATGTGCGAGGATTGAAGGATTGAAAGCGAAGATTCTAGATTGATGCTAAGGGGGCAGGGGGAGAAGATTTCGGAAATAGTGGAACGAGCGACGAAGCGGGACATCGTGACGACGACGAAGGAGGGGGGATTTTGGAGAAAGGTAAGGAAAGACACATATGAGAATGACCTGTGACAGATACACTGATTGTTATTTTTGGACATGGGGTCAAATTCACGTTGAACTTCTGAGACAGTAGCTTCTTCCAGGCGCAACCATCTCCGGCAGTTTGTTTTGCATCGTTGCAGGTGACTACTCTGATCAATCCTCCTCTTGAGCACGATGGTTTCTCTAAACATCGTCTTTCGCTAGCACTTTTACGGTGAGGGTTAAGCGGCGACAGGAATACCCCTGCCTGATGCCTCAGCGACAGCAAAGGGATCTCGCTGCGGCTCCTCGCGGCGGGCGACAATGCCTGATTCAGAGGAAGAGCTTCGCGTTCAACGACCAACCGCACCAGCGGCTTTCCGCACGCCGTTTCTGCACCAAGGATCTCAGTTACTATTGTAATGGAAGCTTACACTTGTCTCACAGATCTACTAGCCTGACGAAGGCCCCTACGTCGTCATCTACTTCCACGGAAACGAATTCCGCAGCAACGACAATGAACTATCCGAGCAACTACAGAGCAATATTGGTACAGCATATATTCGAGTTCCACAACCATTCTCCACGAACTCCTCCAAATCCCACCACGATCAAAGACAAATGCCTTTAACTGGCCTTCAGGCTTCGAGACCGCTACTTGATCTCGCACCGCATAATCCTCGGTCTAGCCAGCTACCGCCTCCGCCCCAACGCAAAGTTCCCCTTAGGGATCGACGATGTCATCGCCGCGGTTCGGTTCAAGAAAGATGGCCTTGGGCACGGGATGGAGGAAACGAAGCGGAGCTCTTCGCGATGGGCCAGAATGCTGGACGAGCACATCTAGCCATGTCGCTCTTCTCAGGCCATCTGGCGAGGCAGGATGCGCATCTGCAGGCTGCTATGATGCTGCAGAGTGCGCCACTATGGTACGATCTTGATCAAGCCCGCCGTAAGCGGGACTTGAAGGATTTTTCTGAGGCGGATGATTTGAATGAGATTCGCGGGTGGTCTGCCCCGGGGTTGTTTCGGGATCGGGTTCGCCTATATACGCGGCTGTCGGAGTTGAATTTGACCCTTAGCAAGTGGGATACGTGAATTTAGTATCTGTCATTCAACGGTTCGACCGTCGACAGGCTAGCGTAACTTCCAAGTGATACTCAGACGGCGACCAAAACCGACGGGTCAAAGGGACACCACCAGGCACTTTGACAACAACGTCTACCCGAGATACAACCAATACGCCAAATGTCGAGCAGCAAAGGGTCTCAGTCTGCGGTTACGCTTCCTATGCTCACCGGCGATGGGATGGGGTGCCACTAGCGGCATACTGAATGCAAACATGCCCCCAGTATGGACTAGGACTATGGATGGAATGAAATAAAAGTGACATTGAGAGAGACACGAGAGTTGTAGGAAGGTTATTTTGCCCCGGTATTAGGTTTGGACGGCGGAAAAGCTACTGTCGAGGAAGGGAGACCCAGTGGCAATCAGTCTGTAAGCAAGAAAACTGCCAGCAGCCTCGAGACGACACAGCTTTAACACAGACTTTAAATCTTCACCCTCCACTTCCACTTCCACTCCAAGATCGCCCACCGCGACAACACCACCCCTGCCAACCCCATCAGTAGTACCACCGAATAAAATCCGATGAGCACCTGCGGCGTCGTCGACTGCAACAACTCACCGCCGATGGGAACCGTCAGCAAGGCACCGAACGCCGCAACCGCATAAATCGTGCTATAAAACTGCCCATATTCCTCCGTCCGACAGAGTTGCCCTGCACAGACGGGGGCAAGCGAGATCCACCCTCCCGATCCGAAGCCGAAGACGGCAACCACGGCGTACACCGTTGCTTCGCTACGAGAGCCGATCGGTAGCCAGACGCCTGCCATGACGATGAGAGTCATCGTGACGAGAGACAAGAGGATGTTGAAGCGGCCTACGAGGTCTGCGGCGAAGCCTGGCAGGATGCGGCCGAACAGACTCATGCTATTAAGGATGGTCAGGGAGTAATATTGAGTGTTCTCAGGGAGGCCGGCAAAGCGGATATATGTCGGGACAAGGGCCGCGCAGCCGAAGATGATGAATTCGAACGCGAAGACTGCGAGCGCCAGGAAGCCGAGACGGGGCGATTTGAAGGATTTGAGGTCAATTGTTGAGCGGCTCAAAGGGCTTGGTGCAAGCCGGCCTTTCACAAGGAATATTCCGGCCGAATAACATACTAATGACATGAAGGAGATCACTCGAATCGACCACTTCCAGCCATACGTTGGAAACAGATGGCGGAGGAGCAATGGGAAAAGTATGCCGCCTAGGGAGGAACCAGCCATACACAGTCCCGAGGCGAGTGCGCGTCGTCGATAGAACCAGTGGCTCAGGACAGCGATTGATACTGTTGTGACGACGGCGCATGCAAAGCCACCGAACACCCCGAGACAGAGCATGAAGTGCCAGTATTTGGTACACTCCGCAAGGAGTAGATATGACACGAAACTAGCGCTCGACCCAACAATAAGAAGCATCCGAGGGCCGTATCGATCAAATAGCGGCCCTATCTGCACCCCGATAAACAGAGTCAAGAAGATGAGAACAGCGGTAATCCAACCGACTTCGCTGACGCTGTAGCCTACGAGCTGGTGAAGCGTTAGGTAATCCTGAACCGTCCCGACTGCATACGTCAGTGCGCTTTACTCCAGTCCATCCAGGGAAACTCACTAGCAGTCTGAAATCCAAATGATGGAAACATTATCAGGGCTGACCCAAGCAGACACGTCCATGCCTCGCGTCCCCCATCTGGGTACGCTAAGCTGGCCCCTTCAGTCGGCGCATCCAGAGAATCATCTCTGTGGGTTCGACCATCATTCCGCTCGGGCAGTTCAACACTGCTCAGTTGTGTTGTGCTAGCCATTTTTAATGGTAGTCGAGCGAAGTGAAAAGCGCGGGGAAAAAATAAATTGGAGACTCGGGAGGCACTGACTTTATGGTTAGATTCCGACCCCTCATCCTTCTAACTGCAAGCCTCCACATTTGCAACCCGGTCCACGGGAGTATTGGCCAATCTCCACGCAGTGCGCCTTTCCGGGGACACGCCCCGCCAGTCCACTCCATATATGGCGGCACACACAGGTGCAGATCTACGACACGATAATGGGAGACATGGTCGCCGAGGAACAGGGTACTGTTGTACATTCACTAACCTAAATGCTTCGCTACAAATTCTCGTATAGGTTCAAACTCTCCCTCTCCCATAGTCTCACTCGCCGATACCGCCCAGTCATTCAGCACCATCTGCTTATCCGTCACCTTCAACAGTGTCTGGAGAATGGTGACGAGGAAAAACACGTCCGACGTTAAACCAAGACACAGTCCGGCACAAGTCCCCAAGGTCGGCTTCCGCAGCATTGAGGGGATACTGGCATATATTTCATGCGACATTCGAGATACGATCTCCCGTGATACCTCCTCTTTTCTGGGAGACCGATAGGCATTATCAAGGATAACCTGATGTGTGATAATCCGGCAGAGGCGATAGTACCCCCACAGCCTGGGTAGCCAGTTGGGGGATTCCGGCCCATCGAGCAGATGGCTTCCGGAACTGGGATCACCAGTCCAAACGGGCGGCAGTCGAGTCGTCCAGTCGACTAAATCCTCATCGATATCTGTTAGGGCAGATGTGATATCGCTGGGACTGTGATTTCCCGCTTGCTTTGCAAGGATGTACAAGTTTACGAGACGGCTTAGCAAGCTGAATAGTTCGACGATTGGCGCCAGTTCAGTGTCGATATCTATCCGAGTAAAAGACCTCACAACATCGATTAGGTACGACGGAACTGGGGTCTCGCTGATGAGGGACCCCACAGCCTATGGTCATCAGCGATTCGTCCCGGCAGAATGCTTTTTTTCTTTTTTTTTTTTGTTTTGGATTTGTTGGGGGAGCTGACAATAGTGAAGCAAACTTGGAGACAACCCTTTTTTGCATAGATAGAGTTCGGCATAGTCGTCGGGAAGCGCACGACACGCATGAGAGCAGTCGTGCCTCGGATATGCTTCAGCCACTCGTACGCAGTGTCCGGCCCATCGGATATTATCATCTACACAAGTTAGTATGGACCCGTTCCCCAAGTTCGCTGACATACCTCAAACATGGACATGTTAAAGCTTGTGGTGGTGGTCGGTCCCTTGATTACTTCTTGCGGATCTTGGACTGCGCGAGCCAAATTTCGGAGCGCGCTTGAATAATTTCGTCGCGCGAGCTCCATCATGTTCGGGTCCTGTCGGATGATTGCCATGGCAGCTAGCCCAACTGATGTCACGCTGCCGAGTCCGCAAGACGACCCAGTGAGCCAGGGTTCAGGGATAGCAGAGGGAGTGCTGCGGGTAATGTTGAAGTTGGTGAAGAAATATTTCCATGCGATCTCTTCCACGTATGTCGTGGGAGTTACCACGGTCAGTGAGAATGACGGTGGTGAGGGTGGAGTTGCGGATGAAGGAGATGATGAAAATGATGACGATGATGATGGCGAAGTTATAACACACAAGCAATCCACATCTGGCCAGACTTCAGCCAGCTTGACTTCCTTGCGGAATTTTCGCGCGACTGTCGCAGTTTGATCTTGGAAGATGAGATCGATCGGGGCTCTGTAGCCGGAGCAAGGCAGACCGGCACGCGCACATTGGGAGCATCGTGGCCGCAGTTGGTTGCACTACAGGACAGTTAGTTGCGCTATCTCCTGCAGAGCATGACACGGAGCATACCTTGATGCGCCGACGCCGACAGTTTTCACACGCAAGACTTCCTCTAGCACGAGACATTTTGCTGTGGATGATGAGTGGTGAACGAAATACGAAGCCGAAAGGGTCAAGAGACTCGTCGTCAAGCTTATATCTCAGGCCCACAAACGCCGTGCGCCGTCCTGACTCTTCCACTAGTGGATTGCTCATCACGAGGCAGCTCTGATTGGCTGTCGGTTCCAACGATACGAGGAAAATGCACTAAAACACGAGTCGATTTCCGCCTTTTGCCTAGTTCGAATTGGGTCTGGGGGCCAGATCCTCGGTGATCGTGACAAAAGAAAAACGATCAATTTCTGTTGGGGCTCACGGAGCTTTCCAGACAACAATGTTTGATGGCGACAACACTCAAAATGAATACGAGAGGCTCAGGAATACATATTGCTTTGCGAGCGAGTTGCCTGTTTTATGATGTTGAGGCACCGCAGAATGGAAGTTATTTGCCGCGAATTCGTGAGGTGATGAGGGTTTCATCAAGATAAATATCGGCATGTATCAGTCCGACAGACCAGGCTTGTTGCAACATCAAAACAAGATTTCCAACGATCAGAGAACCCAGATTCTTTGAATGTTCGCAATATGGCTTCTTTCAAGAAAGTCGCACTTCTTGGTGTAGGTCAAACCCCGAAGTGTCGGTAGTGATGGGTCTCTAATACCTCATAGAAAGGATACCTTGGCTCGGTCGTCCTCGAGGAGCTCGTGAAGGCGCAGTTCGAAGTAACAGTCGTCACCCGCTCCCAGAGCACTGTCGAAGGAATTCCGTCTAGCGTAGCGATCAAAGAGGTCGACTACTCATCGATTGAGAGCCTCAAGGCCGCCTTGAAAGGACACGATGTCGTCGTCTCAACCCTTAACCCAGGGGGTATTCCGCTCCAGAAAACTGCGATAGACGCGAGCATTGCGGTCGGCGTGAGGCGATTTATCCCCGCAGATTTCGGATCGATCACCACAGATCCCGAGGCGCAGAAACTTCCTGTCCATGGACATGTTGTTGCGATTCAGAAGTATCTCGCTGAGAAGGGAAACGCCGGCGACATCGAGTGGACAATTTTCGCGGTCGGCGGGTTCTTAGAGCTGCTGTTTACGAAGCCGGTCGCGGTTGATTTCGAGAAGCGGACCGCCACTCTGTTCGATGGAGGCGATCATCCCGTCAGCGTCAGCAGCACAGCGACCGTCGGAAAGGCAATTGCAGGCGCGCTGAGGAAACCTGAGGAAACAAAGAACCGAGTCGTCCATGTGCATGACATAATCCTGACACAGCGCAAGGTGCTGGAACTGGCGAAGAAGTTGGATCCTGGAAGAACTTGGACCGAGACGGCACTGGACGGCTCAGCCGAGCTGGAGAGCCATCTTCAGCGTCTGAGAAGCGAGGGTATGAGTCCAGCTATCTTCGCAGGCATCTTTAGGGCAGCCGTTTTCTCTGGCAAATATGGGACGGCTTATCACAACGTGGACAATGAACTTCTTGGCCTAGGAGTCAAGACTGACGAGGAGGTTGAGAAGCTTGCGGTCAATTTGCTGCATTTCGAGCCTTAGGAAAATTCTCAGTATCACAACACCTATTGGTTTCTTGGTCCTATAAATACCTTTGCTTCGTCATGATCTGTGCCATAGTACATAGGCTTTATGCGGATATACAATGGAACCTTCGGACGTTAGAGCGGCTGGTACCTGTCGTTATGAGCCTTTGTCTTAACGCACTCTAATACCAGGGACTTTATGAACAGCTTAAAGTTAGTGTGCTGCCTGGGATGTGGGCCTTGTATGCGCCAAATCGCACGGCCTGGAGACAAGCATTGATCGGGCACCGGGCGTCGAAGAAGCCACCCAGTTAATCCTAGGAAAAAACAAGCTTCACTCAGAGAGTCAATCAGCTTCTCGTATTCACCCCGTGTTTAAGGGCTCGGCTATGTAGTTTGACATCAAGATACGAGGGCAATGCTATTCTTGTCTGGATGCTGGATCCCTCGCCGCCAATGGAAGAAGCACCTGCACAATGCGCGCGATCTTATCGCATCGATCTCTGCACAATTCTTGCACAGTGTAACATCGCTTTGAGGGGCTTCGGATATGCCCTGCTTCTATAGGCTCGCCCTTTTACACGCGTGGGGCTGCAGCCAAATATAATCGTGATCGACAGAGATCGTCGTTTGAAGAACCGAGTTTACGAGGACTGAAACCCTCGAAATGCAACGACAACACGGGACAAGGAAGCTCTCCGTTGAAGCGACCAAACCATTCCAGACTATAAAAAGGGTCGGGGTCTCCCGTGGTCCTCACTCAATTCATTCTCCACCTCAAGTCAATCCAACTCTGAACAATTCAATATATTCCGACCAACAATGAAGGCCATCTCTCTTCTTGCGCTTCCTGGAATGGCTTATGCGGCTGTCCAAGGCTTTGACATCTCCAACTATCAAGCCAGTGTCGACTACCAAGGTGCCTACGACTCCGGCGCGCGTTTCGTCATGATCAAGGTACGTGGCGTCCTCCGTTTCCAATAACTACAACAGATGCTTACGATTCCAGGCCACCGAAGGAACAAGCTTCATTGACCCCGTCTTCAACACCCACTACACGGGCGCAACAAACGCCGGCCTCATCCGCGGCGGATACCACTTCGCCCACCCGGACTCAAGCTCCGGCTCTGCCCAAGCAACCTACTTCCTCGCGCACGGCGGCGGCTGGAGCGCCGACGGCATCACCCTCCCAGGAATGCTGGACCTGGAAGCCGGGTGCTACGGCCTCTCGGCGTCCTCCATGGTCTCGTGGATCAAGGACTTCGGCGAGACGTACAAGGCCGATACGGGGCGATACCCGATGATCTACACGACGACGAGCTGGTGGACGTCGTGCACGGGGAACAACGGGGATTTCGGCGAGTACCCGCTCGTTCTTGCGCGGTGGGCTTCCTCTCCGGGAACGCTGCCCAATGGCTGGGGCACGCATTCTTTCTGGCAGAATGCCGACTCGTATGAGTTTGGTGGGGATTCCGAGGTCTGGAATGGGAGTGAGGAGAGTCTGAAGACATTCGCATCCGGTTAGATGCGCTTGTCTCTATAAGTAGGCAAGGCCGCCGGGAAGTAGTTATAGCAAGCCTGGACGGGTACAAAGACAATGACGACAAACATGAGATAACTTCTGTTGTTCAATGGATCCCTCCGTTCGAACTAGCTACATGGACAATATAGCCATTCTTTGAAGATCACAAGGAAAGGTCACCCTCTCTCAATAACTTCCATAAAGAGACTACTTCCCAAACGTCTCCATATCCCATGCAAGTGACCCCTGCCGATACGTCTGGATATTCTCCCAGTTTACCCACGATCCGTCCGCAACCTGGTACAAGGGGAATTGCATATGAATGATTTGCTGCTCGCCGGAGTGTTGGAGGGAGGTTATCCACCAGCCGACATTGATATCGGACTAGATGTGTTAGCTTGTGTCGCATGGGGAAGGCCGTCGGAGGGGTGTTGGTTGGTAGTACCATAGGCATGCTGGCGGGGGTATAAGATTGGGGGCTGAGAGTGACCTTGTAATAGACGGCTCAAGGCAAATAGTGGGGTGAAAGAATCAGAGTGGGAATCTCTCGAGGAAGTAGGGTAGACGATTTCTGATATTGAACCTGAACTGGGAGCGGGTTCTGGCTAATTTATAGCCTCCGAATACAAGGCTGAGAATTCACCGAAGCTGCCTCGCAAGTAGCCTCGCAACTCGGCTACCCAGGTAGTTTGCAAGGCTGAATGTGCACAGCCACCGCCAGACTTTTGGATGAAAGATCCAGCCAAATCCGCTGTCGACTAGCAATGGACCCATGTTTAGTTTTTATTATGGCAAAGGATAATCCTCGAGTTAGAGGAGAGTGCTGGAAAGATGCGAGGTCGTCGCCAGGCTTTCCTGACCGAGTCGGATGCGGGGTCTCAGGCTCAATTGGCTTTGTAGGCAGTGCTCCAGAAAATACAGAAGGCTGAATTGCCAGCTGCGACAAAGGATGCTGCAGCGTGTCCGCGGAGTCGGAGGTCATCCGAGAAACTTTAGACTACAAAGTCCCTCCAATTTATTGATTATCAATCGTGAGCATATCGGAATCTCAAGCCGAATTCACGTCATCTCCAAACACGCGATGCGGGGTCATTAATAATCCTCACCTGCCCCTCGATGAACAACATTCTTAACAGCCGCCAACATTCTCTATCTCAGCAATTCTATGCTTACTCCGCTTCGCTTCGTGCGCAATTAAGGTACATCGCTATGTCCAAGTCCAACCTTCTCGTCTTCGGCGCCACAGGCGCAATTGGCTCATACATCATCGCCGCAATCGTCAATGCAAAGGATTCCTTCAACCGCATCGCCGTCTTCACGAGCCCCAATACCCTCTCGACCAAGAGCGCCGAAATCAACACGCTCCGCGAAAAGGGCATCGAGATTATTACTGGCGACGTCACGAAGAAGGAAGATGTCGTTGCTGCTTTTGAAAGTGCGTTTCTTTCTTTCTCCCCCCCAACAATAGGAACCCCATTATAACAAAAGCAACAATGTAGGAATCGACACAATCGTCTCCGCCCTCGGGCGCGGTGTCATCGCCGCGCAAATCGACCTCCTAAAATGGGCCGACGAGTCCCCGCAGATCAAGCGCTTCCTCCCCTCCGAGTACGGCACGGACATCGAGTACGGGCCCGCGAGCGCGACGGAGAAGCCGCACCAGCAGAAACTCAAGGTGCGCGCTGCGCTAAAGGAGACGAAGGACTTGGAGTACGCATATGTTGTGACGGGTCCTTATGCGGACGTGCCTTTCTTCCTCGCCGCGAGTAAGAACCCCCGTGGTGGGGCGTTCGATGTTAGGGGTAAGAAGGCCGTGCTGCTTGGGGATGGGAAGGGGAGGATTAGTTTGAGTGCTTGTGGCGAGTAAGTCATCCTTTGGTTTTGCTTTTGCAAGTGCGAGACGGTTGATTTGTGAGATTCTGGGCTAACAGCGCGGCAGTGTCGGGAAATTCGTGGTCCATACCCTCACGCATTGGGATCAAGCCAAGGGTCGCGCGCTGAAGCTGAACTCGTTCACGGCGACGCCAGAGGAAATCCTCGCGGAGTACGAGACGCAGACTGGGGATAAGTGGACAGTCGACTATACGCCTCTTGAGCAGCTGAAGAAATTCGAAGCCGAGGCGTGGGAGAAGGGTGAGCCCGATGCGACGGGCCTGACGCTGCGGCGAATCTGGACGGAGGGTGGAACGCTCTATGACAGGCGGGATAATGCAGATATTGGCGCAGAGGATACAGTGACCCTAGCCGAGGCCGTCAAGGAGTCTATCCGTGCTCAGCTTTCACAGTGATGATATACAGGCGCTCTAATTGAATGTCTAGTCTAGATGCTCCAAGGCTATTATACAAATAATGGTATACTACAACTACTGCTTCCACTTCCAGGTGGAATTCCGGTGGATATGGTACTCTTTGCTCTCAATCGCCTTGCGAATCCCCCAGAGGCCACCGACTGGCCAGACCGAGCGCACCTTGCGGCTCCACGACTCCTGGCGCTCCTTCCGATCGGCCTCGACGTCGATCTTCACTTTATCGTACACACTCGGCAGCGTCGTCGCGTTGTACTTCTGCCGCAGGCCGTCGTACCACTCGCGGTCGTACATGTTCCAGAACTCGTCCTCGCCGTAGTACGTATGCGCGTAGAACCACTTCATCCCGCCGAGTTCACGAAGCCGGTGCTCGAGCTCTCGGTTCGCTGTGATGAATGCCTCAGGATCCCTGGGTCCGAATCCCCACACACCGATATTCAGCATCTGGTCTGCCGTGAATCCGGGGCTCTCAACGCTGCTATGCGGGTGGAACGTCAGCGCAGGGCTCTGCTTCAGCGGGCAAAGCCACAGCGGCCAGATCCCCAGTTCCTCACTCGTGTGATTGATAAACGCCTCGGCATTCGAATACGGCAGCGCCAGATCCTGGATCACGAATCTGCTCGACTCCCCGCTCGCATGGAGCGCCTTGTACAACATACGCGTGTGTAGGAAGTCGTCGAGGAACCAGCGCGTCGCGCGGCTGAATGGGAAATGGAAGTAGTGGAAGGCTGCGCGTCCCACCCAGAACCCGCCGCGGTCATATCGGAAGAGGTACTCGGCCAGCGGGATGTAGTCCGTCACCGGGGAGTTTGCCGTACGCGTCTTGTCCTTGACGTGGAGGTAGTACCACGGATCCCACGCGTGGCTGAATGTCTGGACCTTGGCTGAGTCGGGCATTTCGTCTGTCATCTCCCCAGACACGACGACACCGTGTTCCGGACCGTAGAGGATCCCGTCCACGTAGTCGTTCGCGTCATTCAGTGTCTCGGCATGCACAGCATTTATCGACTCCCGGACGCTCCGATGCGGATGGTACGTCGCCTTGACGAACTTCTTCGCCTCGACGAGCTGTAGTTCCATCATCGTCGTCACACCCAGTGTACCGACAGCCCCCGCCGCCCCACGAAACAAATCCTTATTCTCGTCCTCGGAGACCTTCAGAACCGTCCCGTCCGCCATAACCATCTCCACATAATTGATCGTCCGATCGAAGAACCCATAGCGGAACGAAGAACTCTCCCCCGCCGTCCCCGCAAACCCGCCTCCAGCGGTTATCCCGGGGAACTCCATGACGACGGGCGGGACGAGGCCGTGCTTCAGCGTCGCTTCAACGAGGCGGTCCATGGGGACATTAGGCTCGACGAGCGCGGTGCGCTTCGCGGGGTCGACGTGCAGGACATTGCGCAGGTCGCTGATGTCGACTTGGTTTTTGCGGCGGATCGGGCGCGTGCTGTTTGTTGAGCCGTGGGCTATCCGGAAGGGTTCTTTGCGGTCGTAGAAGGCGCGGATGCTCGAGGCGATCCGGGAGACGGCGGAGCGGTGCCGTTCGAGGGGCATGTTTCGTAGCTTGGGGATGTTGTGTAACTCGTGAGGCGGAGCTGGAGCTTTCTTCCGTGACGGAATTTTGCGGAGAGCGGAGATGTCATGTGACGCCGAGCTCAACGGGGCGCGTCATTCTGCGACCATGAGATACTGCTCACTATGTAGTCTCTATACGTGACAATAACTCCTATCGGGTGTGGGTTTCGGGTCCCGTGGGTTTTACAGAATAAGGAATACATAATAAAAACTGGGTGTTGACACATGCGAATTATGTAGGGAATTGGTCACACAAGCAGCGATACATATATTTTCTCCGCCGACGGCAATGCGGTGACCCTGCTCAACAACTACCGTCGTCACAGGAAATAGAATCACCTACTTTATCACCCACGTTTCGAAGTGGGAACGTCATCAGTATTGCTATTTATAGCTCCCACAACGGAATGGTGAACTCGTCCTGGAAAGGGCCTGCCATATGTCGCGGGGTGATACCGGTAGTGCATCACGCCTTCCTACTTTTTGAGAGAAGGTCCGGTATGGCAGTGTTCCACGAGCCTTGAGTGGTTATAGCTCTTCCAAGTGTTTTTATTAAACAGTCGTACAGCATTATTTTATCATCCAACGGGCGCTCTACCAGCTCTCCGTAGAGAAACCATGATGACTATGCTACAAGAAACATGAATGTCTTCTGACTAGTGAGATGCACGTAAACTCCCTTACCAATAGAATCGAAACTTGCAATCCTCTTTCAAGGCTTACTTGCCGGTACTACTTGTGCGATCACAGGTTGCCAGAGGACAGGGACGACTAAGTAGGAGGTATGTCTTATCAACCCACCGAAACCCTTCTCTCTCACGTCAACGACGAGCTCAGGCGAGGGACATAGGTCATGAACTGCGGGAAAAAAAAAAAAAAAAAAAAAAAGAAATGGGATAGGGCTTAACGAAACCCGCAGAATGAATGTGCCGTTATGTCTGCTATAGGTATCAAGGGCGCCGATACGGTACTC
Organism: Penicillium sp. S1316; assembly: GCA_023627405.1. Taxonomy (NCBI): domain Eukaryota; kingdom Fungi; phylum Ascomycota; class Eurotiomycetes; order Eurotiales; family Aspergillaceae; genus Penicillium; species Penicillium sp. S1316. The sequence goes on from JAMAHF010000022.1 coordinate 36,189, forward strand.
ATAATGCAACCTTGCAATCCACAGGAGGCAGTGGACTAGAAATCCAGCATGCCATGGGAATGCTCAAGTAGTATTTTATTAGCACAAGTCACATCAACTCGAAGATTAACATGAGCGACGACCGAGACCATTACCTTTTGCAAACTCCGTCATAGGATGTCTAGATATTGCGGAGTGAAATATACCAACCGCTGCACTAGTAGCGAATATAAAAGCCCAACCCATGTGACAGCACTGCCATTCATCCCCTCTACGATATGAATCACCATAACTTTGGATTCCAGCCAACGTCGGTATACCGCGCCTCGCCCCTCAACTTAAAAATATCAATCAAGCATCGTCGAGGACTGCATAGCCGGGCCGAGGAGTTGGAATGGGGGTAGTGCCCGTCTTTCGTTACTTCATAATTCGTCCTTTTATGGGAGCGACTGTGCGATACCGTATGGGCTGAGAAGCTCGCGAGCGGAAATCTGGATAAAGTATAACAGTTAGACGAGCCTAGATCAGGATTGTGTTCTGTAAGTCGTCGTGGGGCTTAACATACCGAGACAAGATTCGCCTGTTTTGGCTTGAACAGATACAAATCGCCCATCATGGTCGAGAAGACCCGTAACAACCATTGGAGGCATTCTGAAAGTGTTAGGCTCGGTAGCCGTATTTCCCTCGCGCATGGGGTTCGGTACTCATCCGAGATGCGGTCAAAGAGGTACTGGTCAATTGCAAGTCGGTGGCACCGTTTTGGAGAATTTTGTAAGCATGGTTTCTGAGTATAAAAGAAGATACGTCTAACTCAAGTACTTAAATGCTGTCGTTATTGGCAAGGGCTTTTGGAATATCATAGGGTCTGAGTGTAGTTTTGAGGTTAAAACATTGTAGTGTGTACACGATCGGAGGCTGTAGCCGCGTAGTACCGAGAGATGTAGAGCTTATGGTACACCTTTGATGCATTAGCACACGGGGAGTTCTGATACGAAGTCCCCGCCTGGCCTTTACCGAGCTGGCCATTGCAGGCCGGGGTCGTCGTTCGTTTCCCACACTGGAATCACCCGGTTGGCTCCTTCCCCACATCTGAGGCATCGAGCTCAGTCGATGATCTATGTGGCTGCATCTGCAACTTGCGTATTCCAAACACTCTTAGAGCGATTACCCTATTGTCTTCTGTGTCCATTTTCCTTCTTCGATCCTGTTGAGTAAAAGAACATTGTATTACCCTGCTGTGGGGTCAAACCTGCGTTTGCGGAAACTGTTATGCCATATGGTTCCGCTATGGTCATGCCATTAGGGGTCCGGTCGCAACAAAGTTAATAGCTCACGGCTCTAGAATCCGAACTAGATCTGGGTCGACGTGGGGACACCCCATCCATTAGGGTTTGTGAATGCCCATCCCATGGATACGCGTCTCCATACCTGCTGTCGACCGACAAATGACCGCCAAGCCGGCTGGGCGATCCGCCGCTCATCTACCCGGAGGGTAAGTTCTGATTGTGTCAAGATGAAACAAGGTACTACCGCTGATGTTCTTCTACTGAAAATTCTGGTACAGTTCTTATCCTAGTGTGGTTCCGGTGGCCGGATCTGCACAATGCGGACTGTATCTTGTGTCTAGATTTCAGAACCATGTGGTGCCTAAAATAGTACCATCTTGATCTGAGGTCCAACTTTAATATGTATTGGCTTCCGGATGGCGGCACAACCACTGACGTTATCCATATTAAGGTCTCGGTCTGCCTGTGGATCCGGATAAGGCGACCGACCCAATACTAGAAAGTAATATAGCTCCAACTGTTACAGATGTAATAATGCGCATTGAGGTGGAATCAAAGGAAATAGAATTGTTTGATGGAGCCTAGGAAATCTTCTCCTTGGTTTAGACTTCTTCTCACAGATCTATGACTATGCACCATGCAATTCTTGCCCTAATAGGCGTCTTCGAGTTTTTTTTTTGACACAGTATTCTGTCCATAATTCCGGGTAAGGCGACTCTGGCATATAGTAATATCCAATGGCACTTGTTGAACTGGTACGTACAGTTATAAATTACCCATTTAAGTGAAATAGGAAATTAAGATTGTCTGGCGGAACCCTGAAAATTGCCTTATAGGCCTATAGTACTTCTTAGAGCACATCCATGACTATGCGCCCTGCAATTTCTGACTTAATGGGCGACTTCGATAGCACAACAGAGCATTCAGGGAATGACTTTGGTTTCTTCTACCAGAACCAGTAGTGCGGCAGGCCCACATTGCTTATTTGTGAGTGGCTGATGCTTCAATGATGATAAATAATACCTGTTGCAAACTCAGCCCTGTCCCAGGCTGCCGGTTTCTGAGGCTGGATCGAATGATAGCGCGACGCGCTTCGGGTTGTTCGCTTTGATCCAACCTGAATTGCAAGTGGCGTTTGGGTGAAATCCTGATTGACTTTGTCCACTTCATCAGATGATTCTATATGATCAGCTCTAGGCCATGAAATGGACCAAGCTAGTAGCTCGGTGGTTCAGCCTCTCGCGTGTCCTCCAGTGATCTCTCTGCCATTCCACAACATTACGACTCGGTTCTGGCCGTCGACAAATTTCTCCAAACAAACGTCACACTCGACTTGCCCACTGATATGATTCCAACACAATGTGGTATATGACCCCGCCTTCTCTCTCCTTCACTTGAATAACCTGGGCCCAACTTTCTATTACTGTAGCCACAAATCCCGTTGCGATCTCCACTCATAAAACTGGAGACGTTTGGGAGAGAGGACTTGGGTTTAATAACCGTATAAATTCTTATAAGGGTACCAATGTCGTCGGAATTGTGTGACACGTCCTCATTGGGAGGCACTCAACCAGAAATTTGTGGCTTTCCTGATCGGGGGGTGAGGAAGCTTGCCAACCAGGCCGACAATGTAGCGGCGAAGTAAGGTCTACAGGAAACTGATTATGCCGGTACCCTGACAGAGGTTGAACTATACCCCCAATTGCTTCGGTAGTCACAAATACGCCGCTTGCCCTAGTCAGGACAGTCGATTACCGGAACTGCCTTATGCATCTGTGCATACGACACTGGTAAGCCGATGCCCCAAGCTCTAAGCCCCAGCCTATTAGCGCCGCTCTTTGTTCTCGAAGCTGTAATCCTGACCGTTTTTGGAAGGGAACCTAGGCTTCCACGGGCTGTGATGAAACTTCGCCCACCAGCTGAACGGTCATGCAACTGGGAACTCCACTGGATTGCCTGCCCACAGAAGACGATCCATGGGGGAGTCCTGCTAGCTCTGTCCCTCTGATCTGAGAGGGGACAGTTGTTTTCGGAAACTACCGCCCCCACACGCAGATCATGTTCTACACCTACTGGCGTCATGATTCTCTAGAGGTAAAATTAGGTAGGGAGATAGTGATTGGTTCGACTTAGGCCAGCCCCTCCCGCATGTCGTGATGTCGTGCCCTAGGCCAAGACAGTACTGCTGAATGTGAAGAATTTGCTCCAAAGCCCATCTCGAATTCTAGGCTCGTTCGATGGAGATTGTCTGATCACAATCTAGACGTGTTCGATGGAGGTGTGCTGCTCATAATGACATGACTTGAACCGGGGTATCTTGCTACCTTTGAAGATAAAAGCTGCGCAGATACTCTTCATGTAAGCAGTTCTCCGGGCAACTCAGATCACAACAAGCAAGAACAAAACTCAACTCTTCTTTATTATGAAGTCCTCGCTTTACATCCTCGGTGTGCTGCTGCCAATTGCTGGGCAGCTAGCAGTAGCAGCTCCGGCTGCAAACCCGGACCCCGACTATCTGGAAAAGAGACAAGGTACTGCTAGTGCTAGTGTGTCCGCCAATCCCAGTACCGTCAGTGTTGCTGCGTCTCCCACCACTGCCGCCGTGGCTACCGCCGCTGGTAGTGGTAGTATAAGCGCTACTGCCGCCCCTTCTTCCGCCCCCCCTGCCTCCACTTCTAGTGGTGCTAGTGGGACTGCCACCGCGGGTACTGGCAGCTCTAGTAGCAGCAGCTCTGGCAGTGCCAACCTACCGCCACCTGAGGTGTTGGAGAAGCCTATCCCTAATACCCCTCCTGGTCCTCCTACGATCGTCGTGAACACCGCCATTGCCATTGCCATCTCGGGTGGTAGTGGACAGGCAGCCGCAGCCGCCGCAGCTTCAGCTGCCTCCTCCTCTGGTGGATCAGCTTCCGCCACTGCTGCAGCCTCTGCCGCCGCAGCCGCAGCCTCTGCTGGTGCAAGTGCAAACGATGTCGCCGCCTGTGCTGCTGCCGCTGCCGCTGCCTCCTCTGGAGGTAGTGGAAGCGCCGCCGCCGCTGCTGCTTCTGCCGCAGTCTCCTCTGCTGGTGGAACAAGTGCTGCCGCAGCCGCCGCCGCCGCCGCTTCCGCCGCTGGTGCAAGTGGAAAGGACGTCGCTGCTGCAGCCGCCGCCGCCGCCGCCGCCGCAGGTGGTTCTGGTGGACAGGGTGCCGCCTCCGCTGCTGCTGCTGCTGCCGCCGCTGCTGGTGGTGGAGACAGCGCCGCCGCCGCCGCCGCCGCCTCCGCTGCTTCCGCGGGTGGTAACGGATGGGATGCCGCTGCTGCCGCTGCCGCCGCTGCTGTAGCTGCTGCTGGCGCTAGTGGAAATGATGTTGCCAGTGCTGCTACCGCGGTGGCCTCGGCTTCTGGTTCTGGAAGCGTTGCAGCAGCAGCTGCGGCTTCCTCTGCGGCCTCTTCTGGTAAGAGCGGAAAAGACGTTGCTGCTGCTGCGGCTGCGGTTTCGGCTTCTGCTGCAACTCGTCGAGACAATGATTCCGGTCGAGATAAGGACTTTGGTCGAGACAAGGACTCCGGTCGATACAATGACTTTGGTCGTGACAAGGACTTCGGTCGAGACAAGGACTCCGGTCGAGACAAGGACTCCGGTCGAGACAAGGGCTTTGGTCGTGAAAAGGATTCCGGTCGTGACAAGGTCTTTGGTCGAGACAATGACTCCGGTCGAGGCAAGGACTCCGGTCGAGACAAGGACTTTGATCGTGACAATGACTTTGGTCGTGACAAGGACTCCGGTCGAGACAAGGACTTTGGTCGAGACAAGGACTTTGGTCGTGAAAAGGATTCCGGTCGTGACAAGGTCTTTGGTCGTGACAAGGACTCCGGCCGTGGCTCGTGGGGAGACGGTGGTGGTGACCACGAGGGGTGTAAAATTTCGGAGCCCTTTTGGTACCACGAGGAACCCAACCGCTCCAGCGACGGTCATCGGAAGGCTGAATCTGGCTCATACTTTGAGTCCCTCTGCAAGCACAAGTAAGTCCTTAACAAAATAATTATTTAAAAACTCTCGCTGACGTTTTCTTTTTGCGACAGCGACTGGTACAAAACCTCCGGAGGATGGGCCCACGAGGACCATAGGCCTAAAGGGTGTTGTAAGTTATTCTATTCTATTCCCTTTCAGCTCTCTATGACGAAGTACTATGCTTATACTTCCTTCAGATCTATCCGTCAGCCCATGCTAATGGTCCTACCTATTTTCATGGTAACGGCTACTAAAGAGTATCCTACACTACTCGTCGATAGTAGCTTCGACGGAGTCAGTTTAGGTAATTTTTGACTTGAATTTGATTCAATTCCAGGTGATTCAATGGGATTTATTTTTACGGTAATCTGGCAGACTGGAACAAATCATATGTCATAATGGAAGGCCATTGTGATTGGGCAAAAGTATCCCTATTTTTGAAGTCATTTACTTGAATTCTCTGCTTGTTTCGAGAAAATCACATGTAATGATGGAGATGGGTTGTCCTGGAAAACCTATTCACGTTACCAAATTGAATTCTATGTTATCTTACCAATTGAACTTTTGGAAATCCTCCTATAATAATCAAAGGGCAGCCAAATATTATATTAGTAAAGGTTTCCCCCAGATCATTCCAAGTTATAAGATAACCAGGTGTCGCTAAATCCTTTCAGGATCCCCCATGACACCTATGATTCTCTTTAAATCCCTAATACTTCGTAGCATCCTGCTGCAGACGCATGCCTGAGTGCTTCAACCAATCGGAAATCCCATTAGTTTCATAAGGGCTTGTTCGTTCTGAATTGTGCAACGACACAACATGAATCTACCGCGTGGTTGACCAGAAGCTCGAGGTTGACAAGTACGAGGAAAGGACGACATGTTGATTCACGAATGTGAGCCGTGATGATGGCTCTGGACGGCGACTATCCTAGTGGCCGATGCTGAGAGCTGAAGGGTGGGCTATTGCCATTGCCCAAACTGAGCACGCCTGATTCGCGGTTTACCTTAATAACGAGGTTAACATACTGTTGGGCAGCCTGTTTGATTCCCCTTTGAAAATTTGGAGGTCGTGTCGAGGACTTGAACTCGGCAGGTCTTGCTATGATGAATGGGATGGGGAGCCCGCATCTCGATTCCTGGGGTGGCCAAGGGTTTAGCAGCTCTTGGTAGCGCACTGAACGGTTCGCCTGCTTGGTCGAACAAGCAATGTGAATCAAGCTGCAGATATGAATTATTTTGTTGGGCGAGCAACCAAGCTGATTGGTATCATTATTGCGAGACCAGCTCAGATCCAGCCAGATTGACCCCACCCTTTGCAATGAAAGGGTCAGAGACGCGGTCCTGGATAGTCTCGTGAAATGCGGCATTATGAGCTGTCTGGTGGCGCGCCCGTGTGAACACACCCTGGCACATCCTAAGAGTATGGTACCAACAATGATGTGGCGAGCTGTACGGCGATAAAGTACGAAGCGCAACTCTTGCTAAAATTCGAACCACCCCTCGCCAATTGGACGCCTCTTGAATCGCACACGAATCAACATTTCCATCAGATAATGATATCGATCATAGTCCGAGCTCGCAGCAAGCTTTGGACGGCACAAGGATCGCTCCATACCAGCTGACCATCTTAGTCGAATTGCAAGGATTGTGTGACCCGGCTCGACCGCGAGAGGCCATACCCAGGAAGCTCGAATACGAGACTGGCTTTTTGCTAGATCCCAGGACGGCGGCCCGGGTATTGATGTCCGATATTGCTGACAGTCTCCCGATATGACGTGATCAACGAGACTCGGCGAGGCCGGCCGAATGCCGCTGCCTGCAGGGACTGGGTGGGGAATCCTTGAGAGGGTATGAGCCTTGTCAGAACGACAGCGCTTGAAAGCTTGGAGACAACAAGACTGATACGCGGCAATCTCGAGAGAATCTGCTCTTTGGGAACATGCAGGTCTGGTCAAGATGGTGAGAATGATGGCTTTGTGAGGGCCAAGATCTTTCTGATCGTGCGCACGCGAGTCGCAAAACGCGGGATGTAGAAAAATCGCCTGACAACACCTGATCCCTGCTGCATCCTTGCGACTCCATCTGGATTACAACACGATCTTGCGGGGCCAACAAGGCTGCAGTTGCTTGCATGATCAAGCGAGAGCCGGGGATAACGCCTTCGCAAGCTCGCATGGCGTCACTACTTGGCAATCTTGGCGGGTCTTGGCAAGCCACCGGGCATCTCCGAGACCAGTCAAGCGCATCGAGGGCGTTGCGGTGCGGCGCCTCCAATCGAGAGTGCACTCTATGTCGACAGCGTTGCAAATCGCGCAGCACGCGAGTCAGCAAAAAGCAATTTTCACCACCGTGCAACTCTGGTACCCCTCTGGCAGAGTTTTCACAGCGAGGAATGGGCCAAATCTCGGTCGCCCCAAGTTAGCGGGCCGCCGAGCCTGCCCTAGCAAAGCACCCCCCACCTGGGCAGGCATAAGCCCACGCGTGAGAGGTCAGTGCCATGCAACGGGCCCTCCACGAGGGAACAACCACCTCTTGGCACGCGTAACCCCAGGCTCTGATATTTAACGTCGCAATGCCCTGCCAAGCGGGATCTGGGGCGAAATCTGGATTCTGGACTCTGCTCGTTCCCTGTGCTCGGGGGATTGTGCTGCACTAGTTTTTTCTGTCTCTTCACTGCCTGCCTTCACCATGGTGTTGGCTCAGTACCTCAAGAAGGCCTTCAGCTGGTTTGCACCGCCGCCGAAACAGTCGGAGGATGGGCGTGACCAGTGGCCGTCGCGCGCTGCGTTCTTGCTCGCGGCCATGGGAGGCTGCGCCGGTCAAGGAAACTTGATCCGGTATCCCTCAGTCGTGTACAATAACTACGGGCTACAGTGGTTCATCCCGTATTTCCTTGCGATCTTTTTCGTTGCCATCCCGGCTTTGATTCTCGAGATTTCGATCGGACAGGCGTATCGCGGCGGAACAGTCATTGCGTTCAACAACATCAACAAGCGGCTGAAGGGTGTTGGAATGGGCCCGATTCTGGTCAGCTTTATTGTCACTCAGTACTTTACCGTCAACCTCGCGTGGATCATGAACTACTTTCGAAACTCGTTCCGCAGTCCCCTGCCGTGGGAGAATAGGATCGAGGACTTCTACAACAACGATGTCATCGCGAACCCCGATCCGATTGCAGGCTCATTGTCGACGGACGGCAAGCAAGTGATTGCATACACGGATTATACATCGATTAGCCTGATTGGAGAAACCGTGGGCTGGAGTGCGTTTATCTGGTTCCTGATCTGGATCTCCATCTTCCGTGGTGTGGGCTTGACCGGCCGGGTCGTCTACTGGACTATGGGTCTCCCTATTGTCACGACCATCATCTTCGTCGGCCGTTCCCTATCTCTCCCAAACGCGAGGGAAGGTGTCAAACTCCTCTGGGAAACATGGCGCGGGGGACAGCTCGCATCGGGAACTGTCTGGCAAACCGCCGTCGGCCAGGTCTTCTTCTCAACCGGAATCGGCTTTGGCTACTTCACCTCGTACGCCTCGTACAACTCCAAGCACTCCAACGCTGTGATGGATGCTCTCCTTATCTGCGGCAGTAATGTGCTGTTCGAGAACTTTGCTGCATTTGCCGTCTTCGGCGTCGTCGGGTACCTGGGCCGCTGGCCTCAAGATGGCGAGCGCCTGGGCGCCTTCGTCGTCGGGCTTCCTCACCCTCCCTGAGGCAGTGCTGCACATGCCCGGCTCAAACTGGTGGGCAATCCTCCTCTTCTTCACCCTGGTCGTGCTCGGTTTCTCCTCCGCCTTCGTCATGCTCGACGCCGTCGCAACTCTCATCGTCGACTCGGGTCTCAACGTCTCCCGCCCTATAATCGTCACAGCCCTCACCCTCATCTCCTTCCTCATGTGCCTCCCCTACTGTACCGAATTCGGCTACTACCTCCTCGACGGCATCGACCGCTGGATCAACAACATCTGCCTGATCTTCGTCGTCTGGTCCGAAGTCGTGTCTGCGAGCACCGTCTACCGGTGGCGCGATGTCGTCGAGCAGACCGGCCTCCCGGCGTTTGTCGTCTACAACTTCGCCTACTTTGGCGGACAGCTCATCGGTGTCACCGTGGCGCACGGTAGGGAGGACCCCGGTATTGGCGCCGGAGCCGGATTCGGGGTGTTTGTGGTATTTTCCATCGTCGCGGCTCTCATCGCCCAGCAGCCGCTCATCCCGGCTCCAAGCTTCTGGGGCCGAAATGCTTTTCTCAGCAAGTTCTGGTACCTTGCCGCATATTCGGTATGTCCCTATCTCTCTGTGACTTTCCTCTTTCCCGTTCATTTCCCACACCCTCTCCACCTCTCCCTACCTACTCGGACTAACAATGGATTCTAATAGGGCAACCAAATCCGCCGCGACCTGAACAGCATAATCGGCGGCGAACATAACTGGCGCATCCCCTCCTTCTGGCCTGTTCTACTCCGCTACGTGTGCGCGCCCGTCCTCGCGATCATCTTCAGCTTCGCGTACCCGGAATTCCACACACTGCGCTACGACCCACTCATGATCACGGGGTTCATTATCGCACACATTATCCTTCTTATCATCCTCCTGGGCTTCGTGCTACCGCGGTATTATGACGTGTTCATCCCGCCTGCGAGGATTGGAGAGGGTGAGAAGCTTATCGAGGAGCTCGTCTCGGGTGACAATATCCCCGTTCGCGATGGCCCCGGAGTTTTGGGCGAGGAGGCTGGTGTGGAGTCCAGTAGTGCGGAGAGGAAGGAGAGTCCACCCGCGTATACCAAAACGTAGGATTTAAGGTTGTCAGCTATGTGTGTTTCGGCCCACCGGTGGGGTCCGTGTCCGCTATTGAGTATATGATATTAATGGAAGCTACATTGGCCATGTGATTGCCCATCATACCTTACGGAATGTAGCGAAAGGCGATAATTAGAGATGGCTTTACGCTTCAGCCCTGCAAGTATCTTGTAGACTATCCCGTCGAGAGGTTCCTGACCCGGAATGCCGTCCAGGTCCAGGTCCATGACTCTGCCCATTCTAACCCCGCATACCCGACGCGAGTCATATTTTTCTTCTCAATCATCGATCTCCTGGACTTAGGCTCAAAGGGTTCTTCAGTCTACTGTACCATAGATCTCGATCATTCTATACTTCAAAGCTCTCTTGCGAATGCCACAAATGCGACAATTCTGAGGTTTGGTTATACCCACTCAACCCACAGCTATGAGCCGGAGCAAGGCACCGGATAACATTAACATCGCCATTGGAGCTTTGCGGTTACCCTTGAAACGTATGCCCACAATTTTATCTATTTGGGTAGCACTTACCATTATCCATTTTAAGCCCCGCTACCGGAAATTCGATCAGAACTCGAGCTTGAAGATCTGGATAAAACAAGGGATTTGAGGTTCCGTTTAATTGAAGTTAGGATATAATCCAAGTCAAGAGCCATCAGTATGCAATGAAATCGCAATCCAGCTAGCTCACCGTACATGAACTTAACCATCATCCTTCTTCATCTACCTCACTGCGCAGCCTAATCACCACAGATCAACAACCAACCTATCCCCAACACACCGCGACACACATGGCATCATAACCGAATTCAATCCCTTCTCCTCCGGCGATAACACAGAGTCCCTGTGCTCTGGCTCCCCCTCAAGGATCCGCACTTCGCACGTTCCACATGTGCCCTTCGAACACGTCGACATGATCCCACACCCATTTCGATTGAGCACCTCGAGCAGCGTATCCTCCAGACCAACAGTGAGCTTCCGTCCGCTGCCGTTGAGAACAACATCGAACGGCCGAGTCGGTGGAAATGTGACGTTTGAAGCGACTTGGAATCGCTCGACGCGCAGTTGAATCTTGGGGTTGAGTCTGCATGCGTCTTCGAGCGCTCCGAGGAGCCGTTCCGGACCGCAGCAGTAAACCTGTGTCGGTTCCTTCTGCTGTGCTACGAGCGCCACAATGTCGAATTTTTGGTTTCTGTGCTCATCGGCGGCCCATATCTCAACCGGGTGTTCCCCTCGAGCAAGCTCTTCACAATAAGCCATCGTGCGCCGTGATCGACCGAGGTACACCAGCTTGTAGCTCGCCCGCTGGCGCTTCGCCTCATCTAGCATTGGTATCATCGGCGTGATACCATTTCCGCCTGCGATAAACACATATCGGTCACCTTTCTGTAGGCGGAAGTGGTTTCTCGGCCCTCGCATGGTTATCTCTGCACCCTCCTTGAGGTTCCCGTGGAACCAGATCGACCCACCAGATCCTTGGCATTCTTTGCGCATGGCGACTTTCCAGGTGTTCGTATCCCGTGGGTCGGAGCAGATCGAGTACTGTCTATAGCCGTCGGGGCTGAGGATATCGATACGCGCGCCTGGCTCCCAGCTGGGTAGCGAAGTGAGGGGTGAGTGTTTTGCGGCGATAGTCACCTCGAGGACCTCGTCTGTTATCAGCGAAAGCTGCTTCACGACAGCAGGAATAGCCACATTGGGATTACGCTTTTCAGCGACACCGGCGTTGAGGGTATATCCCATCCACTTACTCAGAGGCACCATCGGCGGCGGATCCCACGCAACGACGACGTTTGCAACACCACGGCTCGCCCCGACCTTTTCATACTGGATCTGCTCGTACGGCGTAATAAGCCGTAGATTCGGGAGTCGTTCTCGCAGAACCAACATCTCTGTTTTGAGGAGCAAGCGAGCCAGCGGCGCCCCCAAACACGCATGGATCCCTCGGCCGAATCCTAAATGCTGTTTGGCGAACCTGCGTTTCAACTGCAGCTGCCCAGGACACTCAAAGACACCTTCATCTCGGCTCCCCGAGGTGTACGCGAGAAAGACTCGATCTCCCGGGTTGAGCTTGCGTGACCCGATACTCGTCGGCTGAGTGACGCGCCGGAGCATGCCCGCGATCGCAATTCCTGCTCTCGGTGATCCCGCCAAAGAGCGCCAGACACCGCCCGATCCATTCCCACCTCAAGGGGTCAAGCCCCGCGATCGCCGTGATGGGCTTCAGCGGTAATGGAAGCGCGAACCGCGATTTAATCTCGACTTGGCCGTTCGCGACAAACCCGTTGATCAGCTCTTGCGCGAGCTCCGCCATCAGCGGCTGGAAGCGTTCCAGCTTCCGTGGGATGAAGAACCCGCTTACGCTTGCGCGGAGCCGGTCGTGGTCTGGGTTGTCCCAGCCCAGCAGCGTACCCCCTTCGGGGACGCGTGATGCGAAGAGCGGTTTGACGGGGGCGGGGAATTCGGGGACTGTTGCGCCCCGCGAGGCGAAGACGGTGGGGTTGTCGAGGACGTGTAGGATGTCATCGTAGCGGGAGACGATGTAGGCGTTTAAGGCTGGGGAGAATTCGATGTCGGTGTGTAGATTTCGGGGGTTGGTGAAGGGGCAACTGGTTGATATGGTAGTCATTTTGGGTGCTGGTGTTGATTCAGACATCCACGTAAAATGATAAGAATCTCCGGGAACGTGTTGGGTTTGTATAGATGAATATTTTCGTTGATATTGGGTAAATGGCCGCCCACCGGCAGCTGTCCAGCATCTGGCTCCAATATCGCCGTCGGCAAAGTGGGCCGGTGAGGAATAGGAATGGAGATGATGGGACTGATCCTTCCCCCACCTGGACCCTGGACCCCAGATCGAGGGTATTACGGTTTATTGAAGTTCGTGTGTCGGGTCGGACCCCCCCACATGTCCGCATCAGGTACTCAGTCCAGTCTCCAGAGCCGGAATGCAGGGATGGGTTCCAGATGATGATTTCCTAATTACTGAAGCGAGTGCCATTCATTGCCGTCTTATATCAAGAAGAGATCTATCTTATTAGGGCGGTTTGTATTGTGTATACTACCTGAGCTAGTTGTAAAACTTTTATTCGCGCAATGTCGTCGTAGTATTCGCTTTATTCCGTACAGGAACGGGATGATGGCATACGCCGGCTATGTTATCCAAGACTATTCAGGGGTGCAGCAACATCATCATATCGAACAACTCTTCACATGTCTCGCACGCACCCGTGGCACGAATTGAGGAGGGTGCTGATGATGTTCAAGATGGCAAGCGACGCGGACTCGGGAGTATGGATGATTTCATGGCTCGTGAGCGCAATGTCGCCCTCGCCGACGAAGCCGATGAATGCCGATGATGCTCATGGTAAGTTCCTCATTTGCCTGTATCCACCACCACGCTGCTATGATCTTCCCGATCTGCTTGACTATGTCCGACAGCATAAAGACAGGAATGCTAAAGGAGGCGGTAACGTCGTCTTCGTCTGCGGGTTTAAATGGTGGTCAAGGCGTGCGGGGGATAGGGTCCATTGTAAGCATTATGCTCGCACTATTGTATGACATTGTCCATATTGATCTACAAATGAAGACGCAGTGCCTCCAGCTCTAGAGTGGCGGGTAGTAATTATTGATAAGGTCGGGCTGTTCAACAACAAGAGTTACTATGCTACGTATTGTCAAACCAGGTCACAGCTGATCATTAGAGTAGGACTTAGTTAGATTGTGGACGATACTAAATCCTGTATTTCTTGTAGCCAGACCCATAGTTGCAGGAAATGCGATGCTGTGTACAATATATATTAGAACTCTCTGAACCAGTACCATCCGATGGCAGGCTCACAATCCTCCTTGACCGAGACCTGATAAAGGTTGGCTACGAACTATATTATCATATAAAATAACCATTAATTCAGAAGATCATTTGTTTAGTTGTTGAAGGTGTAGTTGAGATTGCGCTTTCTCGAGACGGAGACGCCGGGACCAGGATACTCGGTCCCGGTCCTCAGTCTATAATGAATCGGAGAATATCCCCAAACCAGCTCTCCCGAGCTGTGTGTCCCTGACATACGCATGACTTTCGTATCGGAGAATATCCAGCCAACCGACTGGACAATCGTCTCACGCACACGTACAGAACATCCAACACCGAACTCCACCCGACAGCCCCAGCACAGACCGAGCCGTTCCCCAGCGCCAAGGCCTTGGCTGGAGCGCCCGCCGGTCTTGGCGGACCGGGGTTACAGTCGGGTTTTCTCCATGGGGAAACCCCGAGGGGCACACAGGGCAGGTGCCAAGACAAGACTTACAAGAGGCAGCGAATAAGGATGGTTAAATGGGGCGAGTTGGAGACACTGGGATTATGAGCCTGCGAAGGACATGCGCCATTGAGAAGAGGCGGATTTGGGGGATTTGTTGGGTTTCTGGTGGATGGGTGGATTCTTTGTTTTCGCTCTGACTCACTCACAAGGAATAGTTTTAGGCCGATATTTCTTTCGTTTCGTTGTGACCGAGATTGAGGTGGGTTCCAATATTAATGGAGAAGATGGTCCGATTTGAGACCTCGAAACCGATGACCTCCCTACCTTACTGGGTAGTAATAATGAGTACCACAGTTTCACCCTCTAACCGACACCCTCGGGCCAAGCGCGCGTCCTTTTCCATTAGGAAAAACGGTACCGACGCGGCGCTGTCGCATCCTTTCTACGTCACGAGTCCCTGAGCACCCTCCACAAAGCCACACCCGCGCCTCCCATTGCTTAGTGCTCCATTGCCGCGAGCATCGCTAACGCTTACACCTCTTAGCCTTGCGCCTCCCTCATATTGAGATAAATTAAAATGAGGTCATAGACATCACCAAAGAGATAACGAAAAAGAGAGAGTTGAGTGGCGCTTCGGCTCGGTGGGATATGCTCCGAAGGTGGTAGTGAATTTAACCGACAAGGCAGAAAAGAGAAGACGGAAAAAAAAATAAAAAATAAAAAATAAATTACATACGTACTGTCGCAGAGAGGGTGGAGCGTTCTCCTTGCTCTCGGGCTGGCTTAGCCGATCGTGGGGATGGGGGGTTGACAGCGGCGATCTCATCTCATTCTCATGGATTGACAGTTGAGTCAAACAGTTGAAACAGGAGTGTCAGCTGTCAGTCGAAAGAATTGTCCGGAGAGCCCCAGCGATTGACATCGCCATGTGGCATGTTATGCATATCAACAACGTCTGTCATGTCGATACCTCCCTTTTTCATCACGCTGATCGAGGGGAGAATATGCAAACGAGTCCAGGACGGTCGGATAAAGTCCTCTGCCTTCTTATTTTGATAAAAGACTGCGAGCAGCTGTACTCTATAGACAAAGAGCTCTATTCCTATTCAACTAACCACAAGTCTAGGTAAGAGCTCTATAACCCGGCACGAAGATCGAAGCCTCCGTCTGCAAAAGCACAAGAAGGAAAAGAACGCGCAGACGATACATAGTCAAGCGCGGCGGGTATAAAATTACCAAGTCCATCTCCATCTCAAACATCTCATTCCACCCAAATTGTCCATCATTATGTCTACCCCTACTCCTTTATCTCAACTCCACAAGACAGCTCATTCAATGCGAGTCTCGGTCCCTTTGGCTTCACTCGACTCGTTGGCGCTGTCTTCGCTCTCGAGCTTTGTAGTTTCGCCATGAACCGCACTCTGGCGGCGGATGGCCTCCTCGAGGTACTCGGGCTTGAGCTGACCGTGCTCGTCGTAGCGGTAGGGCTCCTTGATCGAGTGGCTGACAGCGTTGAAGACGTTGGTGGACTTCTTGAAGATCATGTCCATTTCCTCGAGGGAGCGACGGCGGGTTTCGGGGAAGAAGAAGTACACGGTCGGGAAGATGGCGGCGTTGCTGATTGTGTTAGTTGGTTTTTTTTTTATCATGTGCACAACAGGGCAGCGGTGAGACGGGGCTTACATGACAGCGAAGATAACGTAGGTCCTGTATCCAATGTTCGAGAAAGAAACGGGAGTGATCATGACCACCATGAAGTTGAAGATCCAGTTGGCCGAGGTGGCGAGCGCGTTGGTCGGCGCACGAATACGTAGGGGCACGATCTCAGCAGGATACAGCCATGTCATACCGAGCCAACCAATGGCAAAGAAGGTGTTGAAGACGAATAGGAAGACGGCCTGCCCGATACCAGCCTGTTGGTCATCAAGGTAGACGAGGCGGTAGTTTGTACCAGCCAGGACCGCCATGGAGACGGCCATTCCCGCCGCCTAATCATGTTAGTGAATGTAACGGAAGCGGACACACTGGATACGTACACCAAAAAGCATGAGTGGACGGCGACCGACTTTCTCAATGATGAAGATGGGTATAAACGCAGCCATGAGGTACTCAGTGCCGTTGCATGCAGCGAGCAGCTTGGGCTGGTTGCCCGACCCAAGGCCGATTTCTCTGTAGAGTTGAGGAGCCTGTTGAGAGTCAGTCATTTTTTCACAGTCAAAGGCCGCCTAATTCTTACGTAGTACGTGATCAGGTTGATTCCAGAGATCTGCTGGAACATCTGATTGACATAGGCCAGGGCGACACGGTGGAATTCTCGATACTCGCTCATGTCGAACAGACTGCGGTAGGAACCCTTGGACATCTCCTGCACAGTTTCCTTGATCGACTTGAGTTCGTTCTGGATATAGGGATCATCGCGCGGCTTTTCGTTGAGCAGCTCCAGAATCTCCACCGCCTCGTCATCTCGCCCTTGCATGACGAGCCAACGCGGGGATTCTGGCAGGTTCATGATCGAGGTGAAGATGATAATGGCAAACACAATCTGGAAGGCGATCGGGAAGCGCCACGCGACCTCGGAATTGGGGATGAAGGAGAAACCTAGCCCCAATGAGTTTTACGCTTGCACAGAAATTGAAACGGAGTGGGACGACTCACCATAGTTGATCCAATAACTAAGACAAATTCCAGCGGTAATCAGCATACCCTCGATCATGACCAGCTTTCCACGGTCGTGGGCCTTGGAGGATTCTGACTGCCAGGTTGGGACAGTACTCGTGTTCATGCCGTTTCCGATACCTGTGACAATGCGACCAACAATCCATTGCGGCAGGTCGTACGAGGTGCATTGGAGGAGAGCGCCGCAAGTCATGGTGATACAGCCGCAGAAGATTGTCTTGCGACGGCCGAGCGGGTTACCGATGAAGATGGTCAAGATAGCCCCGAGGAAACATCCGAGGTTGTAAGATGCGACAGCAATGCCCTGGTTCAGACTCAGGTCCGAATCGCATCGATCTATCTCTGCCTGCGTTGGCAACTGTTGGCAGGGTATCGGGTCGATGTCCGGAAAGTATTTGGTAAAAGACGGCAAGTCGAGAAACCCGCCAGTAATACCTTGATCGTAACCGAAGAGCCTGCGCAGGTTAGCATGAGAAGCTTCGAGCTCCACGGGAATACGTACAGAAAATCAAGACTACCCAGCGAACTGATCGCCAGGTTGAGGCTCCTGCCTCGCCAGCCAAAGTACTTCGGGAACCCAAACATGATGATGACTTTCAGCGCAAAGTCGCGAAGATCGAAAGTTGGATTTCACACGCGAAACACGGGGGCTGACAAGCAGCAGGATAAATAACTGAAACTCCAGAGCTCGCGCAAGCTCTCGGAAGGACGAAAGCGGTAATCCGCGAGGGCAGCCCGCATTGTCCAGCATTTGGGGAGGCCAAGAGACCGGGGGTGCCTAGCGGGGATGGGGGCCACGTTCCCTTGGCCGGCGTCAATGGCCATCTCGCGTCCGGAAACAGGCGCTGAGAGGTGCCAGTGGCTGCCTTGGCGACCCACCGAAGGAGCGTGCTAATACGGGGAATCTGGCCAGGGATTTAGCCAACCGAGCCACTAGGCTTATGTTGAAGGTGTAGTATTATCACATCCACCTTTGGAGGGGTTGTATCTGTTAAAAATGGGGCACTCCATGACGGGGTAATCCTCCGCAAACCCATACCTCGATTAGGTAATAATAGAATCGGGCAACTTGTGTGCTCAGGCTGTACTCTGAGTCGGAAGCCGGCACCACGATAGGTTGGTGGCGTGCAGCCCGAGGCTGGGCAAAGGGACGATCCCCGCCGTGCACCGTGCCTCGTTCCTGGCGTACGTCAAGCTGCATGGGCGCTCAGCAAATGACCATGGTGGCGGCCAGGCCAAGCAAACGGTGCCTTGAGATCGAGCCAATGTGCGTCCGGCAAGACTCGGAAGCTGCGACCAAGATTCCGTAATCACACACCATCCCGGCTCTGGTCAAGGGATCAAAGAGTCCTCCGTCGGGACGTCGTTTCTGAAGTTAGGCCCTTCAAACACTGTAAGAAGAGACGCTTTCGGCGTCCACGCGGCAGCAAGCGCAAGGTTAAAAAACCAAGAACGATGAGGGCAGCCAAGCCTCCATCCTCGTGCCAAGACATCGGCCCATCTCACGGAGAAAGATACAGCATCATGCGGGACTGCCCCGGAGATACCCCGAGGGACTCTGTAATCTTGCCGCTGGTCCGAGATCTTACGGTTGGCGCATGAACATTTTGCTTGTGATCGGGCTTGACGGCGTGGTTTAGGTGGTTATCCACAGCATGGTCAGGGGCCTCTGACATGCAATACGCAAAAAGGACAGCGCGACCATTCAAGCCTCAAGAGACAGACAACCAGAGTTACCGGCGTACGGTGAGGTATCGGATTCAAGATCGTTGGCCGAGAGAGGCTCTACGGCATTTATAACGTGGCTGCGGTTTGCAGTACCCTGGCATTGCCGAGGACTCGGAACAAGAGCTGTGCTGGAGCCGGTACTGCCCACGTGCTCTGCACAGGTCCTTTAGAGATCGACGTGACCCTCAGAGCACCAACCTCCGGCCGCGGGGAATCTGCAGGCCTCTGGGGCTTCGTCTACTGAAACCAGGTGTAATGTTAGACCCGATCGCTCACTCAACCTTTTTCGATATGGCTTGTTCGCAACGGCAGGGTCGATCACCCTTCGGGTTTCGGGCTCTTTGTAAGCCCTAGTGTGCGATGCGCCACACGTTGAAACGGTCAGTCGGAGTGTGTGTAGTGTTTACCCTGTAACTCTGCCCTGCCCCATTCCGGGTCGTCTCCGGTGAGATACTGCTACGGCTAGAACAGAGCGCAAGTATCAATATCTCGCGAGCGCGTAACTCTCGGAGAGTTGGTGAAGAAGAAAGGTCTGAAGTCAGCCCATTCGACGATTGCGAGGCGGTGCTGGGGGTGGGAGCAAATGAGCACGTGTACGCAAGGTCGATAGCGGACGGTCGAAGGAGAACGCCGTCCCAGAATCGGTAATCTTGACTTTGCATGTCGCAAGTTGGTTTCCTGAGCTATCGAATTCAGTGGCACAACTGCGTGTCTGGGCGCCTCGGGCCCAATAAGACCCTTATTCATTATGACAATAGAAATTCCGCACGGTTTAACGACTAGTTGGTATAATGCTGTTGCACTCATAGTGTCTAGGTTAGGCGGCTGGAGTAGAATGTTTCCCGTATGAAGAACTGTGACCTATGTCAGTGATTAACCTCAAATGGAACGATAGAAAGGCAACCGCACCTCCGTGCCCAACTCGCTAGCATGCAGGTAAGTTATGCTCGTAGTCACCTGAGCCGCAATGGACCGTGCGGTATCTAGAGGAATCATGAGGTTGGGACTATTTGCCTTGAACGTAGCCAGACTACTCCCACCGACAAGACACCGATGCTCCCAATTTGGTCCATCAAACACGAATTCGCTAAGGACTGATGTGATAGATTCTCGGCCTGGCTGACTAGCTCCTCCTCTCTGGAGATGCTGCAAAATTCTTGATTCGAGGGTGTCTTTTGACGTGTCGGCCACAATTCATTTTCAACGCGATGTAGCGGTCTTTTAAACAATCGCGGCTAGCCAGGTTGTCGAGTAAGACCCGGATCCCTTTTGTGGACGACTTCGTGCCTGCCGTCGGAGCATTCATCGTTGATCGGGGTTGGATGATACCCACCACGACGGTATCGGTCGAGATTCTCCACGTCGGGCTCGGGCCAGTATGTATTGATGCTCCTTCGGATTGAGCTTCCTCCGTATAGTGGATTCTGAGACCTTAATCAGTGATGCTGGTGGCGAGGATTGCCAATTCACTGCTCTAAGCACCTTGTGTTTATGATGTCGACCGGGGCGTCTTCCGGCTTGCAGCAGATTTGACATGGGAGAAGATGAATCCTCTCGGTAGTAGGGCTGAAGGTGCCGTTTGCCGCGATATACACCGAGCTCCTTCACATTGACTTTTGATGCTCCGTCGCGTACACTCAGAGACGCGAGCGCCGGTCACAGGAGGCTATCGCTGAGTACTGTGGAGGAGGCTATACGGCAATATGATTCATGGAAGATCTGTTTTATTGATGATTGAGTGGTGGAAGTTTGGAGGTTTGAGGGAAGAGTGAGGCCGCAAACTCGCTCCGTCCGAAAGTCGAGTTGATGCCTGAGGCCACAATGCATGCTCTGTTCGTGGGCTCGAGGAGTCTACTACTACACGTACAATATCGCGTCTTGTCATTCTTTAAGCTAATGTCAGTCCGGATATGAGTAGTCTCGATCAGCCCATGGCGCAGAACCGCAGCACCATTTTTCCATGTTTTATACGAGTAAAGAAGGTCCAGACCGGCTATCGTCCATCAACATTGGACCCGAGAGCTTCGGGGTGTAGAATTGTGAAGCAGCGTCTAACGGGTTCCACTTTGCGTCGTGTACTTTTTTTGACAGTACATATGCTATGGAATCAAAGGCAGAACATTCGCTCCTTTTGCGTTCTGGCCCAACTCTTCCTTTATCAGCCGAAGGACCTTTTGCGCCGCACCTTTCAAAAACCAACAGCCACAGTCCTCGACGCGCTGTATAAATAGTGCCGCCCAACGCGCTACGATTATGTAAGCCGCTAAGCTGTGGCTCGAAACGAGCTCATGGAAGCGCTGCGGCACCTTCGCCAGCCAGCTCGTCATGCCCTCCCATGCGGCATTGGGGGCGCCGGAGGAAAAGGCCATTTCGCAACACTCGATCAGCACTGCAATGGATTCAAGCGTGACCAGGACATCTTGGACATTCTCTGGTTTTTCAAGCACCTCTGTCATGCGCGACGGCAGATCGTGAAGCCGGCTTAGAGCCTCCTCGAGTACAGGGGAAAGGTGGGAGGCTGTGATTCTGGAGGAACTGCTGAGTCCGAGAGAGCGCGGCTCATGCCGAGTAGTCGTCCTGGTAGTCATTAGACTCGGTGTATATTGCCGAAATACGTTCATGAAAAATTCCAATCCACATGTCTCAGGAGCGGCTGTATGAATCCCCAGCTCCGGACGCACCCATTGAACGCAGCTTAGAATCCCCGCAATATGTGTCCCAGTCTCCACCGCATCTTCAGGCAGTGATAAATCTTCCTTTGTGTCCCAATATTTAAAAAATTGAGCAGACAACTGCGCTGCCCGTTGATGATGAGTGAGGGAGATAGACGATTCTTCAACGAGCGTGGCTAAATGGCTCGCTGATATGGCGAGCAGGCCAGACATCAGCCACTGGTGTTGAAGGGCTAGCAGAACAAAATGTGACTGCCAATAAACACCAGAGTCGCCGAAGCGTTCGTTGGCAGGCAGGGTGGGGGCGGTGATTGTGGTGAAGTGGTGAAAGTATCGCAGTGTTTCCATGTCAGGGAAGGGGACTCGATGCGTATCAACTTCATCGGTTTGCTCATTATCATTGTCCAGCGCTGATATGTCAGTGTCCGCGGTATGATTGTCCTCAATATGTGCAGTGCGGCTATCGCCGGCTTCCGGGGCCCTACCGTCCGCAGGCGTCACCTGAAAATATTGCACCTTATTGCCGCGGAAGAAGGTCTGAAGTTTCACCTCCCCGGAGAACGACGCCAAGTCAGAGAGATTTCCACGTCGATGAACCTCACTCTGATGGCTTTTCATCCGCTTCGAGCTGGCACATAGATGGCCACAGGAAGGCAGGATACACCGATAACCATCGATAATAGACAGTCCATCCACAGGGGGCGAGCCGGCTGCAGGTAGAGGAACATCCTCGGGCTCGAGGATATTCAGCTCGGCGATAGCTGAGAGTAGATTCCGGCGTTCATCACGGTAGATCTTGTGGCGGAGTAGGTGGCTCTGAATCGCATTCTTCTGGATACCATATTGACAGTCTCGGCAGATCAACACTCTGTATCTGGCGTTGTACAAGAGGAAGCCATCTGCACCGAGCTTCATGGTTGCAGCTATGTAGTTGAATCGGATATTGTGTTCAGAGCACAGTTGGAGAAGGCTGGAACGGCGGGTGATGTTCTGCTTATGTTGGATCGAGCGGATTATTAATACGAGCAGACAACGAACAGCATATGGGGTTCCAGCCCTAATTGGAAATCAAGTATACGGTTGTACTTCGCTCTCTAGTATCGCCTGAACGTATATAAATGGGATATTCGCACTTCTCTGATGATGCTTGAAACAACATTGCCCTCAAAACCGATTCTATCCTAATTCCCCTCTGACAAACATGGCCCCCACAAACCAAGCCGCATGGCTCGACAAAGCCGGGAGCCCCCTCGACGTCCGTGACGCTCCAATGCCATCTCCTGGGCCGGGCGAGATTGTTGTCAAGAATGCGGCTATTGCCATTAACCCGCTCGACACCCATATGCAGGACGCGGGTGTCTTTGTCCAGCAGTGGCCCGCCATCCTGGGCTGTGACGTTGCCGGCGAGGTTTACGAAGTAGGCGAGGGTGTAATGCGCTTTAAGAAGGGCGATCGTGTTACTGGGTAAGCTTTGTCATATCTACTCGTTGGCCAACGGACCACATCGGATACTAATACTTATCTGTTTCTGACATGCAGCCACGCCATAAATCTTACCACCGGTCGGCCTCAAGATGGCGGCTACGCCCTGTACACAGTCGTACCGGCCGACAAGGCCGCAATCCTCCCGGATTCAATCTCCTTCTCCGACGGCGCAGTCCTCCCCATGGCCCTGGAAGCCGCCGTCTGCGCGCTATCCGTCAACGTCCCCGGCGAAGCACTCCCGGGCGTCCCAACACCAACCCTCGGCCTTCCATACCCCTCGCTGGACGAGAATGCGAAACCAGCAGATAAAGCCCTCATCGTTTACGGCGGCTCCTCGTCGGCCGGGTCCATGACAACGCAGCTCGCGTCCGCGGCAGGAATCCACGTCATCGCCATTGCCGGAAAGCACAACTTCGACTTTGCGAAATCGGCGGGCGCAGCGACCGTCATCGACCACAAGGACCCGGAGGTTGTGTCGAAAGCTCTCGCCGCCGTCCGGGAATCCGGTCTCGACTTTGTCGGTATCTTCGATGCGATCTCCACGCCTCCGACGTACGCGCACGATCTTGAGATTCTCGAGAAGCTCGGCGGGGGCCATCTCGCCGCTGTTCACCCGCCCCCTGCGACTGACGTCCCGGAGAACGTTAATGCTGGCATGATCTTTGCTGTGAATGATTCTGCTACGCGTGTCTGGCGCGATTATGTTACACCTGCGTTGGAAACTGGGAAGTTGCAGTGCTTGCCTAAACCGCTTGTTGTTGGGAAGGGTCTGGGGAGTATCCAGGGGGCGCTCGTGAAAATGAGAGAGGGGGTTAGTGCTACCAAGATTGTGGTCGAGCTGTGATATGTAGTCGTGGCGATCCATGGTGACATTATGTGTTGTCTTCAGACTCTACACGGCAAGCTGTCTTAAGTTTGACTACGATATAGAAAGTCGAAGGCGTCATTCATAAGAATAAACCTCGGGCCTAGTGAACAGAAAGGATGAACTTTAGGAGTGCATTGTGCCAAATGATGTTGCCGGGCTGGACATGGCCAGCATTCCTCCGCGCGGCTCCGTTGCCCGCTACTACCCCCGCCTCTTGTATTATTACTATAGTTCCAAGCCACATCCATGGATGCTGGTACCGCTCACATTCCTAGTAACCCCTGGCTTCCCATGGCCCAATCAGCGGTCAGCATGGTGCAAATTATCGCGCACCGCTTGGGTAATCCCACCGCGCAGTTAATACACGGTTCGTAGTGAAGCAACAAGGTGTACGAGGTTCAACAAAATTTCGTGGGTTTGCTTGTACCCCATATCCGGAAATGGACTGACGAGAGCCTAGCTCTTTGTCGTACGCGCAGGGTTTTGGGGTAAGCAGGTATCTTGAGGAATGAGGAAGCGCCACCACATATATACCGCAAGAACTTCACCCGCATAGCATGCAGTGGTTTCTGGAACAGCCATGGCAAGAATGTAGCCTGAGATACAGACAGCCAACCGAAACTATGTACCTTGGAAACAACCGAGGCATAAAAGGAAGGAGCAGCATGTTGGGCGCGCTGGCTTCAACCCAAAACCCGCTTGCGCATCGCATACACTCCCTACACTACCTACCTATCTAATTCAATTCCACTTGCCCAACTGTACAAGACACGCTCAACATGCGCGTCACTTCTTCTCTCTTCACAGCGCTCAGCGCCGCAACTCTCGCAACCGCCGCCCGAAACCTGAACATAATCGCGCACCAAGACGACGACCTCCTCTTCCTCAACCCTTCCCTCCAACAATCCATCAAAGCCGGCGACGAGATCCAAACCGTCTACCTAACCGCGGGTGACAGCGGACTAGGCCCAGACTACTGGTCAAGCCGCCAAGCGGGCGCCCTAGCTGCGTACGCGCAAATGGCGGGCGTCGAGAACGCCTGGGACGAAGAGGACTACGGGATCAAGGGGAAAGTCATCCCCAAATACACACTCCGTGAGGACGACCGCATCTCGCTGGCCTTCTTGCACATCCCCGACGGCAACGGCGACGGGAGCGGGTTTGCGGCGACGGGGAACGAGAGTCTCGAGAAGCTGTGGAAGGGCGCGATCCCGGTCATCCGCACGGTGGATGAATCGGGGACGACGTATACGCGCGACGAGCTGGTAGCCAGTCTCGCGCGGGTGATTGACACCTATGCGCCTGATGCCATTTCTTCGCTGGATTATATCCATGCGTTTGGGAGCGGCGATCATAGTGACCATACGGCCGGTGGGCTGTTCGTGAATGAAGGGGGGATCAAGTCGTCCTTTGGCGGGTCGGTCATTGCGTACGCGGGCTATCCAATTAAGGATCTGCCCGCTAATGTTGCCGGGCAGGAGCTGGAGGACAAGAAGGAGGCTTTCTATACGTATGCGCCGTATGACTCGGCGGCGTGTGCGAGCGATGAGGGATGTGCTGGGAAGGAGTATGAGGCTTGGTTGTTGCGGGAGTACCGGTTGAACTAGTTTTAGAGTGCTGCTGCGGACACAGATTCTGTTGATTGCTCGTTAGATTCATTTACTGTATGCTACTTTAGTCTTAGAGGATATGCGATGGCGGAGAGGGGAAGCGCATGAGAGAAGCCTTTGGGATGATCAATTTCGTACAATAATATAGCAAAAAGCTCTGTTCCCCTTCACAATGATGAGTAACCTACTCGGACTCCGCCCTAGTTAGGCAACCTAACCTCTGCCTCGATGATCCCCTGCCCATCTCCTGGTGGAGCCCAAAATACCGCCGTAAACCCAGCCTCACCCAGCAACTTCTTCCAGCGACCCTGCGTCCGCTCAAAGCTGTTGCAAAATACCATCATCTCCCAGTCCCACATCGCAGGCAACATAGGACAGTCCTTCTCGGGAAGGATAAACTCTTCGACGATCAGCTTCGAGTAGCCCGGCGTCATCGCGTCGCGGATATGTCCGAGGATCTCGAGGGATTGCTCGTCGGACCAGTCGTGCAGGATGAATTTCATGTAGTAGATGCGCGAGCCTGTCATGTATTTGTCAGTTATGCGTGACTGTCCTCCAGAACCCAGAGCGATGGCGTGGAGGAGGCATACCCTTAACAGGCTGCGGCTTAAACAAATCAAACCCAAGCTTCTCAACCCCCTGCTCAAGCTCCGGCAAACACTGCTCAACAACATGCGGCAGATCCTCGAGTACAAACCTCCCGCGCGCATGCGGAAACCTCTGCTTAAACGCTTTGATATCATGCCCGCGCCCACCGGCAACATCAACCAGGAACACACCCTCGTCTCCACCGCTGAACCCGGCGAGGAGTCCCTGCTCCTCAACGGGGAACCACTCGACCCACCCCGGCCGGCTCCCGCGATCGCCCTCCATAAACGAGTTCGTGATGTTGAGCCGCGACGGCTCCTTGGCGACCCATTCCCAGAGGATGTCGTCGACGCCGTTCGCGTACTGCCAGGGACCCGAGGTCGGGCCCTCGATGGTCTGGTAGGAGTGCTTGCGGAGGAATTCGGGGATTTTGGAAACAGTGGCAATGCCGAAGTCCCAGCTAGAAAATACTCCGTTAGCGGGGCGGGCGGGTTGTGGAAGGGCGAGCTGCTGTTGTTTGGTTGGGAGTCACCGTAGGCACGTACATGAACTTTACCATCGCTACGCTGTAGCGATCGGCCATTTGATTCGTTAGAGCTGTTGCGGTGTAGACGTGGACGTCGTGTTCTTTGACGTAGCCGATTCCTGCGAGTATGCGGAGCACACGCTCTTGTGGATCTGTTAGATGCGACATGGTAGGATGTGGCGTATGCAGGGCACGAACCAGCAATTCGGATGTCGGCCGCCTTGACCGCTGCTAATTGCTCGAGGGCGAGGGGCTCTGTGGCTTTACTGAGGGTTGTGAATATTTCAAGGTCGATTCCCATTCGGACGCACATCGCCTGGGTCGGCTATCGAGGGACATGGCAAGATTAGTGATATTAGACTGGGTTTACAGGGAAGAGGCATACCGAATAGAGCAGATGGTAGGCATTATCCTTCGGAGGGTGAAGCGCAGACACGAGACTCTGCGCGGCTTTGAGGGCATCTAAGCGGTCCTTTTCGGTCTGTTGGGTCTTGTATGTGCTTATTGTCTGCTGGACATGTTCCAGAAGCGTGTCGACAGACTCGATGTCGATACTGGAAGCCGACATTGCCACAGCCAAGGTTTTCAGTAGTGACACAGAGAATCTGCAAGTCTGAAGGAAATCTGCAGGAAAGGAAAAGAAAAGAAAAGAAAAGCAAGATGCGCAGCAGCAGCGGGGATACGAGGCACATAATGAATGCAAGCTCGTCACACGGGCCTCTCTTTATAACGCGCCCAATCTGCGAACCCCTCAATCCATTCGGAGAGAGCCTAGGTCAACCAACCCGACGCGAGTCAGTGGGTGAGGAGGAGAAGCAGGCCTGCCTCCTGAATTTCAAGCGAGCCTGGGCATCGGAGACGAGCACCACCCGTCACAGATCGGCTTATGCACGTCGAATACCCGAGCTCCTGGATACCAAAACGAGCAAAAGGGGCTGGTTGGTCAGAGAGCGCGAAACGACCTCCGCGAGATCGGCCCAGCAAATGCAGCGGGATCGAGAAGTCGGTGGCGAGGGAGGAGACAAGTTAGTGCCTTTCCCCCCAATGGTCTGCAGATTACTGCAGGATGGCTTGCATGGGGAGCCAATGCGGGAGCTGCAGAAGAGCGAGCAGGAACAAGATCCCGGCCTATTCTAGCGAACGACGTTTTTGACGGTGTGATATTTGCTTATTCCACCATGCGACCTGTCCCGCTAAGTACGATGTACTGTGTGCTTCAGGGTGGAAAAATGAAATACACCCAGGTTGGCGATATAAGTCCCTTGCCAGAGTATCGGACACTGGAGTGGTTTATGCTTATGAACATACGCTCCATTCAACTACAATCATGGTCGCCGATAGGTCTCCCAGTATCACCACCGTGTCATGGGTCTTTGGAGGACTGTCCGTGCTGATGGTCGCGGTGCGTCTGTACACCAGGATCTTCGTCACTCGCCAGCGCGGATGGGATGACTTTTGGATCGTTGTATCACTGGTACAATATTCCCTTTGGAACCCCGACATGTGTATTCCTAACCCTCGCAGGCAACGGCTGTCATCTGCTCCGCCCTCGTCGAAGTTGGCATCCACTACGGACTCGGCCGCCATACAAGCGACATCCCAGACCCCGAGACTCGAGTCCAAGCGGCGAAATACACCGTCGTCCCTTCATGCTTCTCCATGGCCAGCACAACGACCGGAAAGCTTTCCGTCGCAGTCTTCCTCCTCCGCTTGTTGGGCCAGTCCGCCACCAACGCGCAACGCTGGTCCCTGTATATTCTCTCCGTGGTCTCGATCATCTGGAACACAATCTGCGTTATCGCGGTTGGAGGGTTCTGTCGACCCTCGGAGAAGATCTGGAGACCTGAGGTGTCCGGGTCATGCTTTTCGGTAGATTTCCAGCTTGTCGTGGGGACTTCGCAGGCTTGTAGGAAACTGAACCGTTCACTATCCTAACAATACAGACGGAAGCTAACTTTTTTTTTTCTCTCTCGTAGCATTCAATGCTTTCGCCGACCTTTTTCTCGCAATGTTTCCGATCTGGATATTCTACAAGGTCCAGCTAGCCCGGGTCAAGAAGATTGGCATCCTTGTCATCCTGGGGGCGGGGATATTGTACCTACACACCTATTCCAACCGCCAAGGCAGCACTAACTATCATCCAGTGCGGCGGCAGCGACATTGACAAAATGTATCCTGTTGAAAAGCCTCCCCGAGCACGCAGACATAACCTGGTCTTGGGCCCCGATCACGACATGGTACACGTAAGTCTTCCTTCCCCCTCCTCAGCGCACTTAATCACTAACATCGCCCAGGATCGAGGTATGACCCCAGATACCTAGTCACGCACACCTACCCGTCCCGCGCCCACACTTACTAATGGTTCTGCCCAGATGTACGTGATAATAATGTGCGCGACGCTACCAACCCTCCCACAGGCCTACACGGCGATCGTGCTCAAGCGCAGCGGCTACTACGACAACAGCTCCGGCGATGGTCCCTCGGGCAAATCCGGCGGGTCAAAGAACACCCCGATCCGCCTACAGCGCATCGATCCCAACGCCTCGCTCTTCGAGACCGTCGCCGAGCCTCCTCGTCGATCTCAGACCGATCAATCAGAGACGTCAGGCTCTAGTCAGGAGAATATCCTCGAGTATCAGCGGTTGGATATCAAGAAGACGACGGAGGTTCGCGTGACGCAGGAGATGAGGACAGTTGTGCCCGATGAGGAGGAGAGGTATTTCCCGAGGGAAAATCCGTTTCGTGATGCGTCGAGCGAGGCGGTGAACGGGGTGAGGAGTCCTCCACCGGCTTCATTTGCAGGCGGACAATGAGATTGGGTTCAGGGAGTTGATTTTCGTATTGGTATAGCGATGTGTCAGATACTACATATCGACGCTTGGTATTGGAATTGGGCTGGCTGGGTAGGATTCGGAGTTGGACTGAGCGATATCTTTCGGGTCATTTCGGTTGATTTTTCGGTTCTGCACATAGACGTGTATATTAGGTATATTAGCACGTATCCATCAAATCAATAGGCCTCTCTTCATGTCATATTGTGGTTTAACTGACGATCAGCCATATCAAGAAAGTGTCAACAGAAGTTTAATCCGCAGGCCGTCGTCGGGCATTGCAAAGTCAATAAATGCATATATTGAACTTAACCCTGCAGGTGCTTTTTCTCCGATGTGTAAAATGATAAAAGCAGCGACGAACCAGCGTCCGCGAAACAAAAGTACGCCATGGCTGCCGGGACGGGGCGATGTGAGATTTGATGTCAGTGCGGCGGCTAATGCATCCCTGTCACACGCAGAGGCGCAATTGCCTTGGTTATTTAATGACCCGTGGGGCTAGAACCACGATCGAGGAGAGAATGTTGCACTTTCGAGGTCCAGAGTTCGAGGGATTAGACAACAACGATGGTATTATGGCCAGCATCCAGTTGCGATCGCTTGTCCGACCCATATCGCTGGACATGTGCCCAGAACCAGGGGCCCATGCACTAAAGCTGGAAGCAGATGTACTCGGCTCTCACGATCAGTCGCCTTGGGACTTTCGACTCTCGAGTGGCAGAGGCGCGCTTTGACCTTCATCATCACAGTGGCGTTCTGCATGACGGATCTCTATAAGCAGGAAAAGCGTCCCAATCCCACAGCGATCACATCATCTCGACGTATCATTTCGATCGAAAAAGCCGCACAGATATCTGCCCTTCAAATAGAGGCGTTCATTGCCTCGTGTTCCCGCAAGGTAGAAGATCGGGAACTAAGGCTGGTAGCCTTGCCATCGGATCGCCAGACTCGAATGAGCATCGCAACCGCCTCCTTGTGTAATTATTATGAGGACTCTCAGATCGTCAAATGTTAGTTTACATGTGTACTGCCACCGCTCCTGTTGGGTGCAATGAATCGATTTGTCATGGAAAGTTCAGACTCTCTTTCTGTCCTTGTCTGGCTTTTGACAATGCAACCTCGTATCTATTTTCCCTCAAATTCTCTATATAACACATCAGGGCCTCGCTCTAAATATTGGAAGCCCGCAACACAAGACACCAATACCAAGGTTGGGGTACCGCCAAGCCAACAAAATTGGAAGGAATAAGCTGGCATGAACGACTTTTGATTCCTATTTGGCGGGGGGTAGGGGGTGGGGGATCAGGCTCTCACACTTGATTTCATACCTTGACTCCTTACTATTACTATCGTTGTCACTAGTATCAAGAATTCAATTCCCCAAACTCCGCACCACATATTCCATACTATGTAACATAAGTTACATAAAGACACTGCGGTCTATGTAAACATCACTATCGAAACTCCTCAAAATAGTGATTCTTCCGAATATGGGTTTCCACCATTTCCCACATGGCCTCATAAACACCCGCGGGCCCAAACAACTTTCTCAGGCCCGTTGGCACAAAGTTCGCCTCCCCACAAAGATAACACCGATATCCGTTCTTCTGCTTCCTCAATTCGTCTCGATGATGGAAGCGATCGAGGATCTTCTTCCAATCGAGGACCTGCCCGTCCTTGGTCTTGGGGCCTTTCCGCCCTGAGCCCGGCCCATACGTAACCTCCCAGTCACACTCGTCGCAGCTGTAGCGGCGAAGAACTAGGTCGCTGAATTCGATGTCGAGGCCGCCCCCGAGCGAGAAGCCTTCGCAGGGGATATTTCGCGTGGTGCAGGTCAGAGTTTCGAGGCAATTTGAGTCCTGAAGCGTGGGAGCTGGCAGTCGTGCGATTGGTCGTGCCTGCGAGAGACGCTGATATTGTTCGGATAATGTAGTGACAATGCTGTTTCGAGCGGACTTGGTTGTTTTGTTGATTGAACTGTGGTTCGGATGGATTAGGTAGGACAGATCATTTTGCCGGTCGCGAAGGAGAGAAATAACCGTCGATTGGAGGATAATGAGATGCTGCATTAATGACTCCCGTCCCGTGCCTAAACAAACCATTAATCAACGATAATAGACACGAGCAGGTTACTTGTTTGAGGGGAGGTGTCATACTATCACCGCGCCGAAAGACCGGGCCTAGAAGTCGGAGATCCTCCTCATATTCATCCTGGACTGCCTCCCCATTGCCCGCCAGTAGTTTCTGTAGTGCGACATTCTTGCTCTGATTTCGGCGGTCATCCCGGCGTTTTCGCCATTCGCGATATTCGACTGAGATTGTTCCAAAAGCCGAGACAATGGCTGGGATAAGGGCGACGATTTCAAGCCCGGACATCTTTGTTTTCTTTTCTCTCTTTTTTCGCCCGTTTGTTGGGGAACTAACTTTTATCTTTGGGGATTGAGTCGCTATTTCTGAGGCGGGCTTCGAGTTCAAAAAATGGGCTGTGTGCAATGAGGCTATTCTACTTCTATACAAGATGCAACCATTCTGTGCCTTAATTGGGTTGATAATCTGCACTCTTCTGCACGAGTAATTTGTTGGCAGCCAGTCAATCATGGGCTTGTCTTGCCTGGCCGGGGCTTCATAGCCTCGCTGGATCTAGTATAGTGTGGGGCTGAGGTGATCCACTTACCCAAGGCGACCCGGAAGGCTGGAGCCACTTTGAGGAGTTCCAAACGAGTGGAAATGCGGCCGTTTATGACCCTAGTAGCTATCATGTTTGTTGATTTCACAGGTCCTCACATTATAGAGGTAATGCTAAGCAATCCACCATCTCGGCCTGCGATCACGAAACAGTAGATTGCCGTTTTGCTCTTAATCGAAGAGGGAGGACCCATTGAAGGATCGTGGATCGCCCCCAATACATACTTGCACCCCATGCAGCAAGTTAGCTCGTGGCTACGGCTGAAGCGAGGCAAAGTGCAAAATCCCGCTCGGCGTCAGACCCCCCACCCAGATGGCTGTTCTCCGGGGCACATCAATGTAGACTAGATGTGCCCAGAGCAAGTCTGGTCATCGAATTCTTCGGCCAAGCTCCACATTGCAGTCCTTGTTTCTTTTCGTATCAACGTTCTGCAGCATATCTCCGGCTTTTCGATCCTCAAATGGGTTTTTGTCACGCACATAGTGCCCGTAGAACAACCTGGTGTGTCGATAGGTATGGAAAGCAAGACCCCGTTGGAGTGAAGCACCTTCATATACGCTCACGAAATCGATATAGAACGTCCGTATGACTCTGACTGATCCCCATGGCCCTCGAAGCGTGTTGGAGAGTGTCGTTTGTTAGGATATATTTTCGTTCGTATTCACTCATTTTGAATAGAAAGATGGTTCCGATCAGGGCGAGGCCCAGGGAAAGCCAGAGCTGCTATGTAAATGCAATAGAGGATCTTCACACCAAGACAATTAAGTAATTTCTCACTCTGTTCATGACCTCAGGCAGGATGTCTGGGAGGAAGAGAGAAAGTCTGTGTACACAGGTCACGTCACCTCAAAGACGTGGCTGCGTGACACTCATCCCCCTCACATGGCCGCCAAGGCCATTAATCAGCAATAACGTGACACGCCAGCTTCTTTTCCATGAAACTAATTTTCTGAAACTTTATTTCACTTATCTTTCTTGAAAGTATTTAAAACTATAAGTGATTCGTAACTAGTTTTTAACTGATTGGTATTTTACTATATAAATGGGGTTTAAGAAGTTTAAAAGCATTTAACTCACGTGCTTTAAAAGCACGGCCATTATAAAATTGACGGTGCTGGTAAGTGTTTGAAAGAGGTGGCGTGGTTCGAAATTCTGCCGGCGCTGAATTGTGGGTCACATGATTGCCAAGCCCATTACTAATTGGTTTCGAGGTTGCGCGACCTGGTCACCTGCAACCACAGAAAGGCCGCAGCCACATCAGGTGGATTACATAACTTTCACGTGATCAAAGTGGAGTTGTTCCGACTCTCAATAGCCCAAAGCATCATCTTCAAATTCAACAACACCGACAGGACCGATGAATATTGCATGATTCGCCCGGATTGCAGGACACAATTATCACACATTTGAACACGATGCGCTGCCTGTAGTTTCTCGGGCACCGTGTGCTTGAAGAAGCAATTCCCAGGCGATCCCGTTTTCGCTTCAGCGTCGCGTCACTTACTACCCCGCGCAGCTTGAGTTTGTGTATTCTCCGCTGAGAAGTATTCAAGAGACTGCGATATTCCGGTTCAAGAGCGCGGTAGAGGTGAAATGGCCTACTATGCGACAGCCACACGTCGCTCGCAGCAGCTCCTTCTATCATTTCCACTGGAGATTCTCCACATGATCCTCGACTACGCGTTGTCTACCTTTCTCTATGTCGACGTAACGGTTTGGGAAACGCTATCATGCCGAGTCATCGCGTTTACCAAAGTCATAAACTGCACGAAAGACATTCGCGGCTCCTGCACCCTCTGGGCAAATGCCGTTCGCTCTCTACTCTTCAGGGGCAAGGCCACGCGGCACGGATGCTTCGTTGAACTTACACGGCTCATGAGTCTCGAGCAGGCCCAGGCATTCCCGTTGCTACGAGACTGCGTAGTCACCCTGTGTCATCCCTACAAGCTCCATAACGTTCATGCTCTGCAACACCAACTCGCACAGACCACACACTCGTTGGAATACGTGTCTGGCCTGACGTGGGACGAGGATGATCCGATGGATATAATGCTGGGGCGGACCCAAGGAATTGGGTATGAGCCACACGCTGGAGCATTAGTTGCCACTTTCATTGAGGAGTGTCTCGCAGCTGGACTGAGGATCGCGGACACCAGTGGCAAGCGCCCAAACGGAGGAGACCACAGCGACAGCGAGCGGTTAAGAAGCGCCGGCCTACGCGCCATGAAACAATTCGTATTTAAGGAGGTGCTCGCCCTATGGTACTATAATGCCCAGGTTGTGCGCCAGATCTTAAGTGCGTTTCCGAATCTGGAATATGCCGCATTTCCGGATTTCCTTCACATTCCCCTCCTGGCGCGGATTAAGTACTTCTTCCCTCAGTGTGAGGACGGCTCCCCTTTTGCACCAATCAGCTTATCCCCTCCTCAAATGCTGCAGAATATCGGCATCAGCTATACAGGGGGCAGCCGAAGCTATTCGGAAATCATGGCTGGATTGAAAGCTGTCAAATTGTCCACCATTCACTACCCTGCAGCCCTAGCTCTATTTCCCGAACGTTTCGAACGTTTACATTTCGGATTCGGGTCGTTTCTCATACTCAATCAGTGGACTGCTCGTCGAGGCGAACGCAATTTTGGTGTTGAGGTCCTGCAGATGTTGAAAGCCCAGATGGCAGCTGCGCTTGCGGACATTCCCGACAAGAGAAAACCGACCATGTTCGCCGTCGATGACTTGAAAGATGCTCTGGAGGATGCTTAGTGAGATACGTATAGTGGCATCGGCTAGAATAACTAGTAGCGCTCCTAGATCTGTGTCAAGCCAACCCCGTCCACAAAGTCAATCGTCGACTTATCTCAGTTATCCTTTCCCTCGGCGAAACGCCAACCAAACTCTGTCCGGTCGTGAACCCCATAATCACATATTTGCATCGCATTGGTCACTTTGTTCGGCGTACACGGCCTCCTCAGCGGGATACTCTCCATCAAACCCGGGAACCCTGATGCCTCCGGCAACATGCCCGTAGAACCTATCATCGCCGGCGCGGCATCGTTTACGGTGATATCATGCTTGGTGCTGTGGAAAACGAGGCTCCTCACTAACCCAACTATGTAGTCCGACCTTTTGATGCAGCGGAATCTGTCCAGAATTAGTATCATACGGCTCGACTGCGACGGCCTCCTTCCCTGGGGCGGGCTGAAACACCTATGGCAACCATTTCATCCAGCCAGCACCGTAAGCCGCTATTGAGGCGACGAAAACAATACGACCCTGATCCTGCGCTTGCATATCGGCAAACACTCCCTTCGCGAGCAAAACCCCCGCCATCCTCTGAATTACTCGAGCGGAATGTCCCTAAGAGCCACCCAGACTTCATCAGACACAGATATCGCAATCGACGAACCAGGCCAGGACGGGATTGGCTAGCGATGTATAGACTATTCTGATCCCTCTTCCCGTATACCCCGCGTTCGAAACGAGGATAGTTGTCAGTGCAAGGCATGGTTTGTTTTAGTTGAATCCAGCGCTCAACATCTTTGCGTGCCCCCTCACAATGTAGATGGGTAGATGTCTTGAACCTGTCCTGTCCCAGGATTATCGCTTCGTCAACAACAAAAAATCGTGGAGCTAGTCGAGACTTAGCCGAGTACTCCGTACTTGCCCACCTTTCCCCACCTGTCTGTTTCGATGGCCGGGAAAATGCACCAGTTGACCGACAGAATGACGTGGTGGGGAACCCCTTGTTCCAAGACTGGATTACCTGCTATAGCCGGTAGACTCCGCGCTCCCTTACATAAACGGACCCGGCGCAACGCCGACGACCGCAATAGAACGCCGTAAATGATTGCGGGGTAAATATTTATATCGAAGGTTTTGAGCAAGTGAGAAAGATACAGAGGTTCCTCAAATCACCACGCGGTCCTGGTTGGTAGGAGTCTATAGCCTCCTCCCAACGCCGGAAGAGAGCAATGGCAGCTCAAGTAGGGCGCAGCGCGGTTCAGCAACACGGACCGATTGCGCCCGCGCCTAAGGAGATGTATGGAGATGGTCCTGTGCTTTTCAGGATTGGGTATGCGCTCTCACGTTCCCAATGTGCGAATACAGTGCGAATGCTAATGGTAATCTATAGGAATGGAGGAGCCGGTAAGCCCGTCCGCCTGTGTCAATCCTACAAGCCCCACATCTACCTAACATGAGCTTCTGTCTCTGGATATCCAGGTGGAACGGGCCTGATTGCCGCCCTCGCAACCGACTACCTTTCCCAGCGAGGACCCTCCTCCCCAGGCTCAATCGAATGGATCTGCAACTACTCGCGGAATACCCAGCTCGCGCTCCTGCACGGGTACATCGACCTTGCGCTGACATACGAACGCGAACAAGAAGAAATTTCTGTGGGCGAAGGCTGGGCGACGCCCGAGGGCTGCGTCTTCCACGACCACTTCTGCCTCGCGGGGCCGCGCGATGATCCAGCGGGGATTCGTGGCGTGAAGTCGGTCGTCGAAGCGTTTGACCGTATCGCCGCACGCAAAGCGCTGTTTCATAGTCGATCTGATGGGTCTGCGACCATGTGGAAGGAGCGCGGGATCTGGCAGCGATGCCATCGACGACCTTGGGCGGACAATGCGGGATGGTACATCCAGAGCCCGTGTATCCCCAGCGAGGCGGTGGCGAGAGCCGATACTGAAGGCGCATATCTGCTCTGTGACAGGTCGACGCTACTAACACAGACAGGGAAGGGGGTGTTGGCTAATCTCGCGGTGTTTGTGGAGCCGACGGATGCGTGGCATGAGTTGATGAATTCGTGCAATGCGCTTACGAGTCCAGCTGCGCCGAAGGAAACGGCGCACGACGTTCAGTTGTTTCTTGGGTATTTGAAGTCACCGAAAGGTCAGCGCGTGGTAGTAGAGTACGGAAGGGAAAGAGTAGGGTTGCCATTATTTGCGACGCTGGAAGAGGGATACGCGAGATCTCCGATGGTCGGCGGACATGTCAAGAACAAGCGCTGGGTCACGGGCGGGAAAGGGGCGAAGCTTTGATCATTCATTTTCTTTCAAATACATAGACCCAAAACGCAGAGGATCCTGACCCGACCCTGAAATAGCCGTATCTGCAGGTTGCTAAAATGCAGCATTAGGTTGCTATTCCTCCTCCCTGATCCCCAGGATAAATCCCCTGGCTTCTCCAAACCGGAACATTTCCATGGACACCTATCCTCACACTCACCACAGTGCAGTACCATATCTTTCTCAACTTTGTCACAGTTCGCTGCTATGCTATGTCCGAGCTGGTAACATTGCTGCTATTGGAAAATAGTGGCCATCGCTCTCTCACCGTTGTATCAGTCCAGGAACTCTGGTCGGGTTCGTCGGCGGCAGGCGGCGGCTTGAAAGAGCAAGAAGCAACAAGCATACTACTCTATAAATGTTGTAAAGGCATGTCTTAGTAGTTGTGATAGGAAGGATAGCCAACAAACAGCCGGGTGGTCTCATACCCCGCCATAGCCGGTCCGTCGGCGAACGATCCGGCATCGGCAACTCTCCGAACCGACTCCAACAACTTTCTCCCCACCCTCAAAGCACTGGAATTCAAACGTGCTTTTCCATGTCCAAAAACCCAGCATGAGCTTCAAAACCTACCACCCCTCCTTCGCCCCTCTCGTCGCCGAAGGCAGTGTCGAGGTCTGCCTGCAGAATGACGCGTACCCGTTCGCCCACGAGGCCGGCGTGTACATCCCCGCCAGCGACTCCTTCTTCATAACAAGCAGCCGTTTCCGGACGTCGGACGGCACACAGAGGATCCAGATTTCCAAAATCACCCGCCAAGGAAATACGTACACGCAGGAGGAAATCCATCCGACCCCGGATATCCCGATGGGCAACGGCGGGGTGAATTACAAGGATGGCGTGCTGTTCTGCTCGCAGGGGACGCTCGAGAAACCTTCTGCACTGATGTACATGGAAGCAAGTGCGCCGTACAAGTCAAGCGTGGTTGTGGACAGTTTCTACGGCCGGCGATTCAATTCTGTCAACGACGTGGTTGTCCATTCCGACGGGAGCATCTGGTTCACCGATCCGACGTATGGCTTTGAGCAGAAATTCAGGCCGGAGCCCGAGCTGCCGGCGCAGGTGTACCGGTTTGATCCGGCAACGGGCTCGATTCGAGTTGTTGCGGACGGGTTTGGGAAACCGAATGGGATTTCGTTCTCGCCCGATGAGAGGATAGTCTACGTGACTGATACAGATATGCTGCATGGGAAGGGCGATGGTGTTGATGTTGACCTGAGGAGGGCGGCGACAATGTAAGTCCTCAATATCTTATATCGAAAATAGCGCCTGTATTCATGTGATATTTTAGATACGCCCTCGATGTCCAGTACTACTCCGGTGAGCCCTTCCTCATCAACCGCCGCGTCTTCGCGATGGCAGATACCGGCATCCCCGACGGAATAAAATGCGATCTGCAAGGGAACGTGTACAGTGGCTGCGGAGATGGGATCCACGTTTGGTCTCCCGGAGGAGTGCTATTGGGCAATATCGTTATCCCCGGGGGTGTTGCAAACTTTTGCTTCGCGCAGCCTGGGGAGATCCTGGCGCTGAACGAGAATCGGCTGTGGAGGGTTACGCTTGGGAGGGGCGCCAGGGGGGCGTTGCTTAAGCTGTGAGGGATACTGGCGTAATGGCTTAGTATATACTTGCACATAATATTGAGGTATAGAGAATCTTCAGTATTGGACTAAACACTACAAAATATGTCGACATCTAAAATATAGCAACAGCATTCGCTGGACTCGCCACATCTCCCCCCCGCGGCAGGGCCAACGCGCAGGATGACAGGGGAAGCCATACTTACCTGTAGGATTGATGGGACCAGCCTTTGGCTTTTTGGAGCCTATGCTGGTTGTTGGACGATAATGGCGTATCGGGACTCCTGTTAATGATAGATACACACTTATCTCGAAGTATAGTGGAACCATGAAAACCGATGGCTCAAAGATCAGTCATGGCAAAATGCTGGTCCTTTGGTCAAGCACGCGCCTTGACTAGGAAGCGAAGGTTCAGCCACGTAACATAATCCCTATACGCCGGAGAGTATCCAGGACTCCGTCTCTCTGTGTCCCCAACCATACGAGAACCCAAGATATTGTCCCTTTCTTTATTGCTTGGGTCCAATATTAGAAGTTGTAGGTGGAGTCCTCGATGTCCGAAGCTATATCGTGTTCCGGTAGCTAGCCGCAATAGGCTGACCAGGAGCCGGCTATGTGTTTGTAAACTCCATATGTTCCAGCTGAGAGGTATCTCCCCAGACAAAATCTCCAATGGCTTCCAAGTCAAGCCACGAGAAGCCGCTCTCCAACCAAGGATCTCGGTCCAGTGAAGGGAGTCGTTGGCGGGTGGTATCGCCGACACCCGGTGTTGTGAAATTCTCGTCCGGCGAGGGAGTGTCTGTTCGTTTCCACAGCACGTCTAGTAGGCCAGCGTATCTGGGTCCAAGACCCGACGGTCGAGTGGTTCCATCGCGGAGGCGGTTTATCGTGTCCGTGATAAGGAGCCGAACACCCGCTTTCTCCGGAGCAGATAACAGGTTCATTGTCCATGTCTTCATAAATCAGCAAACTTTGAATCATAAGCGCAGGGGTCCAATGAATCACCTTATACAGAAAAACAGCACCGTTATCGCAGTATCTAACATACGTTAGCGGATGAAACTCGAACTGGCGGTGTGTCGTACAGCGGGAAGCGGACGGGGAAAAAATGGATACTCTCTCCAGGCGGCACATAGTTATTGAGAATGGTCAGGAGAGACTTGGCCGCATCGATTGCTTCGTACAAGAATCGAGCTTCAGGAAGAGCATCAGGGCCTCCAATGCGGTCAATACCGTTGTCAGAGAGAGACCCCGTTGATGGACTGCGCTGGGCAGCAGCCTGGAACGCAAACGCATTCGTGTACAGCCTAAGATACTCGTATGATAGTTGTAGAAGAACCTTGACATTCGAAGAGCCTTAGAGGAGTTAGCGAACTACACTTCGTGTCGAAGAAGCCTAAACTGACATGTTAGTGAACCCCAAACACTGTGCCATGCGGCGATCGCGCCCTTAAAATCGTCCAGGTATGTAGTGTAGTTTCCGAGCACAATACCCCGGTTACCGTTGTCCATTCCGCAGTACAAGATTTCGTGCACATTAGTAAAGATCTGAGTAAGTTCCAGCCGAGCGCGGAAGACAGTAGCGAAATCCTCCCCTTCGCGGCATTGCGAGTCCACAGTCGGAAAGCCATATCGTCCATACATGATTGTTGGTTCCATTCCACGACATGCAAAAGGTCGACCGAGTCGTACAGATATCTGGCGATCGGAGAGATAACACGCTGAAGTTACTCAGTAAATGCAATTTTAGACTAGGGGATTCCCTACCCATCCACGCGAGACGTTCTCTTGAGGTTTGATCATCCAGTCCCTCTCGCTTCAAAGCGACTCGATCCAATTTTAGCGCTTGTGCAATGCGTATGGCGATCCCAATGTGCATCCACGCGGCCATATCCTCTTGCCCACAGCTAGCTTTAGCAGTGTCCGGAAGAAGATGCTCCGGTTCCCATTCTGCTATCAGAAGAAGAGCCTCTATGGCCTCCACAGTGCATCCCTTACCGGAGTTCAATTCAGCCAGTAGTAGCTGCATATAACGAGCGCATGCCTTGGGGATACCGCCATCCACGGTACTGGCTGCGATGGTTATCATAGCGGTGAGGAGATGAGGGGCTTCGCGTGCAGTATGCGGAATCACCGCAGTATTGAGAAAGCGATGAGGTGCGATCGGGTAAAACGAGTGGTAAACCGTGGCATACCTGCCTACGGTGTAGGTATGCTCTAGTCATGATCGCCGAAATAGCTTACCGGTCCACCAGGATAGAAATATCTGTGGATGTCACTTGCCCAGTCTGGACGAGATAAAAGTTCTGGAGTCCGTCTGTTGGCCGGTCCCTCCGACTCTGACTAACATGACTATCGGAGGGACGGGCCTTATCGGCCAGCTGACTGAGAATATTCAATGCATCGGACGTACCATGTAGGTCTGCGGAAGTGAAAGTGTCATCGATCATGGCCGGTCGTGCGGGGTATATTCCGTTGTGATGATGGGAGTCATCACAGATATCGGAGTTGCCGTCAAGCACGAGTCCGGGGGGGATGTCCTGCGCGTCGACACTCGACCTCTGCAGACCAGTTGTCGGGGTAAAATCCACGCCACTGGCGACCTCCTTTCGCCGCCGTCGGAAACCGCCGCGGTTCGAACTCGCAAGAACGCACTGCACACCAGCCTGGACGCATTTCTCACAAGGCGGCTCTAGGATATGCCCCGACCTCCCTCTGTGACCGCAGCCGTGTTATTGGAGTCCTATGGGACTTTGGGAAGGTAGACTTACAGAACACATTTTGCTTTGTGTCGGCGACATCGCACACAGGCTCGAGAGCTCCGCCTCATCGCAAGCGATGCAAGTCCCACGCCATCATTGGTTAGGCTGCGGAGTTGTTCTCAGTTGGTCAAGAGGAACGAGGGTGAGGGGGAGCTCCACGTCTCGATCACGTGCACCTACCTACAGTAACCAAAGCAGGAACTAGGCATCGGTGATGTCACATGACCCTAAGACTGGTGTAGTCGCGCATAGTCCATCACTCCCTGGCTTTTAGTTACACCCATCGTGAGAATCTCCCCTCATGGTATACGATCCATTGCATCCCAAAACTTTGGTTGTTCGCTTACTGAGATAAATCCCGACAATCATAAATATATCTTAGCTCCACACTCAACGAGGAAATACCTGCCCATCGCGAGTTTTGCTTTCTATGTGCAAGCCTCGTTGGGAACAGACAATTCGGATGCATATGGCGTGTATTCTCTTCTTGCGGCACGAGTGCTCTGTACTATTGAAAACTTGCCCTAGTCGTTTCTAGCCCAGCTGTGTACGTGCTCCAAAATCAGAAATGTGTCTCACCGGTATCTCGAACAACGCCCCTGAGGGGCTGGTTGTCATGATTTCCGCCA
This sequence comes from Penicillium sp. S1316, assembly GCA_023627405.1. NCBI lineage: Eukaryota > Fungi > Ascomycota > Eurotiomycetes > Eurotiales > Aspergillaceae > Penicillium > Penicillium sp. S1316. The sequence continues at coordinate 78,211 of JAMAHF010000022.1, forward strand.
ATTCATACCTAGAGCCCTGAAACTCGGTGAAGAACTCCCGGCCTGGGACTTCAATCCCCGCCATTCGAACATACCGCGCCACCGGTGCAATATACCACTCATACAGCTGAACATTCGTCCTCCACGTATCCCAACGCACAAGCTCCAGTCCCCGTTGCGCGGCAAAGCCTCCAGACCAGTCTATTAGCAGTTCTCCTAGCGCCTCACCTGCACGGTGGACAGCAGTGGCTCGCCCCCAAATCTTGGTCTGCGTTCTCCTTGCCATGGTCATATCCACTGGTGAGCTGACCGGACAGAGCACCTCGAGTGACATTTGATTTCTAGAGAGGGGGGGAAAAAAAAAGGCGGGGTGGGGAAGGGGGGTAGGAGAGGAAGCAAGGCAAGAAATTGCTGGGAAACCCTGGGGCCGGACAATGAACAGGCCCTGAACAACATTCTCTATTACTTAATTAGAACTTGTTACAAGCAGCAATCCCGCGCAGCGCATAATGTCACAAGAGGGCTACAAGAGTTCAGGAAGAACATAAGTTTTACTCTATATTTTTAATTCCCAAGTCCGCCAGCTTCGCACGTGTTCAGTTCAAGGTGTCCTTTTTATTTATCTCTCGTATGTACCATGAAGGAATTAACACATGATGTTGCACAAAGTAAGCAAAAACAACCATAGAGGTACAAGATTTCCGGTGGCACGCTTACAGAGACTTGTAGTAATAATCAACACTAGTTAGGCATACATCCACAGCGCCAGCGTGCGGAAGTCCTGTCAGAAAACACAAACGTCAATAAGTGTTCCAAATAACAAGAAATTTTCGCCCGAGACAAGCAAGGCATGCTAGATCCTCCTCATCTCAAGTCTCCGAGAACCCGGCCTCCACGCCACTCCCGAGTTCCATCAGTCGCCGATGAAACTCATGCTTTTGATCCTCCATACTCCAGCTCTGAGTCCTCCTTGGAGTCGGGGGCCGCTCGATGGGCTCTTGATTCTCCAGCGATTCCAATAACGGATGGAAATCGGTAGAAGGACCGATGAGGTTGCCAGGTTGCTTTGGGTAGCGCTCATTGAAATCTTGGAAGTTGGGTTGCTGGTGCTCTGGAGGATTATATTCGTATTCCTGTTCCTCGTCCTGTCGTAATGGCCGGGTGTAGGTCTGTTTTGCGGTCAGGAAGGCTATATTATATTCGTTACATTCCGTATCGTGGGGATCAGGCAGGGACATTTTTGGTTTGGTCCGGGGTCTGTTAAGGGGTAGGAGAACTTTGTATTGAGAGCGACACCTTAGATTAATGAAATGCTGCTTTATGCGATCGGAGGAACTGAGAAGTGCCCATGTCCTGCTTCTTATCCTCAACAGGACGGTCACCGAAGGCTGTCGGTCCATATGTGGGTCTAGATCGCCTGTCGGCCGGTTCAGGCGAGGATCAGGCGATCAGGGCGTCAGACCGGGGTAGATCTTGGAGAGATCCGGGGGCCGAAATGGTGATTTTGCTCCTGATAGGCGTTTCGCGCGGCTACCCGCCACACGGGGAGGCAAATGTTATTTAAAATAGAGAATCGTTGTTTATTGACGAGTATCATTGGAAGTGGATGCAAACTTGGCGGGACAGGTCAAACCTCGTCACCACGGGTGAAGGAACATATACTGCTTCAAATTGGGCTATCGAAGATATTAGGAGGGGGATAGAAGTAATTAAACTTACGCTGTGAATAAGAATTTGAGCGAGGAGGGAAGCACCAAGATTGAGTTTTGACTGTCCCTCTGGGTCGCCATCGAGCCACTCATCAGGCAACTGAACACAAGAAAGAAAATACAAATGCGGCATGTGGGATACTTGGTGAGACACAACAATAATCAAAGAGGAGCCAAGAGCCGGCATCCGTCAATAAAGGAACTCTGTTAACAGGGACTAAGCGATATAAAAAGTATTTGTTTTTGCCCTGTGCGTATAAGCCAAAGTCTGCTCTTGATGTATCCTTAATACCTCATAATGAGATACCAGGCGTCCAACCCCTCTAAGCCAACCTAGCCCTCTCCTTTATGGCCCCTTAATAACCATGTGTATCCTAGGAAGGGCATAGTATAAGAGCTCTGCCCTTACCATATAGTTCTACTACTACTTCTATAGTAACAGGTCTTCTACAGTGCCTTTTTAGTCATCTGGTTAATTCTAGTAAGCAGCGGACTAGATCATGGCTCTCATACAGGATTCTTATTACTTAGAATCAGTTAATGTGCGTATAGCAACTGGCTATACACACACCATTCCTCGCTATTAGCAGTGAGAGGTGTGTGTGGAGCGGAGGCCGGTGTGCGTATAGCGCCCCCCTAGTTATTTGCCCGTTCTGCTCGCTCATGTGGTATTGTTGCTTGATTCATCTGGCACACAATCACTAAGCTTCCTTACGAGGTGCAGCACAGTACTTTCCGGAGAATGGCAAGATTGGGATGCCACGGCGATTGTATCAGGAACGAAATCTTTTACATTATTGGTTAGCCGGTCATCGGCGGCCCAATATAATTCCAAATTGCTCCTGTCGTGTGGACCTGCTGCTATCTCCTTGGTCTCTGGGTCGTTTTCTATCTCTTGCCATTGGTACACCGGTGTACTTCCAGATCAAGCCCGGTGCATGAAGCTGGTGAAGGTTTCCCTCAGAAGCGACGACCTGTTTTGTTGAGGAATTGTTATCAAGCATTCGCCAGCCAGTCATCGGTAGACCAGTGAACTTCCAGATCAAACCGGTTACATGAAGCTGGTAAAGATCTGCTCCGGAAGCGACAATTTGTATTGTTGAAGGGTTGTTATCAAGCTGTTGCCATCCTGTAAATGGAACACCAGTATACTTCCAAATGCGGCCCATATTGTGTAGCTGGTAGAGATTCGCGTTGTCCTTAACAATGCTATTAGTCGCAGGATTAGTATTCAGCGCAGCACCTCCCAGCCTGGGAATTTTGAATGTGTGCCAGAAGGTGGTGGGGTTATTATCTCTAGCAACGGCTTGGTAATACGCAGAGCAATATACAGTTAGTGATTGTCTGGCAGTTGTGTCCGGCTTCCTAAAACTTCCAACCAACGCTTATATGTGAGGACTCCGACTTTAACCCCTAGTCCATCAAAGTCTCTCTCGTCAATCCTTCTGTGTCGTAACATGACTTTCAGCCAGTTCCTGTATTGGAGACATCACTTAGGCTCTGTTGAAATTTTTGCAATTGAGCTTGAATTTGCTCGGAAAACCAGGCATCAGTAACGCCGAAAGGGATAGAAGCAATGCCTTTAATGGCATCCCATACATTAACAAGATCCCCGTAAGCAACAGACCAGCCGGTGTCAAACAACCTTTGACGTTCTTCATTGCGATTGGTCTTTTCTAGTACAAATGGTTAGGAAGATATGATTGGGTAGTCAAGATTTATTTAGCATTGCGGACTTGCTGAGATCAAAATAATTTATGTATCTAAAAGTAATAGGTGGACTGGAGAATTTGTATGACATCACTATCGGAAAATAAAAGAAACCTCTGATTCTATATAAACTGATTTTCTGAAATTTTTTCTTTACTATCCACTGTTTAGTCTCTAGCTAGAAGACATAGCTTCTCGCCGCAAACGACAAAGTCTAGAACAGTCGGCAAAATTGCCATGGTTTTAACAGCTTACAGGTCAGCATAGCTGACCCACAAGATATAGGGATATGCTGATTGATTGAATAGTTTAATAGATCTTTGTCCGACTTAGGTTTGCATCTCCATAATTATTTCTGGGAACTTTGCATCATCCATACATAGTGTGGAGGAAGTTTCGTGCATCACCTGATTTTCTTACTTTCTTACTTTCTTACTTTCTTACTAGTTCTGACCGTTGGATCATCATCCATGAAATACCCTTGCGTTTTAACAGCCTTAGCAGAGCCAATTTTACCATCATTTCAAACCAGCAACTACTTCTTAGTCGAGCAAAATGTCGTACGGAAGCAATTCTTAGACATCCTTCGTGAGGATCTGCTTGAGCCCGATAAAAGATAAGAACCCACGTATGTAACATGTTTTTGTGGGTATGTATTAGAACTATATAGGAAAATTGATAGTTCGTTTGGTTTTATAATACTCTCAACTAGTGGACCGTGCCATTGAGGTTTGGAAACAATGAAGGGTCCAGGCGGTGACTCCAATTTCCAGGAGTCGTGTAGAAGAGTACTCCAATAGAACCAGGTAATCAACTTTATGTAGGTCCATCTATCTTCAATTCGACTTCCCAAGGTCAGCACGGTAGTCAAGCGTGCTGATAGTAGCTTTGACGTCGGATCCCTCCCAGGGTTAGGACCCCCATTTTAACAGTACCAGACCTTCTTATAGCATAGACGGCGGGCGCAAAATTTCCTCTTACCAATAATCAAATCCGCTAGTATACAGAGGGCGGTCCGACAGAGGAGCTCCTGGATTCTATCCACAATTTTTTCGACTATTCACATGAGCTAGCGAGCAAGATCTTAGTGTTCTGATCACAGACCTTTGCTACTTTATTATGCAGATTTCTACCAGAGTAATATTATTATAAACAATTTAATCTCGGTTCTAGGGATCATTAACTGGGAGGACACATGCACCATGCCTTGGGAGGTTATTTAGCCACCTTTATTCTTAAGTTTACTCCCTCGTACTATAGACAACGCGGGGAGTTTATAATAAAATATACAACCTAAGGTTTAGGATATAGTACTACGTCTTTAGAGCCAAGTATATTCAGTATGTACAGGATACTAAGCAGGAGCTGGAGATAGGTAAGAGGCTATCTACTAGGTTTCTTGATCCTGCTATGCAGGGACTTCCTTATGCAATAGAGGTGTGCCTTAATCTGGGGAAGATAGGGTTCTACTGTGACGTGTTTGAGTCGTTTGCCTCTGCCTAAGAAAATAATTTAAATGGGTTGCAGTGCTAGTGAGGTGATAAAGGGTCCTTTATAGTGGTGGTGGCCACCCAAGCGGTTATCGCTGCAGTGCTATGCCTTAAGCCGACTGTCCACGAGGACGTAACACACAGTCCTAAAAAATCTCACAACAATCTACCCAAGCCTGATCCTGTTTTATATCTGACTCGGCCCTCTCGAAGAGCCCTGGTCCACGCGAATAAGATCAATAAACTGATCCGCAACCCCAAGATCACCCGTTTCTCTTTCCACAGGAACCCTATTCCCTCGAATGAGTTCTAAGAGCTGTAGCCTTGTAAGCACGAGCTCTACATCCGCGGTATCGCCAGGCTTGCGATCCAACTTCCGCCGCGTTAGAACCCCGTTGCTAAGAATTAGCCGCCACTTTTCCTTCGCACCGGTCACGTCCAAGTCGATACTAAAGGCTGCCTCTGCAGCTCGTGTGCCGTCCAACTGCACAGACAACATCTCAAACCACTGTTCGATCCGCAACTTCTCACCGAGTGGTGTTCGCCCTCCAGCGACCATACCTGCTTTCTTGCCCGTTCGCAGTTCCTGTGCAGCCGTGAGGTAGAAGTTGCGCCATGTTGCGTTTTCAGCACCGTAGCCGAGCTTTTCGTATGTCGTGGCGAGGAGGTCTTGTGCGCGTCGACTCGCATTTTCTGGGTCTGCTGCGACAGCGTGGGCGAGCAGCGTTGCGGCAAAGCGGTAGTCCTCTCGCTGTATAAATGTCTCTACCTTGTCGCATATATCATCAACACCTCCAAAGCACTCTACATACCGCTGCCCCTCTTCCCTGGGAGGATACTGCCACAGATGCTCTGGCCGCCCATCGAACCAGGTCATGTATTTCTGATAAATGCCCTAGCGACAGTCAGTCGGTTTGCCTGCCCTTTCTCAATATCAATGAAATATCAGACATACCTTAACATTATGGCTCAACGACCCATAAAACCCGCGACAATGCCAAGCGCTCTCCAGCGCATCCGGCAACCTCATAATCTCCGCAATCTCCGTCCCGGTCATCCCCAAATTCATCATGCGCACCGTCTGATCATGCATATACCCATACAAATCCCTCTGCTCCCAGAGCCTCCTCACAAGCTCTTCCTGCCCCCACGTCGGCCAATTATGACTCCCAAAGAGAACATCCGACCCGGCCCCAAACAGCACAATCGCCTCATCCAGATACCCCGACCACGCTTTCGCATCGCGCACCTGCGCCCCGCGCAGCGTCACGATATTATGCATACAATTCGTCGCGGTCTCGGGAATACACAGCGCGCGGAAATCGGGGAAATGGAAGTTGATTTCCGCCGGTGCTTCGGTGCCGGGCACCATTTGGAAGACGATGCGCACGCCGTCGATGACATGTTCCTCGCCCGTTGTCCGGATGAGAGTGTTCGGTGGGATTAGGCTCGTCGTGCCCACGCTCGAGCCCATACCCAACCCCGTCCCGATCTGCCCCGTCGCGGACCGCGGGAGCGCGTTGCCATACATTGCTGCGCCGCGTTTGCGCATTGCGGGGCCCGCGAGGATGCTCTCACTCAGCACAGCTTCAATGAAGCCCTCGGGCGCGATGATCGGGATGTCTACCTCTGCGGAAGAACTGGGATTGATAACACCAGCCGCACCCATATAGTGATCTCCATGCGAATGCGAGTAAATCATCCCCGTAACTCTCCTTCCATTTCCGCGATGTTTCTGGTACAGCTCGAGCCCTGCACTCGCGCACTCGCACGAGACAAGCGGGTCGATGACGACGATCCCCTCTTTCCCCTCGACGATCGTCATGTTCGACAGGTCGTACCCACGGACATGGTAGATCCCGGGACAGATCTCGTATAACCCATGCTTCGAGTTTAGTTGGCCTTGTCGCCAGAGGTGGGGGTGCGCGGTTTCTTCCGGGCAAGCGGATTGCATGAAGTCCCAGGCGTGGGTGTTCCAGACGATGCGACCTGTGCTGTCGGTTATTGTTGGAGTTTCGAGCGCGGCGATGAAGCCGCGGTCTGTTGCGACGAAGTCGGCTGTATCGTCGAAGGAGGGCGCTCCGGGTGCCATTGTTATTGTGTTGCTGGGTCGTTGGGAAATGGCTGAGTTGGCGCCTGGTAAGGAATATAGACGGCTTTACGACGAGAAGCTGTACATAGTAGATATACTGCCAAGCCGGTACGTGGTTGACGCCGACGTCTATCTTGGGCTTTTCATAGGGATTACCGGGTCTCCGTGATAGGCTCACGCGGGGTAGATACGTACTGGGAACTTCGCTGGCCTCTAGTGTTTCGACCGTGTGCTCCAAGACTTGCCTAGACACTATTTAGTTGCCAATCACCGACAAGATATCTTGGACATCTCCACACGTGCATTCTACTCTGCTCCACTGCTCGCATCGGGCAACCTCTCTGGGTTAACCGACTCTGCGCACGATTGAGCAAATAGGAGACCGGAATGTCCGAGCGCCGCGTATCGCTTCTTTTACAGGATAGCCGAATAACAGCTTCCTTCGAACGCCCGAATCCTTTGGGCCGTACCCCATGGGGTAGACTTGGTGATGAAGATCTTTTAAGGCGTGGTTGGCTTCTCCAGTTTCTGATTTCTTGACATCCCGATCGTTCTGCTTCGAAACCTGGAACCAAGCACAATGGTGGAGAAGAACGCCAACGACCTCGAGCACACGCGCGAGATGGAAATGGAAATGGACACAGTGGAGAAGCCGTCCGTCCAGCAGCAGCCTGATCCAGACGCAGACGAGGAATTTTCCTACGTCGAGCAGCGAAAAATTATCCACAAGGTTGATCGTCGGCTGCTTATCATCGCAGGCCTGATGCAGGCTGTTTCCTTCCTGGATCGCGCGAATATGTCAAATGCTGCTGTTGCGGGCATGACGGCCGAGCTGAATATGGAGGCCGGGAATCGTTATGTGGGTTTGCTACGAAATGAAGTACACGGTTCGAGAGACGAAGGCTAATCATGTTGTTCAGTCGATCACACTGCTCATCTTTTTCGCCCCGTATATCATCTTCGAGTTCCCTGCTACCATTGCAGTCCGCAAAATCGGCCCGCGAAAGTTCCTTTCCACAATTGTCTTGCTATGGGGAATTATCATGATGGTACGCTCTCCGTCTCTATACTCCATCGCGTACTGATAATGACAGTGCTTCGGCTTCGTCCAATCCTGGGTCTCCCTTATTCCCCTGCGCATGCTCCTGGGCGCCCTCGAAGCGGGCTCATTCCCCGGCATGTACTACCTCGTCTCCTCGTGGTACTCACGCTGTACGTTTCCCCCTTACCACAGCCGTTCCGAACATTCACACCCACTCAACTAAAAGTACTCAAGTCGACCTCTACAAACGCATCTCAATATTCTATCTAATCGGCGTGCTCGGATCCGCAGCCTCAGGCATCCTCGCCCTGGGCTTCTCACGCATGGGCGGACTCGCTAACTACTCCGGGTGGCGCTGGATCTTCATCATGGAGGGTATTCTCACCTGTCTCATCGGGATACTAGGATATATCTTCATGGTGAGTTTCCCGAGCCAGAGCCACACGGTGCGGTGGTTCCTCACCCCCGTGGAAAGCGCTTACATCCTGCGGCGGCTTGATCGGGACCGTGGTGATGCGGATATCGCGGGTGAGAAGTTTAATTGGAGGGCATTCTTCAGCTCCGCGCTTGATGCCAAAGTTTGGGCGTTTGCGCTGGCGTTTTTGTACGACACCCCCCTTTTTTCTACCTCGTCCCGAGAAAGATATCTTTGATCTTCCCTCTTCGAGCGTAGCAGCTGATGGTTTGATTATCAGGTGCTCCACAATGCAAGCCTACTCAATCGGCTTCTTCCTGCCCGTCCTCCTAAAGCAGAAAATGTCCTTCTCGGAAGCCGCCTCACAAGCCCTCAGCTCGCCACCGTACCTCGCCGCCATGGCACTCATGTACGTCGAGGGTCTCGCCAGCGACAAGCTACGCCTCCGATCTCCGATGCTCTACCTCAACTGCGTACTCTCGGTTATCGGACTATCCCTGATGGAATGGGCAACCGCGCCCGGCGTGCAGTATCTCGGCGCGATCCTCGTCTGCGCGGGCTGCAGCGCGAATATCCCCTCGCTGATGGTGTTCCAGGCAAATAATATCCGCGGGCAGTGGAAGCGGGCGTTTTGCAGTGCGAGCCTTATCAGTTTTGGGGGCACGGGGGGTATCGTGGGTAGTTTGGTTTTTCGTACGCAGGATAAGCCTATGTATCTGCCAGGGATTGTGGCTTGTTTGACGTGAGTACTCGTTCTTTCTTCCTCTTGGTATTTAGCAATTGGAAGGGATTATCCTGACGGTTTTTTGTTCCAGGGCGAATGGGGTTATCGCTGTCATTGTAACCTGCCTCGTAGTGTTTTTCGCTATCAGGAATCGTCAGGCGGAGAGGGGGGCTGCGGTTATTGAAGGGCTGCAGAGCTTTAGATACGTTTTGTAAACAGTCAGGCTTGAACTTGAAAGGGTGGCGAGGTGATGTGCAAGCCCGTGAAGATGTTCCAACGACCAGATGGGGATCTTTTCGGAACCGCAATTAGAAATGCAAAGTGCTCCCTGGCGGCCACCGGATATCGGCACGCCTCGAGCACAATCTAACGGTGTTTGGTTTACCGAGTAGAATGCGGAGGCATACAGAAGTAGAGCGGAGTATATCTATCTGTCTACCTTTATAAAACTGCAAGCCTGAACTTTGGACATCCCTCCATACAATATTCAAAATGGAAGCTCCAACCCCCCAAGACGCCCTAGCCTTCGCATACCTCTACGGCTACCCGGTGTACGCATACGCACAGTACGTCAAAACAATTCCAGATGCCAAGCCAAATGTCGCCTACCCATTCCGCAATCTAGCAACACCAGACGACCGTGCCGTCGTGCGGCCGAATGTCGACACGCTCTACACGCCTCTCTTCTACGATATTTCGCAGGCGGATCTCGAGTTCGCCATTCCGGAGATTAAGGACCGGTACTGGCTGTGGCCGTATTATGATCTTTACGGGAATAACTTTGCGAATATTGGTACCGCCTTCACTTATTAGAATTTTCGAACGTTGTGTGAGCGGTAATGTTGACAACTCTCCTAGGAAGCCTCCAGGGATTCAGGCCCGGTCGTTACTTGCTACGACACACGGACAACAATTTCGGTGTCCAGACTGAGGATGTCAAAGATGGATACCTTGCATATGTTAATTCGCCAACGCCATACGGTACGTACACTTAGCCCTATAGGCTTTCCTACGGCTCTACCAGCGGCACGGCGCACTCACCAAGCTCGTCGTGCAGGAATGCTCCTCAATCGGATTCTGGTCAAATATCGTACGCCGGAAGACCTTGCAAAAGTCCATCTTATTCAAGACAGCATGTCGTTTACCCCGGTATCCCGTCCCATGGGCCCACACAAGGACATCCCCCGCCTCGATCTTCCAGCCATGCTAAACACCATCGACGGCTCAACCCCAGAAACCCTCGCAAGATCGATCCTAACGCTCCTAGCCACCTTCCACAACAGTAACCCCTCAATTGTCCCCACCGACCGCGAAGCCATCAACCAAAGCCTAACCCTCGCCGGCATATCCACGGAAACAAAAACGTTCACCCAGCCGCCAAACACCTCTCTCCCCCACGCAATCCCAACAGCAAACAAACTCGCCTCAACATCCCGTCAATCCCTCGGCCTCTCTGAAAGAATGGGCAACGATTGGACACAACCCGCTTCCGCAATCTCGGGGAACTTCACCTCCTTCTACGCGGCACGCATGTTCTCCGCACAGCGCGGCTACTTGATCCTCACGCGCGACCAGGCCGCGTACCCAGCATACACGGTGCCGGATGCCGTTAGCGGAAGTGATCGGTTTAGTATCGCTGGGGACGAGGCGTACGTGCTTACGTTCACTTCCGGTCAGCCGCGTGTACAAGATGTAAATGTGAATGGAACTGGAACTGGAAAAGGAAGTGGGAATGGGAATGAAACGCAAAGCGGTGGGTTCTGGTCCCTGACGATCTACGGCGTGGATCAGTTTCTTGTGCCGAATGGTCGGCACGTCTGGAATCTCGGGGATCGGAGTGGGTTGCGCGACCTTGAGGGGCAGCCACTGCGAAACAATAAGGGTCAGGGCGAAGCACAAGTCTTCAAGATCCTCATCCAAGCAGACGATGTGCGTCCGCCGGAAAACTGGGTGAGCAATTGGTTGCCTGCTCCGTCTGGTGGCGGGGTGTTTATGATTAGCTTTCGGTTCTATGGCGCGTGCGAGGAGATGTTTGATGGGCGCTGCGTGTATCCGGTTGTTAAAAAGGTTGGGGCTGTGAAGGGGTGAGTGAGCTAGGCATGTAAAGGGAATAGTGGTTTGGATTTTTAGCTGTCTTAATGCAAAAGGGGGGGGGGGGGGGGGGGGGGAAAAAAAAAAAAAAAAATAAAATGGGAACAATTAACCAAAAATAAACAAATG
>JAMAHF010000022.1:89601-480244 GCA_023627405.1 Penicillium sp. S1316
AAGATAACAAGCCAGATGCAAAGTGGCACCTTTCACGCAATCTTAGCATATGGCCTAGGCCTTTTAATCATTTATATATAGCTAGCCATGAACAAAGACCTCATTATAATAAGTTAACGAGCTACTTCTCCAGCTGGCGGTGACAGCATTACTTGAGAGAAACCACAACAAAAACCAGAATATGATGACATGATCATCAGATCCTATTATAACTATAAAGACCTCTGGTTGCTTGCTAACTAAGGGGTTAATAGAGATAAAGTCTTTATTGATATTATATAATAAACTAATTCGAATAAAGGAAGCCAGGCTAGTATAACCCAGGCACTAATATACCCTGTAACTAAAGTTATATATTAAAGGAAAGTTATTTAAAAGGTAAATACGGCTATAAAGGCTAAGTAATTAAGAGAAAATATAAATAATAAGTAATAAATTGTAAGAGCACGTGTCCAGGCAAGCGTGTTCCCCATTGGACCAAAAGGTCACTGTGATCAGACTCTACAGTCTGATCTGCCTGGATCGTACCTATATAGCTTGCCCGCTGTGACATAAATACTATAGATATAATAGTATTAAAAATAGTCCCACGCAAAAAATCATCACGATCCCAAATACTATTGACCAATACTATTATTTTTGCTAAAGCTATTAATAATAATAGACATGAGAGATAGTTTCTCAGCTCTGAAGCGGCAATTTGGTACGGGAGTACCTATATCTAGACTGGCGCCTTGGAAGACTGGTCTCTCATTATGAACGTCATTTTATTCAAACTCAGGTCATTTACCGATCCTTGTCTGGTTTGACTGGCAGCCTCGCTTGACATGTGGTTGTCAGGTTGTCGGGTTGTCAGCCGCTGCTCCAATCTTATATTTCGCCGTTGACTATATAACACCTACTATTAAGCCACCGGGTTCACCCTACAGTTCCCCAACCACATCCTAGATCGGCCAGCTAAGAGTATTCCAGACGTTTCTCATCCCACCCTGGTCTCAAATACTCCCCATCAAACTTTACGTCCAACGACGAGGCAAGCACATAGTCGACCTGGATTTCAACATCGACTTTCACCTCTCCATCTGCCTGGTTCCACACTGCAAGGCCAACGACATTATTACCTGAATAATTCCAGATTCCAGGCGGGACAGGGAACGTGTCCAGAGCGCTGTTGATGTACGGATAATATCTTCCGTACTGATACCCATTGACATATAGGTACGCGCGGAAGTTACTCGATTCCGAGCCTTCGTCTTCAAAACTGATCTTAACACTCAAGGCCACGTCGTGGTCTTCGGGCGTGTCCAAGTGCAGGATGCCGCGGTAGAACTTTGCACCGGCGCCTGTGAATCCATCGCTCGGGCTGCTTGGTGGCCATGCAGAGTCATCGAATCCAGGTAGGTGCCAGCCGAGACGCTCAGCGGCAAGCCCGCCTTCGTTATAGTATGTGCGGACGGGATCAATGGTGGTGTCTGCCGATCCCCCGGCTGTACCGGCGACCTTCCAGGATGAGAACCCGCCGGAGGCACTGTCAATGAGGGTTGCATTGAGAATGCCGCGGACGTTTAGCGACGCAGACCCCTGATCATGGCCTGAGTTGTCCTGCATCACGAGGAGAACATTCTGGCCATCGGAGTTAAGACTCTCCGGTGGGAACTCAAGCTCCTTCGAGCCAGCTGACGAGCCCAGGTCGCCGAGGAATGATCCGATAAATTTCCCATTTAGCCATGTAGACCAGCCGTGTGCAATCCCACCTTGGATATTTAGATACACACCACCAGCGGAACCGTTGAAATACCCGCGCCACAGGTGCACACCAGTGTGGAAGCCATACTCGTCCACATACAGATAGGGCTTCGTGGCGTCTTTGCTCCTGCTAACTGTCGTCATATGGTCGGCGTTGGCCCATGCAGGGCCAGAGTCGGAGTAGTTGCCGAGTCGCTCAGGCAGACTATCCTGTACTTTCCAGCCTTGGACACTGGGAGTTGCAAAATCTCCGGGGCCATCGATTCTGGCTTTCAGAGTGTTGTACTTTGTCGTTTTGGTTTTTAGAGTCTTTCCGTTCCATCTTACTGTGTGGATTCGGCTTTCTGTGAACACCTCAATATCGGTCGCCTTGCTGGAGTCGCCGCGTAGGGAGATCGTTCGACGGTCCACGTTCGCGCTCCGCACGAGATGTGGTCCTTGCACAAAAGCTATTACATGTCAGCTTGGTAGAATGCATTGGACGTGGTACTGTACTCACCCACTTGGTCCGTAGGCACTCTAGGGTAATTTGTCAAGGCAGGTGCCCAAAACAGATGCGCTGCATCTCGATCCAGGACAACCACTCTGATATTACCGTCAAGCTCAATAACGGTCATGCCTTTCTGCTCGTTGAAATTGACGACCAGCCCCTCGCGTGACTTTGAAAACTTGACCCTGGATCGATCACCAGCAGCCACTTTGCCATTTCTTGCATCTTGTAAGAAGAATTCCCCGCCTTCTCCATTTGGGACCCACAGGGCGAGCGTTGGCTTCTTGTCAAAAATCCCATACGTGAGGACTTCAGCTGTCGAGTAAATCAAGTTGTTACCCCCGAAGGAGAAATCAGTGACGAGAACCTTCGCGACATGGCCGTTGAGAGTGATAGTCCCGTTGCCCACGGTCGGGACTGTGTAATTTCCGGTTGACGTTCGAATCGACAGCTTGAACTGTTGCTCGTCGTTGCTCGTGGGATCCGTGTGCCGGATGGCATAGAATCCTGCGTCAGTGTCCGGATTCCGGAGTTCGATCGTTGTTATGGCCTCGTTGTCAGTGAACGACGTGCTATTCCCGACCAGGTCTGTCTTCGTCAAATCCTGGGCAGATCTGGTAAACAGCGCGAGACTCTTGATCTCATAATATTTTGGTCCAATAGTTCGGTTCTCCGCGATCGCAGCCGAGTAGCCATAGCTCGTTGGAACAAATGGCGCACCCAACCACCCCCAGTTCGTTCCACCATAGAACATGTAAAGGCCAAGAATGGTCACCCGCTGGGCGACATTATCGCGGTAGTAAAAGTTCACGAATGAGTCGTCGGTCTTCGCCTCGCATCCTCCAGCGGGCCCATCCCAGGGGTTCAGGGCACCGCCTTGAAACTCGGGCATCATGGACGGCTGCTTTGGGGATACCTCATTAAAGTGCGCAGTGTAGTCCATGAGAGTGAAAGAGGGGTTCGAGGAGCTGCAGTCCTCGGGCATACAGGACCAGCAGGACGGCTTCCACCTTCAGTCAGCACCCCCTACACAATTTGACAAGAGCATGGGCCGCAAACTCACATAATTATCCAACCCATAAATATGCACATTGCCGCCTGCGCCAACCGTGTCATAATCCACCGACCAAGATTTATACCGCTGGCCAGGCATGTTATGCGTGAGCGGAACCTCGATCCCCTTCTCCTGCATCTCGGCAAACAGCTGTTCCATGTACGCAATGGGGACTGGATTCGGGACTTTCGCCTCAATATCCTTCCACTGCTGGGGGAACTCGTTCTCGATCTGGAACAGGATCACTGTACCGTTCCGCGTAACTTGATAGGGGGCCGTGATTTCCGCGACGCGGTCCATATATGGTTTCCACTTCGCTTCCCAGGCGGTATTGTTGTCGCGCAGGCTGCCGAATTCGCCCGTTGTTACCCACAGGGCCATCCCGCCAGCGTTCAGCTCCGCATTTATGTACGGACCAGGTCGCGCATGAACGAATAGACCGAGCTCCTTAGCGATATCATACAACCTCGCCAGGTCATGGGCACCGGTTTCGAAATCGACGGAGTCCGGATCGGAAGTCGGCATGTGGAACCCCCAGTGATTATAGAAGGACATGGTATTCAAACCCGCTGCTTTGATTTTCTCCATGATATCGACCCATATTTCGGGTACGGGGATGCGGAACGGATGGAACTCGCCGCCGAAGGAGAAAAGACGTTCACCGTTGTAGATCAGACTGTAGTGGTCCCATTGTACGCTTGTGTCGCCTAGGCCTGTGTCTCGAACAGGCCATTCTGATGCGATGCAGTGGGGTATGAAGGTCAGAGAAAGGGAAAGGGCTGTAAGTGCCCCGGGAAGTCCGAACTGCACCATCGTGCTGAATCTACCTTGCTGTGCTTCTCGAATCCGGTGCTACCTTGTGACCAGGTTTTATAGTACCTCTCAGAGGAACCTGATACCGCCGGGGTGCGACCAGTTGATCGACGGGCAATTCAGCCGATCATGAGTGAGATCGGTTTAATATATCGGACTTATTATGCTCGGTCTAGTTCCTCCACAAATCACGGAAGCGCCGATCATGGGCGCGAACATGGCAGGGTCTTTGCCCTCGACCTACCCCAACGACAACATACTCTTGAATCCAGTTATTAGGACCAATATGCGGGGTCAGCGCGGGGAAGCCCCAACATATCGGCGGACTTTACATCGACCCCGAGCAAGTGTCCTGCATACGCTTGCTACTACGATCTACCCTGGTCGGGCCTCAAAAATCCACCAACCATGGTACTGTTGGGCGCTGATCCTTTTTCGGAATACTACACCACGCGCGCATTTTCTAGGGCTTCGAATTCTGCGCCCCACAGAAAGAGACTAAGAGATGATCGAGATTCCGCTCTATTAGCCCAACGTATATTTTCACTCCGCCATAGTGACCTCGGACTCCTCCAATTGACATATTATGGTATTACCGTAGCTCCAGAACCGTATGAGTGTAGGCAACCTGTACAGTTATTGCCTTGTAGTATATATCTATCATCTAAGAGCAAAGAGAGAGTACTATAATCCAAACTCCCATCCATATCTGGTTATCTATCAAAGTCACGTGAATTTAGCGTCCAGCCCGTCGGCGGCTCCACTTTTTCTCTGCAACATCAACCTTCAAGCACTTAGCTCCACCATTGGAAAAGCAATCAACCATGGGCGTCATCGACTTTATAAAGGACATTCTCCGCCCGGGGAACGGGGTTGACTACCCCAAGCATGGGGACATGGTGACCGTGCACTACCACGGCTACCTGTATGATCCGACGCGGTCGTGGAATCGGGGGCGTCGGTGCGTAATGATTTCTCAACCTTAGTCCCTGTCTGCTTTTCTTGTCTTTGGGAGTCCGAATGGCTGGATACTCTATTTTGTTTATTGTTTATCCAGGTTTTAATAAAGAACATCTAAGTTGACCCGGTCCCTGTTTATCTAGGTTCGACAGCAGCATCAAGCGCGGGATCCCGTTTACGTTCCGGATTGGGATGGGGCAGGTTATCAAAGGTTTGTCGCCGACTGTTTCCCAGTCAATCAGACACTTTGCCGTGCCAGATCTCTAGATCGTACTAAATTCGGATTTATAGGATGGGAGGTTGGGATTCTCGGCATGAGTCTCGGCGAGAAGGCGTTGCTCACGTTTGGACCGTAGGTTCTCCGCACCCCTACTACTTCTTGTGTAGAATTCCGACTGATTTTTTATAATGGTAGACATTACGGATATGGCGCAAAGTAAGTTCTTCCCTGACATGTATCTCGTGATAGAGTTGATGCTAACTGGTCCGTAACAGGGATGCTCCTCCATTCATCCCCGGAAATTCCATACTAGTCTTGTGAGTTGTCCAGTCTGCCAGTCTAGTGCGAAGTGCTGGGCTGATCATGTATAGCAATGTTGAGTTGCTTGCCATTAATGGGAAGACTATCGAGTCCAATGACTCGGACTGAATCTCGCCGAGGCTCGGAAAATATGAAGATACCAATCTCTCAGTGTAAAATATCAACAAAATATGTACAACAAAATGCGGGTTCCTACCTCTGAGGTCCAGCCATATTGTTACGTACAGTATGTCCTTATAGCTATCTATTAACGAGGTGCTTAATCATCGTCGCCCCCGCGTGGTCTCACTTCCCGCAGGCCTCCTTTGGTGCATCAGATCCTTGGGCGTGATGCCAGCCATGGATTGAAACTCCAGGGGGAAGTAGATGTGCGGGCAGCGGAAGACGGCCGTTCCTGTTCCTGTTCTTGTTCCTGCTTCTGATCCCGCTCCGATTTCGATGACTCCTCCTCCTGGGCCGGATCGGCACAACCTCCAATTTTGCAGAACTTACTTTCGGCGTGCGGCTCGCTCTAAGGGAGAGTATGCCTCGTTATCGGTCATTGACACTTGCTTCGGATACATTGCACCCGCCAGACAGGTGACCTCCCTGGTTATTGTTGGGTCGTCGAAGCGGTGCATATCCGCAGGGTGAAACTTCTGAACTTCGTACGCTGCATCACATATCTTCAGCTTGTCCCAGTCCTTGGTGCACACGAGCTGCCTGAGGAAAAGAGTGCTCGCCGTAGCCACGTCCGTGCGCTGCTCCACCGTGAGCAAGGCATTGCGGGCGCTGGCGGAATTGAGCCGGCTTCGTTGGTGGAAGGTCGTTATCTGTTGCAACATCCCTGTGGCTGAGCTCCTTGGGTTCTTCGCATGTGGGTTGAAGTCAGACTCGCGGTGCGCAGTGAGGAGCAAGACTTCGAATGCTTTGCGGCTGTTCTCGAGGTGGATAAGACCGTCCCGAACGAACCGGTCGATCACGTCCGCGCATATCTTCGTGTATCTCTCCTTATCGGCCGTGAGCTTTTGCCCGGGCGCTCGTTTGGCCCAGTCGGTCCAGGCGCTGTGGTACGCGGCGTCATCTCGCTCGGCGGGCAACCCTATACATATGGCGAGGGCGGTTAGTCGAGCACATTACGCGGGCCTTATCGAGGCTTTTGTACCTGGAGGTTGGGGGTTGGTCGACGCCTCTGAAGCCATAGTAAGGTACGGCAACTCCCTTATCTCTTAGTTCAAATGAAATTCGAAATGAGCACTGGGTGACTTTGAGATGGGCGAGATGTGATGTGGGGGATGGTGCGGCAAAGATAGTTATGCCCCGCATGATGAACCGCACGAGGCTGACTTTCTGCCCTTCGATAACCGCACCGAACACAGGGTGGCGACTTTCAGGCAGCAGTGCGTAGGGTTTAACCTATTGGATCCTCGCGGACTGCGGTGGCTTAGGAGGCACCCCAAGAAGCCCTGTGCCCAAACGCTATTCGTCATAATCTGGCAACACTATTCATGCAAGTGAGCGAACGGGTGAGCATTCCCCATGCTAAGAGTGAGGGTGACTGCAGCCCATCGAAATAGGGAGATAAGCATTAGCCTTGGGGAGGAATGTTGCATCATATGCCGTAATCTTTACGTGCCCGGCCAGTTGGACAAGGCTGGGCGCAGGTGACCAATGTGCAGGTTTCGACAAGGAACGCTCATCGAAGCTGCATTTTATTCGACAAACACGGTGCCCGGCAGGGCAAGGTTCATGCATGGCACCCAAGAAAGAAGATACGGTGAGAAGCGCAATCTCGGGGGTTCAAGACCTCCTTAGCGTTTTTTCTACTAATCGAGCGGAAGCCGGGTCGTTACATGATCGCTATCTCGTGGTGAGCCCACACGCGTAGGGAATCCACGTTCATCATTCAAGCTCAGCGGGAACACAATCAAAAATCTCGCGCCAGACACCATCTACCGGATCCCTATCCAGCCGCGAAAAGACCAGAAACCAAGTATCGGGAGCTCTCCCCCACCTCTCCACTGCTCCGCGCGTCAAGCCCGGCGGAACCCCATCCCGCGGCCGAAAGGGCACGAGCGGCTTGATGCGGGCCTCTTCGGGGATATCCGACACAGTCAGCGTAGGGAGGAGATTCGTATTCGTGCTTGCAATCACGTTTGAATTGGAATTAGGTCCCTCGAGTGTAACAGCGAAGCGGTTCACGTCGAACATGGTGATATGAGACGTGTCCGCTTGGCCATGCGGACCTCGCTTGTTTTGGTCTCTACGTGCGTTAATCGCCATCGCTAACGACTCCTCAATAACCATGATCGCCTCCGCGGAGACGGTGATCGTCGCGTTCCCGTAGAACCCTTCGACCTGCGGCGCGCGGCGAAGCAAGGCAAGGGCCTCGCGGCGGATCGTGGGATCCGCGCACCGGAGGCACGTGAACCAGATTGGGAAGCCGACGCCGATGTCGAAGGTGAAGGGGGGCTGGGTGCCGTCGGATCGCGCGGACGTGTCGAGTGCGATGCGGGACTGGTCGACTATGTTGCGGAAGTTGCGCAGGTATTTGTCTGTTGTGGTTTTTCGGGGTGAGGTGCAGATTGCGACGATTGTGGAGGTCATCTCGTGGTATGCGGTTAGGAGGGCGATGGTCGTGGTTTGCTGTGCGGATAGCTCGCCGCCGCCATTCTTCATGCGGAGGTAGTCGACGAATGTGGCGAATGCGGCGTTCCAGGTACTCAACCTTGAGAAGAGGACCGCTTGGCGCGCGATGAGCTCAGACGGGACATCAGTCGCATACCTCACATCAGCATGGTTTCTCTCGCATGCCTCTTGAAACAGCTGCGCCTCCATGGCGAGAAGCACCATAGCCTCGCGGGCAGCCTTGAGCGACGCAAACCCAGCAAGAACCTGCGCAGTCCCAACCATCAGAGCCTGCACGGAAACACCAGACACTGTCAGAGCCATAATAGCCAGTCGGATGAAGATTGGAACAATCGTATCCTCCAGCAAGACCCCCTTCCTCGCGGGGATAGCGCCGCAGGCAATCTGCGCGCGCAGCGCAACAATAAGCTGAACGCCCTGGGCATAAAGCCGGATCGCCTCTTCGGTGCTCCCCTGGAGGGCCTCGATGCAGATGAAGAGCACGCAGCTGATGAGGCCTACGAAGACGTCGCTGCCGCCGCGCTCGATCCGCCGGCGGACGGCGCTCACGGAGCGCGAATACCAGGCCAGAGCATCGCGGCGGTTCTCGGCGAGAGTGTAACGCTGAGAGGAGTTAGAATCGTGCTCGCGATCTTCGAACATCGCGCTCAGCGCGATGATCGCGTCCCAGACCGCTGGCTCAACCTGACAAACCTGCGGCACGACCGTGCTCCAGAACTCAGCGTCAAGCCCGCCGACGAACGTTGCGGCGTGTTGGAAGTAGTAAGCGAATGCGCGTCGCTCTCTCCACACACACAAGGACGACGAGGAAGAAGAGTTCGGCGACGGCGATCGCGGTTTGTCAAGGAGGGAGGCGACAGAGGAAGCCGCTGCGGAGGAATACGTGCCGAGTGGCACTCCGCCCTGGTATTCGCATTTCCGGCCTGTGCTGCTGCATCGCAGACAGGTGGGTTTCTCTTCGCCGCATTTTACGCGGCGGGCTTTGCATGTCTTGCAGCCGCGTCGCGAGCGGAGAGGGCCGATTCCTGTTGTTCCTGGTGGACTGCGCGGCTGCAATCGCGAGGGTGGGCTGGGGGTCATGTTGACGGTCGGAAAACAGTAATTCCCATCGCATATATAGACCTAAGCGATTGATACGCGGTTACGATAGCAGACATCATCGAATGATGATATGATCCAGATGCCGACGATGTTGTGGACAGAACGCCATGTTGATGGAGCAGTAACGCACCACCACGGACGATTTTGATGTTTTCGCGCAACACTTGTAGCTTCGCGGCCCCAGGCAAAACTCCATTTCAGGGGCACGTGACTTCCAGAAACGCTTTGCAAGACAGGCTTATTAGATAAAGAAACTACGGGTTATCGAAAACCATCCACCTCTATACTAGCCGATGTTTACCTAGCTAAAACTTTGGTTGGCCCGTCGGCTCACCCGAGACTCGCCGTTCGGTAGTCGCCACATCTCGGCAAGTATACTTCGGTAGACCAAACCTTGCCTGGCTTTTGAAGATCATGGGACAACTGAAGTTTGTCATACCACGCCCGGGATTGATTAAAGCCAGTCGGATCGAAATGTCTCGTCTCTGGCATGTTTACCTGGATGAGCGGCTGTGAGAAGAAAAGGAAAATCGCTCCTTGGACGAGGGTTATTTTCGAGCTAATACTGCTTGCTGATATGTACTAGTAGGATCTTGATAGTTACTAGTTGACTACATATTCCAGATGAAAAGAAAGAGGTGTATTAAACAAACGGTGAGTAAGAAAAGCTTGGTATCTATGTATCCATCCACGTTGGACGATACACAAGGACGCATACCCAGATAAACATACAGACACAAGGAAAGAAACCGAGGTGGCCGATAGTAAATAGGCGCAGCAGGTATTAACTGGACCGAATCTCTCATAACCGAGATCATTCTGTCGACAAGTAGGAAAAGCCATAAATATGGCAATGTATAGCACAGCATAGCTTAGCACCGCATAAGATCGTGTGGTGTAATAAGAACTGTACATACATTATGTACATCGCGCCACGAATAAATTAGAATGAACATTGGAACCGACTCGAGAGGATAGAGGAAGAGACTAGGTAGATATCTGATACATCTAAAAGAAACTCTTCACCTCGCGAACCAAATCCCGCAGCCCCCTCAGGACACCCAGTCTCTGATCTGTGCCAAAATAATCAGCAAACCCCAGCAAGACAAGCGCCCACCCCAGAATCTTGAGCAGACGCAGGGACTTCGCAATGACCAGACCTCGTTTGTGGGACTCGCGCTCCTTCTCCAGCGACCAGTTCTTCTTGATCCCGGCGCTGTTGCGCACGGCGAGTTTCTTGATGTTGGCGGACGAGTAGGGCGGGCGCATGAACGCTGTTGCTTTGTTGAAGAAGGGGGAAGGTCGCGCGATTGTTCGGTAGTGTGTGAAGGACTTGAAGCCGTAGTCCCCGTGGTAGGCACCGTGGCCCGAATCGCCGACTCCGCCGAAGGGGGCGCCGGGGACCATCGCGTGCACGAGGACGCCGTTGACGGTGACACCGCCAGAGAGGGTTGAGTTGATTACTTTGGAAGATTAGATGGGCCTCGAGGGAGAGTGGTGGGCTTACCTCGGTCGATTTCGTTCTCGTCGGAGCTAAACACGTAGATGGCGAGAGGGTGGGGGAGGCTACGCCATGATCAGAGCTGTTCCATGCATAATCGATACGGGCGTTACCTGTTGATGGAGTCAATTGCCTCTTTCGTAGACGCCTTGATGACAGGACAAATAGTCCCAAAGAGTTCCTCAGAAAGGAGAGAATCTATCAAGTCAATCAGCAACCCCTACCCCGTTCCGAATATATAAAACGTACCAGTCAGCTTGACATCGCTAACAATCGTCGGCGGCAACTTCCTGGTCTTCGCATCGCGCTCCCCATCATATTCAACCTTGCCCTCGGTTTTCTCCGCAAGCCCCGTCAGTCGCAGATAGTTTTTATCATTGACAATATGCGTCATGGTATCGGCCGCGCCCTTGTTGTACTCGTTGAACCAGAACGTCATCCGTTCAATGAGCTTCCGCTCCACCGAGGGGTGGGCGAAGACGTGGTTGACGGATAAGCAAATCTGTCCCGAGTTGAGGTACTTGATCCAGGCGATGTCCTTGGCCGCGGCCTCGATGTCCGCGCTCGCGCCGACGATCGCAGGGCACTGCCCGCCGAGCTCGAGCACAGTCGGGGTCAAGTGCTTTGCGGCGGCAGCAGCAATGTGTCGCGCAACGGGCACGGAGCCCGTGAAGAAGATGTGATCGAACTTGCGCTGTAGCAGCCGACCCGTTTCCGCAGCGCCGCCGGTCACAACCCTAACGGCCGAGGTATCGAGATACTTGGGGACGAGATCGACAAACAGCTGCTGGACGGCACTCGTCACCTCGCTCGGCTTAAGCAGCACGGCACAGCCGGCGGTGATCGCCGCAATAAGCGGCTGCACGAGGAGAGAGAATGGGAAATTCCACGGCCCAATAATAAGCGCGACGCCCAGGGGCTCAGGTCGTACCGTCGGCTTGAGTAGGAGACCCATGAGCCCCGCGTCGGGCTTCTGGTCGGCGGTCCACTTGTCGATGTTCTTGAGGTGCTCGATGATGTCGCCCTTAACGTTGGCACACTCGGTGAAGGTCGTCTCGAACGGGTGCCGGTTCATGTCCTTCTTAAGCGCGACGCGGATCAGCTCCTCGTTCTCATCGACCATCCACCAGATCTGTTTGAGCTGCCATTTGCGCCAAGCGATTTCCTTCGTCTTGCCGGAGCGAAAGGTCGCTTGGAGGGTGCTATATGCGAGCTCGACGTCGGCTTCGGAGGTGTATTCGGCCATGGTGGTGGCGAGGGTGTGGTCTATGGATTGTAGCGCCGAATCAAAATAGAAGGCGACGGTTCATGGAGGAGGAGAATATGAGCGGCCCGAGCAGCTTTTAACTCAGAGCTTTCTTCGTCCTCGAAGCACATGCTTCCGCATGTTTGAGACGCGGGGGAAGGGTTCCCCAAGCCTGGAGAGAAGGAAACAGCCAAGAGAAGCCGGTTTCCGGAGCAGGTGCGGATTCAGGAAGCCACGACTTCCGATTGACTGGCCAAGAGGGAAACAGAAATGCCAATGAGCGGTATTTGCTTTTCTGGTAGAGTTTCATTTCCACAACTGATCCCATTGTGGTGTAGCAGTTTCAGGATCTCCGCACCGAGACAGCCGACAACACCGAGGCCCGCGCGTCCAGCCGAGCCTTGAGCGTTCCACATGAACTAACTTATCACGACAGTGTAACAGTCTGGACTGGAGTCCAAGTGTGGGGAAGAGCGAAGCTTGTATTCAATAACATCAAGGCAAAAGGTATCTCACGTCGTCTATCGTAATATATACACTAGCCAAAGTGGCGGCTCCACCAGTCTTTCTTCCAGCTCCCGCCAAAACGATGATTTATACATGCATGCTGGCTCTTGAAATTCTCAGCGCCGCTGTGTCGCTGCCCGTTGCCCCAGGCGTTGATCGGTAGCACGCAGAGGCCTCCCATCCGCTTGCCGACCGCCGCTTCTTGCGCATCGACACAGAGAGGCTCCCGGATTTTATGGAACGGCGCCCACGTCACTCGGCGATAGTGCGCTCCTGAGCGCGACACTAGATCGCCAAAGGGTTCGTCGATCTCGACGGATGTTTTGATTAAGGGATGCGTGGTCGGTAGTCCGTCGGTTAGACCATCCAGGACAGCGTCGGTGAAAACGCCCGGGCCAGTCACCTCAAGAATCGTCTTCTCGTTATACCGCGGACCGACTAATAGGATGCTATATTGGTTATGCTGACGCGTGTGCGATAAGACTCGGACGATGACCTCTCGAAGCAGCGGACTGAATCGCTGCGGCGCGTAGATGTTATACTGGACCAATCCATACGTCCGAATCCAGTGCCAGTCGCGCATCAACTGAGGAGATGCATGCGGTTCGTCAATCTCCACTCCAACAACAAGTGACACATTCGCTGGAATATTGCCAAACACCGGTTTCAACGACGGACACGACTTGATAGCCTTGGCCGGATAGACGTCCGAGTCGGCGTAGTAGCCACCATAGTACCACAGTAGAAGGTATCGTAAAAGGTCCGATCGGATGACGTGGTATGGATAAGAGTCGTAGAGCTTTTTGAGCTCGGGGACGGTGGAGAGGGTATTCGCGACGAATTCGTTGGCTTGGGCATCTGTCACCAACTAGATAATAATTAGCATTGTCGCGCGGTTGCATCGCTACCAGCATGTCTTACATTGTACTGCCATTCCCTATTCCTCTCCTCGAACGTCAGCGAGTCTTGTCCGCGTTCGACGTTCAAGTTTCCGAGCCGAATCTGCCAGATGCAATCCTCTGCACGCAAGTCGCTGTTCCCCGCCAGGACATTCTCCTCGATCTGCTTCAATGCGTCGGAGACTCTCTGCTCAAAGGCACGATCAGGCGAATGGCGATAAGACGAATGATGGAGGAACCGCGGCCGGTCTTCGACGTCATAATCAGGGAGCCATTTACCTGAGACGACGCGCTTGTTGCGCGACGACGACGACGGGAGCAGGTGGAGAACAAAGAAGAAGAGGACAACGAGCATGAGAATCGACAGGCGCCGCCGGGCCAGGAACGGCTTGGGCAAGCTCTGTCGCCTAGGCTTCAGCATTATTATTGTCGCCCATGAAGGAAGAGAGCAAGACAGCCAACCAGCAGGGCTGACGAGGATAAGAAACAAAACGCATGGATGAGATGAGCAAAGGAAAAGGAGCTGGAACGGCAGGAACAACCGGGGGGTTCAAAGGCAAAATGAAACACCAGCCCAGGATTAGGAAAGCGGCTGAGACAGTGACACCTGAGGAGAGCCGGGGGCCAAATCGCGACAGGCAGATTCGCCAAATGTCGCACAGTGAAAGAGGCAGCAGGCCCTGATTTGGCGGCTGCTGCTGATCCTGAGGCGATGCTCCAAGACTCAGACCCTTTCGAATGCGATAGGCAGGGCTCGTCCTCTAAGCTTGCTGAGACCGGCCCACACAGGCTTAGCATTCTCACGCCAGAAAAGAGCCATCAATGGGGCGCGAATCACAACGTGGGCGAGGGTTTATCTGTGGGTCGAGCTATTATTGTGCTCGCCGTTGGGCCCACTGCACCTGGACCTGACAGAACCTGTCGGCCAAAGCCGCATGCGATTCCAGACGCTGATTGCGATTGCGATCGGCGTCGCGGACCCGAGAGGGCGAACCGCCATGATAATCATGCAGAATCTCAAGAAGAAGGTGTCACTGTCGCTGCATATCGACAGATGTAGATAGCTTCAGCCAAGTATTTAGATGTAGCTAAGCCGGCAGTCGTGACTCACCTGTGAACACGACTCGTATATTTAGACCACCGGCCCCTCCCCGGTCGCATCGCATCATCAACCCCATCACCACAATCATCAAAATGTCCTCACTCCAAATAATCCATCGCTCCCTCATCCATCGCGCATCCCTCTACAATGCAAAGCCCAACTGCATGCGACCAAGGATAAATTTTCCGACCGCGAGCAAGCAGCAACACCCCACATTCTCAACGGGCGCATCATCAGGTCTTCCCCTCCAGAAGCCGAATGCGGACCACGGCACGAACCCCAAATCCATCAACCCAGAATTCCCAAAAATCAGCCTCGAGGGGCTGGGGATTAGCAAGAACGTCAGGATTGTCCTGTACGTTCTTCTGAGCATCTGGGGCACGTTTGAGACGTACTTCTATTATCAGGCGGTTATGCGCTGGTGGAGGGCCAGGAAGGCGCCCGAGAGCGAGCCGGTGGATTAAGGGACCATAACAGATGGGGCTCTTTTTGCTGACGAGATCATTAGCTTGGTATTGTAAATGTTTAAAGATCGATCGATCGATCCTGTATATTAGTTTTCTACGTCTAGTTATGAGAATCTCCACTTAATACCCTACTGTACTGTTGCTGGCTAGCGGCATTGCGTACAATATATATCTCTCTTTGCACTAAGCACACACCTGGTGAGCAAGGTTAGAGTGTTCGATCGCTCAACGTAGAGTCAAAGCAGCGACGAAGATACAAAACAATCTGAGTAACGGATCCAAGTTCTCTCGTCAGCAGCAATGCTCTTGCAAGCAACGATGCTCCCTTGGCATCGTGTCTCAGGCTGAAACACTGGCAGTCGGTCCTGCTCAGCCGCAAACGAAACCCCACCACAACACAAACAAACAACCCCTCACGCCTCAAGATGCCCACCAGAACCCCCCAAACACGCGCATTTATCAATAGAATCAACCAGCTGGGATGGAACGTTGTTGCCCGCCTCTGTCCTAACAACAATAATGGAGTCACACCCGACGGAACCGCCGCCTCGGCCCTCTCCATCACCACCGCGCTCGCCATGCTAGCGGGCGGCGCAACAGGCACCCACCGCGACGAACTCTGCTCAAGCCTGGGACTCCAACAACCCGATGAAATAACCACCGTGCTACCGAGTGTCCTCGAGACTCTAAAATCCGACACAATCCGCTTCAAGTCTGCGAATGCGCTTTTCACCACCAGCGACACCGAGGTGTATCCCGAGTACATCGAGTATCTGCAGCACCTGGACGCGCATATCGATTCCGGCTTTACCACTCTCGCCGATGGCGTCAACCAGATCAATGGCTGGATCGAAAAGGGGACAGATGGGCTGATCAGAGACATGCTCTCGCGGGACTCGCTCGCGCTCGCGCACATGGTGCTTGTCAACGCGCTGGTCTTCAAAGCGAAGTGGGAAAACGCTTTTAAGCCAGAGTACACGATTACGGACCATCCGTTCCATACGACGAAGAAGGTGGACATGATGTTCCGCCACCAGGAACATGTCCTCGTGCATGAGCGAGCGGAGTATACTGCCGTCCGGCTGCCGTACGTGTCTACTACCCCGTCCTCGGAATGGTCCTTTGTCGCCTATCTACCGAGCGAGGACAAGTCGGTCCAAGATATCATCCCTCGTATCCGCGCATACAACGCTGGAAGCTTTACGAGAACGAAACTGGCGAGACTGGGGCTCCCCAAGTTCAACCTGCAGACCAACGACAGCATCAAGCCTGTTCTCGAGGAGCTCGGGTATCCGTTATCTGGCAACTTCTCGGCCATGGGCACGGGGGCCAACCTCGTCGAGCAGATCGTCCACAGTGTGACGATTATCCTTGATGAAGAGGGGACCGAGGCTGCCGCCGCGACTGCTGTCATGGTGGCCCGAGGCAGACTGAGGCCACTCCCCAGTATTGTGTTTGATCGCCCGTTTGCGTTTTCGATTGTCGCAGAGGAACTGGGCATTGCTTTGTTTACGGGGATGTTTTCCGTGGCTTGATTTGGGCTTCGGATCGCTCTCATGATTCTTTCCGGGAAGGGACAATTTGACCTTAGATTGTGGAACATTGTGATTAAATTCTGGTATGGATTTGCTTTATCTCAAGCTGATTGCTGTCAGGCCTGGAAACCACGCGGTTAGTATATAAAATATATACATACCGTTGTCGGATAAGTTTTCCGTACGAAATTTTCACTATTATTTCTTGGTTACTCTCTATCATCTTTTGCTCCGCTTTTCAGCAGACAGCACCCCTTTCTGAGAGCCATTGACTTCCGCAAGAACGTGTTTCGTATCTTGTTCTTGTTGCGCAGGAAAGAACATGAAGTCCACACACGCGGGACCCTTCTGCACCCAGCTCTGGTTGCGGGGGACATTTAGGTACCACCACTTGCATCACAGCTACGCACTCCACGGCCACCCAGCATTGACCAAGGCGTAGAGGCAGCCTCTCTCGGGTCAAGTGTTCTAGAGCTCCCTCACCCCGCTACTCGGGCTCGCCGCGACGGATCCCTCAAGCCGACAGAGCCGCCCATCCTCCCGCTGAGCCCACTCGTCTGAACCGACCGCAGTCAGTGCGTAGAACAAATCTTGCGGATCGTATCTCGCCTTGATCTCGCGGAGCTTCCCATAGTTATCTCCATAGAACGCCCGCTGGAAATCCGGCTGCCGGAAATCGGCTTCGTTGAGGTACGCTCCGGAGTCAGGCGCTAGCTCCTCAAGGCGTGGGACATACTTCTCCGTCATCTTTCGCTGCCATTCGAGCATCGACGCTGGTGCGTTCCATTCCCATGGTGTTGTTAATGTGGTATGGATGAGTGCATCGCGCCAAGCGGGGAGGACGGCGTTATGGACGTCTCCGGCTACACTGCGAGAGACGTTGAGTCCGACGTTGATAACTATCGCACCGTCTTCGACTATATCCCGGTATGCAGCTGTTAGGGCATCGTTATTTGCGTTGATGACGGAGCGCGGGATCAGCCATCCGCCGTACTGCGCGATTCCGACCTGGATGGCCCCCTGCATTGTCGAGAATTGGGCCAGATAGCTGGGAAACTGCGCGGAGTGGAGGTTGTACTTGATGCCGAAGGTATCGAGCCGCTCTGTATATGGCTGAATGAGGCCGCGGAGGTCTTTGACCGGGATACCCGGTCCGGTTACTGGCGAGAGGATGAAGCTTTCGTTCGTGATTGTCGATATGACCATTGCACCCGCGTCGACGAGGGCTGGCTGGAACGTGTTGAAGAAGCCGATTGCGTCGTAAAATGTATCCTTGTCTAACCCCTCAGCGGAAAATGTCAGATTCAATCCTGATACGGGTGTCCCTGCGTGTAGTTTCGCTGTGAGCGACAAGACAACGCCATACGTCCCGCCTCCACCTCCGGAAAGTGCCCAGTAGAGACCCGAGTGCTCATTGTCGCGCGTTGCAAGGATATGCCGACCCTCGCCGTCGACGACCTCCCACGCCAGCGTCTGATCCGCCGCCAGACCGTATCGCGACGAGAGCGCCGAGTGCCCACCCCCTTGCGTGTATCCACCAGCCAGACCGACACTCGGACACTCGCCCCCGACAACCTGATACCCTGAGCGATCAGCCGCTTCATAGCCCTCAATACCCTGGACACCTGCGCCGACGGTAATCGCGGGTCCAGAATAGAACGCATCGCTATAATTGTGTTCAATTTCGATAGTTTTTAGATGATGCATCCACAGACCAAGCGCACCCGCACCCGTCGACTTTCCCTGGTAATCGTGCCCTGTATTTCGAATGACAAGTCGGATGTTGTGCTCTTTTGCGAATTTTAGAGCCTTTGAGATGTGTGTCGGTTGGCTGACGTTCACCGCGTAGGAGATGTAGTTTCCAAGCAAACATGGCTTGGCGACAGGGTGAAATGGGTCGCAGCTGTCGTTTGCGAAGAATGGAGCCATTATTGAAGAGGAGGATTGGTAACTGGATTTTTTTTTTAGCGAAGAAATAAGCTACTGGGGAGAGAGGGGAGGGAAAACGCACTGTGGTTCGGGAGTCGTCCATTGCGTCTGCAGCTGGTCACACAACGCTTTATCGTAGTGAGGCTCGTGACATGCAACGCCCAGAGGAACTGTTGCGACAAGCCGACCGTCAATTGACTTGTTGAATTGCTGCCATGTCTCCTGGCTTGGCCAGCAGGAATCACCAGGGAAGCAGCGACATGATATCGCCGCCGCGGATCCAATTGTGGAGAGAAAAGCCGCGGTTCTCATCTTTCCCAAATGCGAAATTGAGTATTTGAAGGAACGATAGTTGTTCGTGAGGTCTCCATTACCTTTTTATCAGGTGGACGCCTGATCGACAGCCCCCACTTGAATGTCGTTGCATCCTGTCGCTGCACCGGGATAGTCATTGTTATTGGTTGTATCAGCCGCGCAACGGCGATCGCGACGCGGGCCAAAACATCTTGGCTTGTGGAGAGAGCACATAGTTGGCGAGTGGGTTGAATCCGGCCTTAAGTAGCGTGGAGTTGTATTACTGCTCAATCCAAGGTAAATACTCTCGTTGAACAGCGGCTTTTTATGTAGGACTAAGGAACAATCATAGTATAGGAATTCCTTTCTTGGATACCCGGTACAAGTGTAGTAATGTGAGAGCAGAGCAGTCGCCAGGATGCCTGATATAGGGACGCGACTGCTGCGGAAGGAGTGATGGACCGCGCCTTGAGTCCCCGCCGCTTGAAGCGCTCTTCTCCATCAACAATCCATTTCCCCAGTTTCATCGCAGGGTTATTGGTGAAGGAGTCTAACGGCTCCACTCCACGACCAAAGCGGCTTGGCTTTGGACGATATATGGCTTTGACAATGGAAACGCGCATCAGTGAAATTGGGTAGTCCGTTTATATGCTAACATTAAGTACTTAGATTATCCACCATGGTCTCGTATCTCGATTGCTCATGACCGACTCCTACTGAAGCCGTGCCTTGGCCTTCTCAGCATCGGCCTGAATCTCATTCAGGTCCCTGCCCGTGGTGTGCAGCAACCCCGACCGCTCTTCATGGTGACATTCCAGCACGGCAAGCGAGGACGACTTCCACAGCGGAATATTGCGGCTCTTGCGGTTGTTGATAATACTCAGGATCGCGAACAGAATGGCGAACCCTTCCGTCACGATCGGAACGACGAAATAGCCCCAGCGGATCGAGACAAAGGGCACCCTTTCGACCAGATCGCCGCGCGCAGTCTGTGTATTAGGTCCATACCGCACATAGTCCGTCATGGCGGTCGCCATCATATCGAACCGTTCGGTGAGATTTACGTTGCCTGAAAGGGCGGCAGCGACGCCCAGGTTGAGGTTGTAATAATTCCCTTCTATCCACGTGGTGCTTATTGCGGGAGACATGAAGAAGTTCTCGAGTGCGGCAAGACTGGCATAATTGATCTCAAGCGCAGGAATATCGATTCCACCGCGCCTCGTCGCGTTGAGGCACAACCGTTCACCGAAACTTGTGCCCGTCGAGCCGCAGACCCCCCAGGCACTATTGTCGCCAATACTAACCTCGCTCTTCTGCTCAAAGGCAAAATAGCTTCCGTTCGCTTTGGCACCTGTGTATTCATAGGCCGTGAGAGAGAGGGAGCACTCGGTGACGTTCTCATCGTATGCGAAATAATTGCTATCGACACTCGACCTGTATATCGCAAATCTGGCGATTTCAGGAAGGTCTAGAGTGTAGTTAGTAAGTGTCCGATTTATCTGCAGTGGCCTTGCATTCAGATAGAAGTTGGTGACTGAGTCTGTGTCCACTCGCTCGGTCTGGATGTCCAGTCCCATGGGGGTTGTCATGTTGCAGTACGTTTTTTCCCTGGGTTTGGCGCAGGAGGCCGTGTCCAGTGTTGCCTCCGTAACGTTCTGGCAGTCAGATTTAAACCCCAGCGATATGTATGATTCACTCCACTGACACGCTCCAGAGCAGCGGAAAGTTTCGGCGATATCGAGACCGTAGAGGCCTTCGTAGATGGCTGACTGCATACCAGGGTCCTGCGGAATACTTTCTTTAACAAAATTAGATCAGTTCCGTCTGTTCGCCAGTCAGGAAGAGAACCATGGGGCGGTTTCTTACCGATGCGAGAATTGACCAGCCCCCCGAGCATATCGCGGGTGTAATTATGCGCGTATCCGAAGGTGACATTTTCGTTGGGAGTGATAACCTCGCGCTGTTGAATGAGCACGACTTGCTGTGCGAAGGGTGAGAAAGCGAGGCGTAAGATGGTGATGAACGCGCCGATTGCGGCCAGATTCCACGGAATATTCGCCAGGAGAAGAATCGACCCCCAAACCCCGCGACTGGCTCCATCAAATATTTCGAGATGGGAGAGCTTGCGCGGGGCACTCTTGAAGTGCAACCATTTGGATTGTCCGATGAACGAACTGACGCTGTGCATCAGCAACGTTGTGCAGGCAGTTGTCAGGATGGAGATGGTCGCGTTGAGAGAAACGCGCCCCGTCCAGTCATCAAGAGGCTTGTTGTCCATGTACCAGAAGATGATCGCGATGCCGATGAGGAGGCCCAGGGCGAGGAAGGCGCTGATAGACTCGAGAAGCCATTCGCTCGGCGAGTAGAATGGATGGCGCTTGTATTCGGGGGTCGCGCTCTGCGGATCTGAGCCTATTTCGGAGATATTTGAAGGCTCGTTGAGAGCCTTCGGATTGCTGTCGTCTGCGGTCATGATGAGAGAAGGGGGGCGCGATGTGTCTCTCAAGCGAAGCAGAGAATGTTCACGCGACAAAAAAAAAAAAAAAAAAAAAAAAAAACCGAGCAGATCAGATTCAGAATGTCCCAAAACACTAGCGAGATTCAAGCCCAAATGCTGGGTCTGGCACCTTTTTGTTTGTCGTTCAAGGCTCAACTGGAGTTTCAGCCATCGGTTCCCCAGGGTTATATAGTAAGAACTTTAATATGGCGGGCCTGCCAGGATTTTAACTCCGTTCAAGGTAAGTCTGCCCTCATTATTCAGGGCGATCAACTTCTTTTTTTGCGCATATTTGCTTCCGATGCTTGTAACTACTCAGCCTCCCAGCCATCATTCAAAGCGTAGGTGGGCTCTTGAGAAGCTGGCAACCATGGGTGGGACAAAGCGTTGCGCTGGTCTGCGCGCCAAGGGGGAAGCAGTGCGGTTGTGATTGGCGGTACGATTTTCCGAGCAGGGGCAGGAAATTGGAGCTGCAGGTCTACTTTTTGACAGAGTAACCGCCTCTGCTTTCATCAAGATTGTCCGGAGTTGGCAGTTGAGGCCGTGGAACTACTACGTAGGCTCAGCAATATTACTTTGCAGAGTGCTGAACTCGCACCGACGGGATCAATCCATGGTTCCTCGCCGGATTTATGAGATCCATGGACAGTGCTGAGATCGGCAGGCGTGCGGCTGAGGACAAGAACAAGGCTGGGAAGTAATTTCCTGACGCAGCGCACAGCGTGACCTCGTATTGACCCTTCGGCCCCACCCCGCTAGTCACCGTTGATCTCAGGGCTTCTTTTCCTGCTCGACACCTCCCATCGGTGCCATTGTACCTTTCAGTTGTGACCAACCGCTTGTTGGGGGAAAGAGAAGAATCATATTATGACCATACTATCTCGGGTGAGCAGAGTGCGTGAGACAGGGAGTCTCAGAAAGGGCGCGCCATGAGATTCTGTGGCTGGCTGAAGGGCAGCCAGAAGGGCCAGACCTGCATTAGTCTCTGAATTGAGGTGGAATCGGACTTAACGTTTCGTAACGTCCGCTGTTCAATTTGTGCCGAAGCGAGGAGACCCACGAGCTCGAGACGGGCCGGGCCCCTGTCCAAACCCCAACTTCAAGCTTATCATTGGATATGCTTCCAAGGACGCCAACCCTGTTTCGATCTTGCACATCAACGCTATCCTTGTTAAGGTTGCAGTTTGGAGGATGGGTAAATTGCGCGCGGACGTGCTCCGATGCCTGTAGGATCCCTGTGAATAATGACTGAGGCTGCTGCATTGCACCCTGACTCAACTCAGCCCTGTTTCTGCCCCCAACGTTCTGAGTTGGGGCCGTTCAATCATGATGCCGAGTATCAGCCGCGCTCCCCAGCCGTTGAATATTATAAACGGTGCGTTCCCTGGGCTGGGGAGATGATGCGGTGGTCGTTCTAAAGTGGCGCTTTTCGTGCTCACCCTCCACTTAAATCTGTCTGGACTTTCAAGGAAGGTTGGGCACTAGCAAGCAGCATGCTGTTTCTACTGCACTACATCGTGGTGTACGTTCTGTCGCACGTGCAACGAGCTGCCGCCCTCCCCCAGGGGGTATCCACTACCGAAGTCTCGAGTGTAGACGCAGCGACACCCACATCCACGGGGACGGCTCTTGCAGAGGCCAACAGAACCTGCGATTTTGACAAGATCGACGACTTCTTCAAGTACGCCAACCGAAATGGTCTCAACATCACCGTCGAGGTGCAGAACTGCCAGAACCTGTGTCTCCTCACATACGGCACAGGAAACCCTGATTTATCGGGCATCGGCGTAAGTATTGCTCGCAATCCTCTTCACCACGAATGTCTTGAGCACTCTCACTGATCGACTGCCCCGCTCTCTGCTCGCAGATGATGTACGCATACAGTGTTCAGACCGGACTCACCATCCTCGCGGGCCCCGTCTACCGCGTCCTCTACCTCACCTTTGCCCCAGTGTCCAGCTTCGTCCGTGACCTCAAAGACATCCAGATGAACTTCTTCTCGTCTAACGGCTTCTTCGTCGGCTCTTCCGCCCTCGCGACGCTCGCTCATCTCGCGCAAAACCCATCGACCTTTGAAGTCGCCGAAATGCAAGCCATGGCCTTCCTGCAGGTCAACAGCATCCTCGTCACGTTCTTCTGCATGGTCGTCGCACAGCCCATGTCGCGCTGGGCTCTGCGCGTCTTTTTTTACTTCGTCGTCTTCGTCCTTGTGATTGTCGCGCTGGGCCTGGCCCACCTGAACAGCGACAGCAAGCGAGACTGGCGCTTGGCCTCGGATGGCTGCGCGCACAGCTCGACGGACTATAACGTCATCAACCCAATCCCGTACCCCTCGTGGACCGTCGCGATCTTCGCGGTGGCGGGCACAGTCGCGTTCTGGATGCAGAGTCTCCGGGAGCGATTCCAGGCGGACAAGCTGCACCGATCAGCGTACAGGGTGCTGATGCTCTTCTGGGTGCTGCTCATTGGACTGCTCACTGCGGGTATGATCGTCGGCTTGACGATGATGTGGCGCCAGCGCCGTCACCTGAAGAGTCTGGCCCGGGACGAGTTCGAAGATGACGAGTGGGGGTTCGGGCAGATTGCCGCGCTGACGATCTGGGCGCCGATCCCAGTTGAGTTGATATATATTTTGAATGGTGAGTTGCCCTGACCTTACTCTTGGTTCCTTCCTTCCTTCCCTCACCCCACCGTCCTCGATCGTTTTGCGTAATAGAGCTGACCGCTGTACGTGATTGAAGATCTCGTCCAGCGAAAGTCGAAGCGCTGGAATCGCCACAACCACAGGCTGAGTGTCTTTCTCTCGCCCAAGGCTCTAAATGACGAGCAGCCTCTGCAGGTCTCACAGTCCGAGTCGCAGACTGAAATGAAGGATACGAGCGGGAGTGGGAGGGCTGTCGAAGTTCATCAGAGCTAAGAAAGGGGGTTGCGGTTTTCATCTTTTGCAGTTTGAGCCCTGGAGGGGTTTTTGGCATGATTGCAATTGAATCACGATTCATATGCATATGAAGTGTGCGGGGCCATTCCTGGTCTTCTGCAATATCTTGTCACAGTTACTCTTGAAGTTTCCAAGCATAGCGACCATGTCATGACGAATGTTATTATTAGTAAGATTGTTAGAGCGTTTAGCAATCCCCCAAACTCTTTCTCGGTGGAATCGATCCCATCTTGTAACTTTTCTATGTACATATGCAGGTAGTGACTCAGCTGACAAACCAGAGAAGTAATCGGCGCAGATCGCAATGACCGCTGGCGTGCGGACCTTCGCCGCAACGGACTGGAGGAGAGTGCGGGCTAGGACGATGAGGAAGCAAACCAAGTTAAGACCCTCGCTAACGTGCGGAACAGCCCGCTAGGCGCAGTCCCTGGCAGGGCTGAAGGATTTTGCGATTACTGATCGGGCAAATGAGAGACCTCAAAAACTGAAACCTGGTAACTATTTGAGGGCAGCTATGCGCCACCCACTTTCGCTTGTTTGAGTGGTGAAACTATCTATTATGTATTATTGCTCGGCTTGTGATTGATCGAGCAGGCCGGGACCGGCGCACGCTTTATCATGGGTCTGGCATCTCCCTCCTTGCTCTCCTCCTCTTCCTCCGTCGTGCGTCCTTCGTAACCCTCGTACACTGCTGCTCCCGAGGCTCCTACGCCGAGATTGACAATACAATACCAGAGAAATAAAGCAAGATGCTATTCCTCCTCCCAGCATTACTCTTTACCCTTCTCCCCCTCTCAGCATCTGGCGAAGGAACAGTCCAAGACCTTTGGATCTTCCCCGAAGCGCCGGACTTTACGTCGGAAATCACAACGGGGACGACGGTCCAGATCCGCTGGCACTCGGACCTCGAACAGGTTTTCGCGTACTTCTGCACCCAGTGCTACACGGGTAATGTCGATCTGTGGCTGACGGGGACGAGTTTTGCGGAGCAGATTGCGGGTATGTACGACGACTAAGTCTTCTTTCGATATCTGCTTTTTTTTTTATCCCTGGGGATGTAATACTTTAATATGGAGGGCAACTGAATGCTGACAATGGCTTGCTTATCTCCCAGCCGGCGTCAACGTCTCCTCAACCTTCTCGTACAGCTGGGCCGTGAAACTGAATGATTCGATCATAAATGCGTCGCCAGACTGGTCATTCCGCTTCCTCCCCTCAGGCGCGGTCTGGAATGGGACGGGTGGGCAGGAGATCTCGAGCGCACAGTTTAGCATGATACTCCCGCCTGAGTCATCGAGCACGACGACAAGAACAACCACTACCGCGAGCACCTCAACATCAACATCATCAACCAAGACGAGCACTGCAACGTCCCCACCAACACCCAGCCCTACCCCGGATCATGAATCGGATGGTGGTCTATCAACCGGCGCCAAAGCGGGCATCGGCATCGGCGCCGCCGCCGCTGGAATCCTCATCATCGCACTGATTATCTTCTTGGTGCGCCGGATCCGGCGGCTCGGGGACCCGATTCCCCCATACGTTGTGAATCACGGTACGCATGCGCATGGACAGTATCAGCCTGCGCCCGGGTACGCGACCCCGTCCAGTCGCTCGGTGGATGTTCATGAGGTTTCGAACGGCGCATATGACCCCATTGCTTCCGGGGTCAAGGGCGTTCCGACAGAGTTGGCGAGTGAGTATCGGGCGGAGATGGATGGGGGAGGGGAGCATGGGGATGGAAGGGGGGCCGCGCAGGCGAGGTTTGAGCTGGATGCGTCGAGGTAGGAAGGGATGCGGTTGAGTCCGGCGGGGAGTATGGGGAGGAGGGTGTATGATTACGCGCTTGGGTAACTAGTCAGCTTTCTATAATGGTTCGATAATAATGAACATCACCTACGCTGTCCCGTGGATTTTCAGTTAGGGCTGTATCCATTTCCGTTACTAGCAGACATCGGCATTGCTATGAATATCAATGAGCACATACACAGTATGCACTTTAATATACGTAGACTGCAGGATCATGATAAATATTAAGGCTAGAGCTTGCAATGATAATTGTAACAATGTATTGATGTAGTATTAGGAGCAGAATGTAGTTTGTGAACATGGACATTTCGATATAAAATAGAGCGAGCCATCAAGAAGTGCCTGCCGCAGAAGTGTCTCTAACTTCATCTACTGTAGTACCAGCACTAATTAGATGCCATCAGAATTCATCCAACTACCATGGATATCATGACGAGAACCTCCCTCCAGTATTCGAAGCGGCAGCATTTTGCATCCGACAAGGCAGTCAACTTCAAACAGAGCAAACAAGGGTAGAGATGTGTCTGGCCAATGGAAAGCCATGCAAACTGCGCAAACCTGGCAAACATTCCCCATTTTGAGGCTCCCAGCCTTGATAACAAACACAGCAAACAGGCCCCCTTGCACGGTCACCATCCCTACGAAACACTTTCTCTCCGCATCATACGAAAGTCGCCGAGGCGGAGCCCGAGCCGCAGTTGCTGCATAGACAACTCCCGTAAGCTGAAAAATGCGATGACAAATGCCGCCAAATAAAACAGATGATTATATGATGAAACCCCACTAGGACAAGACGAGTTCGGCCTGGTATATGAGGCCAGACACTCTTGTGTCTTTTGCCCATTATCCCAACACGAATTTCCTTTTCAATCACATTCAATATCTGAACTGTTTCGCTACATACAATGGCCGCTCAACGAGTCGCACTCATCCTCGGCGCGGGCCCCAACGTTGGAGCCTCAGTGGCAGCCGCACTCGCCAGC
Organism: Penicillium sp. S1316; assembly: GCA_023627405.1. Lineage (NCBI taxonomy): Eukaryota > Fungi > Ascomycota > Eurotiomycetes > Eurotiales > Aspergillaceae > Penicillium > Penicillium sp. S1316. The sequence continues at coordinate 116,642 of JAMAHF010000022.1, forward strand.
GCAGGGTACAAGGTCGTCGTCGCCTCGCGCAGAGGCACCGGCGCCACAACCCCCGAGGGATACCTCTCGCTCCAAGCCGACTTCAGCAAGCCCGAGTCCATTCCTCGGGTCTTCGACGCGACCAAGGCGGCGTTCAACAACGCGCCCAACGTTGTCGTCTACAACGCTGTGTCTCTCACGGCCCCGCCGGACTCCAACTCTGCGCTCTCTATCCCGGTGTCGAGCTTCGAGGCGGATCTGAATGTGAACACCGTCAGTCCGTACCTTGCCGCACAGGAAGCCGTCAAGCGCTGGGAGGCGCTCCCCGGTGACCTCAAGAAAACGTTCATCTACACGGGCAATGGGTTGAACACGACTCCGCTCCCGAACGCGGCGATGCTGAATCTCGGCGTCGGAAAGTCTGCGTCGGCCTACTGGCTTGCCGTTGCTGATATCAATTACGCATCGCGCGGATATAGGTACATACATATCCTACCAGGAGAGAATCACATAGATCCGAGCTAACTGTAATAATTAGGTTCTTCTTCGCCGACGAGCGCACCGCCGATGGGAACTTCGTGTACCACGATATCAGTGGCGAGGCGGCCGCAGAGTTCTACACCCAGTTGGTGCGCCACGAAGGGTATGTTCCGTGGCAGGCGACCTTTGTCAAGGGGAAAGGTTATGTCAAATTCCACTGAGGCTAGGTAGCCTGTTCCAGGTGTGTCGATGCGAGGTATGCAATCATGGGCGAGGAATGAATTGGTTATGAGATTGGATATGTTCTCCATGGTGGCTTGTTATATGTAGTAGACCTTTGGAATATATGGTTTACTGTTGCTCTATTTCTGTTTGAGTTGGGGGTTATTGCTCGCGCGGTTGGCGACTCCTGGAAGATGCCATCTCCACAAAAGGATAGCAAGACAAGATGTGTTAGAAGCCTCTGCCCACCCATAAACGGCCTGTGAAGTTTCGGCAGTGCCCTCGGCTTTGATGCCCCATTCTTCGTAGCTTCCGTATCTCCTTGGCGAACCCCCACCCCCACCTCCACAGTTGGAGGATCCAGGTTATGACAACTTTGATTGCTACAGCGGGTCTCCCATCGGTCTATATCTTCAATATTGTCCTCTAGATTATGTCCCATACTGGCCATTGGCACAGCTCAGGCTTCTGCCAAGGGCTCTCCTCCTCGTTCAGACCGCCACTGCGGAGATATTTGATCGTGTCTCCAGAGCCGTAGCTGTTAACTGATTAGCCTTCCCCGCATGCTAATACTTCCCCAGGATCTGGTTTTGGGGAAGTGAATATCCTATAGATGCCTGTAAGCTATATAAGGCCTCGCCTTCCCACTTATTTAGTCTCCCATTCAACCAGCTCGTTCTTGCCCTTATTTCCCGACTGTTGTGCAGGTCCTCGCGTCACCACCCATCGAGATGTCGGAAAAGGCCCTCCCTGATTATGTCGAGGAGAGCAAAATCCATGCTCCTACGGACTCGAACTCAGTGAATCTGAAGGAGTACCTATCCCTTGATAAAAATTGAGTCTGATCCTGGCTGACACATTCCAGCCCCCAGCCGTCCTCCACGTTTGACCCTGTCGCCGAAACCCGATTGCGGCGAAAGATCGACTTCTATATCCTCCCGACTGTCGCATTAATGTACCTATTTTGTTTCATCGACAGGGCGAACGTCGGTAGGTTAACACTTAATGTTCCACCGCTGGGCCGTATATTGAAGCTAACGAGGGCTCCTATCAAGGCAATGCAAGACTCGCCGGACTAGAGGCAGACCTAAACATGTCCGGCTATGACTACAACACCCTCCTCTCGGTATTCTACATCTCCTACATTGTATTCGAACTACCATCAAACATCGCCTGCAAATGGATCGGACCAGGCTGGTTCATCCCAGGACTCACACTCGGCTTCGGAATCTGCTCAATCGGGACCGCATTCGTCCACACCTTCGACGCCGCCTGCGGCGTCCGCTTCCTCCTCGGCGTCCTCGAGGCCGGAGTAATGCCGGGCATCTCCTATTTCCTATCTCGATGGTATCGACGCCGCGAACTCGCATTTCGCATTTCGATGTACCTCGTCATGGCGCCGCTCGCAGGCGCGTTCGGAGGCCTTCTTGCGTCGGCGATCCTAACCCTCGATTCCATCGGAAGCCTGAAAGACTGGCGCATGATCTTCGCGATCGAGGGTATCATCACCGTGGGAATCGGCCTGGTCGCGCTCGCAACACTCACCGACCGGCCTGAGACTGCGCGCTGGCTGAGCGCCGACGAGAAAGCGCTGGCCATCGCGCGAGTCGTCTCGGAGTCCGAACATGCGGGGCAAACCGCTGTGCTGGATAAACTTGATCGCAAGAAACTGCTCCGCGGGATCCTCAACCCTGTCGTGCTAACGACGTCGTGGGTCATGCTCTTCGCGACGGTCACGGTGAATGGGCTCGCGTTCTTCTCGCCCACGATCGTGCGGACGATATACCCGGAGAAGAGCGTCACACAGCAGCAGCTGCAGACTGTGCCGCCGTACGTCGTGGGTGGTTTCTTCACCATGCTTATCCCGTATCTCAGCGGGCGATTTGATCGAAGATTGATCTTCTTCATCATCACGCCATTACTCATGATGACCGGGTATATCATCTTCCTCGCAACTGATAACGCGCGCGCTCGCTACGGCGCTACATTCCTCATTGCCTCCGGCTCCTTCCCGCTCGGCGTGTTTTGCAACGCGCATGGCGCCGCGAGCGTTGTCTCCGACACTGCTCGTGCTTCTGCGATCGGACTTGTCGTGATGTTCAGCAATATAGGCGGGTTAGTTGCGACGTGGTCGTTTCTGCCGTTCGATGGGCCGAATTATCCGATTGGGAACGGGCTTAATCTTGCCACGGGCGCGTGCTGTTTTATCATTAGCATTGGGTTGTGGTGGTGGTCGCGGTGGGATAATGCGAAGAGGGACAAAGAGGAGGAGCAGGGGAATGCGGCGAGGATGCTTGATGGGTTGGGGCAGAGGCAGGTCGAGGATTTGGAGTGGAGGCATCCGTACTTTAGGTGGAGGATGTAGAAGACCCCTTAACCTGTACGGGGATGAGGATTAGATCGACGGTACTGGTGAAGAAAGAGAAGTATTTGTTTCAGGTGTGAGCAATCACACTAACGTAGAGTCATCATTTATCAAGACAGAGAAAGTACCAAAATGCGCGGACAACCCTATAACACACCCTGAATGGGAGCTAGCCGAAGTAGAACCCAATTTCCAGACTGCTTTACGATCATCAGGTAGAGATCCTCTAAGACTAATTGTCTCTTAGAACCTAGTTTGGCCTAGCTTGCTAGTATTCTAGTTAGATCTAGAAATGCTATGTACATAACCAGGTGTCTTTGTTCCACTGGATAAAGAGCTAGGCACCACAATGGAGCGGAAAATCATTACAAGGAGCACAAATCTACTATTTTCAGCTGATACGCACACAGCCTTTTTAATTGTATTATTGCCAGTCCCCACGCTGGAATATAGCCATAGACAGGGATTAGATTGTGGTACCCTGCATATCGCTCCGGCCGTTAGGAGTGGCTGCCTGTTAGGCAGACACTCCGCTAGGCAGTAGGGGGATAGACTGCTGAGGGTATAAATAACTGGATATTCTCGTATATGTCTGGGACTATTCTAGTTCATGTACGAAAGGTATTTGAATCTCTGGGTTGTTGGGCATAAATTTTGTTTATCATAGAATAATACGCCATATGATAGAGGATCGGTGCGTTTCATCCTCACTGGCCCTCATGCTCATCCTCCGAGTCACCCTCTTTACCCCCTTGGCCTACTGCGGTACCAAACCAGGCCATGGTTTCACTGATATCCGACGGATGAATGCAACACTCGAGCACCGCCAGCTTATCGGGTTCACCCAAAACATGGCCCAATGCTGACAGGAGCTCATTATGGGTCCTAATGCGCATCGCAAAAAGAGTGGAATTGCCTTGATCCCTTCTTTCCCCCTCTTTAGGACATTCGTTCATATCCGTGGACCTGTGGGATACATTGCATAAGGACTCTGCGAAGAGAGCATAATTCCAATTGCTTATGTAGTTATAAGGCCCGTCATGGATGGCACTCTAATCGAATCATATGATTAGCGGTGAACCCAAGGCTGGTATAGAAAGGACTAACCTCAGTTCTGTAGCCCATGTTATTGAAGATGAAGATCACAGAGTTCGTCTTTAACCGAATCATCGTGCTCAATTCCTGAGCTGTCATTTGAAAACTTCTGTCCCCGATCATTAGCACTGACCGCCCCTCTGGGCGGGCAAGTTGGCTACCCAGTGTTGCTGGTAAGCTCCATCCGATGGACCCATACATCATCTGCACCTGGTAATCGGCCCCGCAAGGGAGTTTGATCGTCTGCGCATTGAACCAGCTATCTCCTGTCTCGGCTATCAGAGTGTCGTTTGCGCCTAGTAAGGACTGGATTGCCTTCAACACTCTAGCTGTCGTTAGGGGCTGATTCATTGAACTTTGCGCGTCTATCTCGTTTGGACCTTCACTTGTGTGTTTGGTGGGTAGTACGTGGCTTTTCGCATAATGGCTGGGGATATTGGAGGACGCAATCCGGTCTGATAGATCAGCCATTGCCACCGGGCCGATCAGTGTACCACTAGGTGCCCGAAGATGGCCCTGGTTGATGTCTATCTTCGCTGGAATGAGGTCCTTATCCAGGTTAAAGTCGAACAACCGTGTGCCAATCCCCACCAACAAGTCCGTATCCTTCATAATTTCCAGACAGGATGGAATCGAAACAGAGCCCCAGAACGTACCTTGGAATTGTGGGTGCGTTTCAGGCACCAGGGACTTGGCGTCTGGTTGACATAACACCGGGCATCCAAGCTTTTCGATAAGCGAAAGAAGAGCAACCTGATCAAGGCCGTGCTGTGCAAATGGGCCTACAAGTATTGCGGGGTTCCTTGCTTCCGACCAGTAGCTGGCAAAGATACTCAACGCGTCCGAAGTGCGACAAGTTAGAGACCTGTGCGTCTGCCTGGTGGTGAGCGGTTTGGGAGCGTCACATGGGCTCGCAGCAAGGTCGACGGGAACCTCGATATACACGGGGAGCGAATCCTCAAGGCAACGGACGAGTGCCCGATCCAGAGCAGATGCTGGATCCTGGTTGAGGCCCAAACGGATGGAAGCTGTGGTTACTGGCTCGAACATACGAAGGGCCTGGTCTCGATCCTGGAGCCCGGTAGTATGATGGATTAAGCAGTCCTGCCCAAATGTGTTGGATGGAGGAGCACCAGAGACAACGACCACTCGCAGTCGGTCAGAACATGCGCCTGCAATTGCATTCAGCAGCGACAGCCCCCCAACCATAGAGGTGACAAACACTACGGCAACCCTGGCTTGGGATGAGCGCGCGTACCCATCGGCCGCATATCCGGTGTTCAATTCATTGCAGCAACCCACCATCTGCAGGTTCGGATTTTTCAGTATCTGGTCGATTAGAATCAGGTTAAAGTCACCTTATGTAGATTCAGTAAGATTGATCTTCAAAGCTGGAGATTCCTGCGGACTAGTCTTACCGGGAACAACGAAAAAATGACCGATTCCAATTTCTTCTAGGCGGGATGCCAGTAATGTGCCGATATTATACTGACTAGGAGCGAAGTTTGGCTTTCCACTTCTCGGACTATCTACCACAGCCTGTGGTCTAGGGATCTCAAGGACAGTCCTTCCCTGTATGTCGCCTAGCTCCATACTCTCGAAGACCCGTGGAAGATCCTCAAGGGGGCGTACTTGGATCTGAACGGCGAAGCGATTTTGCGCGTAGATCGTCAATGCCTCTTCCGTTTCGTCTGGACTGCCAACGTAGGACCCCTTGACCACTTTCTCCCTGATGACGGTAAAGAACAAACCGGCATGGATGGAAGCATTCTTTGGCAGACCCACGACGACTACGGTTCCTTTCGGCCGCATGCACTATGCAGGCAACAAACTTAGTGTAAAGGGACACATCTGTACGGACATTCCAGAAAGCTTACCTGGATTGCCTGGCTGATTGGCTCCTCCACTGACGAGACCACAATGACTGCGTGAGGTCCTCCACCGGTGAGTCCTTGAATTTCACGGATCAGACCATCGCCGGAGCTGATATAATCCACAATATAATCAACACCAAGCTTTTCCATTAACATAGCCTTTTTTCTAGGCCCCGTGAAAAGCGCAAGTACGCGATACCCAAGTGCCTTGGCATATTGACAAGTGAGTATCCCTAGACCACACCCCGCCCCGACCACAGCTGTGGAACTTAATTAGCCTGCAGCTCTCATCTCGCTAGGCGATGGGTACATAGCCTTACCGACAGTCTGTCCCGAGTCAAGATTGCTTTCTTTTAGTGCTTTATATACGGTCACCCCAGCACAAAGAAGCTGACCCATCTTTGGTATTAGCAAAAACGACCCTATCTCAAGATGTAAAGTAGGTACCAACTGACAGGGGCAGCTTCCACCAAGGGAACCTGTTCCGGTATACGGACAGCGTTCGTTGACTTGCAGACACAATATTGCTGAAATGTGCCATCAACCGAGCAACCGGAATTGCTCGCCTTGGGACAAAGTTGCAGATCGCCATCTTTGCAGGACTCGCAACTCCCACAAGTCGCGTTAATCCACTGGGTATTAAATTTTAGAATGTCAGTATCGTGGGCACGTAGATGTTGGAAAGCTTCAGCGAAGAGGAATGCCTACCTGTACCCCAACCCGGTCTCCAATTGAAACGCGACTGACTTTGCTCCCCTTCGCAACTACTACCCCAGCTCCTTCATGACCACCTTCTCATGGTTAGATACTAGATCAATAATTGAAATCTGGAATGGCTGGCTTACCGACCACATTTTCTTTGAGATCAACCGGCCAGTTCCCTGCTCTAAGTCAGCCGAGATGTCCTGCAGTAAATTCTCGGTTTATACCTTGCCACGCATGTAAATCGGTATGGCACACTCCGGAATAATGAATTTGCACTAAAATCTCCTCAGGGGATATTGATGGCACAGGAATTTGCCTAAAAGTCAGGTCTAATATTTCTCCTTAGTATCAATTGTTTGTTAAAGCAAGCTGAATATCCTCAGTATTTACCCGATGCTTGCTTTCCATAAACCTGTGCCCATTGCATTATCGGGATACTAAGCGCGCTGTGGCCCTCGGAGACCCCATTCAGTTCTTCTGGCTTCGTTGTTACCATTGTAACGCTCTAGGATAGATCTAAGGGGCACAAAAAGCTGCGTGGAAAATATGGACCGTACGAAACGTAAAATTATTTCCTTGATAGAATAAAAAAAAAAGTAAACAAAGACAAAGCTCTTTGTGAATGTGTTGTTGATAGATGCAATGGACTATGGTGTGATCTTAAGTCCAGGCTTTGTTGCAATGCGACTACTATTTATCCTCTTGTCTGGGAAATCCAGCCCTGGGATTTGACCAATACGTACTCTTTCTCTAGTGATTTTCCCCCGTAGATTATCTTATGACGCAACCTGCTCTCTAGGGCCTAGCCAAAGCATTCTTGAAGATACTGGGGAGAATCAATATTCTCTGTGCAACCCACCAAGATGCATCGCCCCCGATTAGGAAATTCGGTGTGCATACTTCAAACTCTAGGCCGTGACGCGAATAGAGTGGGATGATACTTCCCTACTATTTTATAGGGCTGGTTTCAGCACACCATCTGCAGTGATCCATATCATCACTTAGTTCTAGTCTTGATCCTGCGGTGCCCTATTTAGCTGCAGAATCCTCGTAGCGGCGATAACATGTAATCATGACAAGGCTCTTGGGTAGAAACAATGTCATTGTGCATACAATCTGCACCAATCCATGTATGTCAGAGAAGATGTGCCTGTCTGGCATTGTTGATGCATCTGGATCTAATTTGTGTTGATGTTTGTAACTAACCCCCATGTGAGCTATGGAAGGAACCAGAAGCAAAAACTAGACCGGGCAAACTGTTGGACTACGGTCTTAGTGAAGCTATTGGAAGCATCATATCTTGATATTATTTATTAAGGATATAGATTATTATATATCCCACAAGACTAGATTGAGCTGGCCCTGCATGGCAAGCTTGGAACAATCCTGGTCTTCATGAACTTACCGGTAGCCACCTTCCAACCGCATGTTTGGATGACACTGCATACTACAACATGATTACGCCACACACGTCAAAATGCTGTAACTTAGGTGTGCGCCTTGTTGTTTAGTTGGTGTGTAGATTTAGTATTATTTGTCTTGTGACCATGACGTAGTCGCCGCAAGGAGATTTTGGTAGTGGCGCTCTTTATTTGGGCACAACAAGAATAAATTTTCATGCAGTCAAGACTTTAAGACTTGCGTTCGAATGATTTGGTCTCCTTTCAACCAAATACTACTATGGCTACTCTACTGGAATCGTCGCATTCGATACTACCCAGGAGATTTCGTCCTAAAGGGAACCCTGTCTTTTCTCCGTCTGTTCCCAACCGACCTGGGGGGCGATTAAGTACTGCAGTTTGAACGAGAAATTTGACGAAATCGTGCTCGAAGTCAACAAAATGGGAAAGGCTTGATAGCGGTCAGTATGTCAGGCCGTTTGATCCATTTGAGGAGACCTTTTCATCCCTTCTGTCATGACCCGACTAGGCCAAATTTCCGGAGCCTGGACATTGTGGCCAGTGTCGGCATACAGTCCTCATATAAGGAGTCGGATACCTTTCTGGAAAGGGTGAAAAAAGCATGGAAAAGGCTACGTTATCTGCACCCCACAATTGCCGCTGAAGTCGAACACAACCGCTTCCTGTACACACCTCTCAAGGGAAAATCGGACATTGAAAGTTGGCTCGAGAAGACGCTCACGGTCGAAAGCTGGGACTCTACTACGGAGGCGGAGGGCTGCCAAGGTCTAAGTATCGCACCTGCTGCCCCAGGTACAACCCATGTTATACTGCTTCCCTAACGAGCAAAGATTGGTTCTCCGTATGAATCAAATGCTTGGAGATGGACACGGTGCTGTGCTCCTGCCTCAAGATCTTTTTGCCGAAATATGCAGCGCCTAAGCTTAGGCGAAGAAATTTTGAATGATGGGCCTTGGGGTGCGGAGGTCCAGAGCCTTGCTTCTGGCGCATTTGACACTGCGAGAGTACCAGACTCTGAAGCTTCGTCTCCTACGCCACGGTTGCTGCAGCCACAAGCAGACAGCGAAATATTTCAAATTCCTTCTGTCAACACCGCACATATGCCTGGGGCAAACAAGACCCAATCGCTTGACTTTTCCGAAGACCAAACATCAGAAATCCTTTGTCACGCTGAATCCTTGAACGTGGGAATTACTGCTTTCTTGCACGCAGCACTGATCCATGCCGGAAAAGAACTCGCTCCCCGTCCTGGCGAGACGGTCCACTCAACCCTCCTAATTTTCAATTATCGAAACAGGTGTACTACCGACTCGGCCCCGAAAGCCAATTCGCGAGCCGCTGCTCTCCGAATAGGCTTTTGGCCCATCCAGGCGCAAATATCCGACAGACTCCTACGTACAGCCTTCCTTATGAAACAGGAATACAAGCATTTCGCTCATAAAAAGTCGGCTGTCATCGCTAGCATGGTGCCACACTTGCGGGAGTCTGCATCGGTGCTCTCTAAAGAGTATTTCACGGGTATCCTACCAAGCTTCATTGGGAATCTGTCGGGGGACTTTCCGAAAACTTACGGGTCTTTCAAAATTCACGATTTCTGGATGGTTGCAGCTCCTACCGACGAACGAATCTATCTCGGGATCCAGACCTTTGGTGGCAGGTTGTCTATCAGGGCTTGTTACAATCAAACGTACCACATGGATGATCAGGTAGCCAATTATCTCAAGCTTATAGAGCAAGAGATACATATGGCTATGATGTCTGATGCTGAAAGAGTAGTCAACTTCGCGTCGATGGTGACCCTGGGAGGGTAGCGTTCAACATCAGCGGCATCACATCGCTGAAGGGTAAGAGAAGGTACCACACGGATCCAAAGTATCATAAGATTGACATTTCCTGTAATTTGCCTTCACTATGTTTAGCCGGCCGATGTATCAAGCTTGTGATGGGTTTGTCTACCCAAAATGTCTTTCTAGCACATCACTCTTTCCCAACTGAACACGAATTATTTTATTATGCGGGCTGGAAGGCGCTATTTGAGATTGGTGTCAGACAAACCGACATTGTTGTATACTAATCTATTGAGGTTACATCACGCACAGCCTAACGCGAACTCGGCCTTCTCCCAGAAGGAATAGATGGCTCCTTGTTTTGAGCGCGCCACCGCCGCATCATTAATGGCAAAGACATGTGCAAAGATGAGTATGGAGAGGGATGAGGTAGGCAATTACCAATTACGAGACTTGCATAAAAACCAGGGGTCCGTGATGGTGTGGTGTGATGCAATCCCGGATATGTAGAATAGCTAGCTGTACGCATGAGGGATTTCTAAGTACCATCCATGTGATGGAGTGGAAAAGGCGAGACAATCCTCGACCGCTCATACTGACCAGTACTATTACCAGGGACTTTGCTATTGCAGCCCTACATGTTGCAGTCACATTCCTAATTAATTCGTTATAATTTTGGCTCTCAAAGAGAACACACGTTCTTCGAGGTGGCCTGAAGCAGCAGGTTCCTGTGTGTATATGTCCACATGAGTTGACTCTAAATCTCGATACCGAACGATAAGATTGCAAATATACTCAAAACATTCCGTAAAATCTTCGTCCTGGGTGATCAGATTCGTAACTGGCTATTTAGACCGTTATTTTCCGGATCGAATTCCATATTTGTCATCCGGCACTGACGGTTAAGAAGATCTAAATCCCTGCCCATGCGAGCGCAGCATGCGGCTCTGCGCTGATAGGCGGTGTCATTGCATCCTTGACCAAAAAGAATAGCGTGAACAACCCCGCGCGCCTGGTCCTTCATACCGATTTGCCTTCCACCGACAGTAAGCGTCAGCCGCGATTGATGTAGCGCCTGCAACCTTGTTTTCACCAACTTTCCCTCCCGCCCCGGCCATATCGAGGGGCTACTATATGTTTTTGGTTAGTGTCGTGTCTATCTGACGTATGAGAAGGCCTAAATTGACATGACCCTACGATAACCATATCCGGAATGTAAGGGCATGAGAGATTCGTTATGTTGGTCAAGGAAGGATACGCACAGGGCGCTCCACAATGTTAAAGTCCGTGCATGAGAAACCCCTGTCGACTCGTCTAGATTATAGTGTTACCAACTCAATGACTTGTATCGTGTAGTTAGCCCGATGACGATGGAAAAATATCCGGATCTGAGTCAGAGCAGCCCCCAATCCACCACTCACGTAATCCAGGGCTTCTTCCCCGCAACAAAAGGGTGTCGTCAATACAACGTCGGAATTTTCCGGTCCTGCTCGATGCTGAGATTCCTGTTCGCTGTGGATGCCGTGGATTTCAATTAGAACTGAAATCGTTGGGACGAAGAAATTTCGGGGAGCCGAGTCATCGGCATTCCGAGCCCTATGAAGGCTTGACCGAGCTTGGCTGTCAATTTCGCTTTGTGGATGTTCGGTTGGGGATCTGGCAGCAATCGGAATCTCGGTTGATGGAGTTACCCCAACGCCATCGCTGTATAGCCGAGTGACTCTCACTTGCTCGTTCAGGTCACACACATACATAAGATGCTATCTTTTTTCTCTCCCACTTGACAGGTGCCATTCGAATCTGCAAAGTAGACCAGACAATGCAATTCGAACTCTCAGGACAATATGACGAGACAAGAGCTCGCTTTCAAGAATGGGACAGCGATGACGACCCCGGAAACCCCAGAAATTGGTCGAAGCCCAGAAAAATATTCGCAACGACGGTTGTGTGTTTGATCGGGTTCTGTACCACCATCAATGCGTCCATGTACTCGTCTGGCCATGATCAGGTCCAACAACGTTTCGGAGTATCAACGACGGTATCTCTGCTCCCTCTATCAGCGTACTCGCTCGGTATGGCCTTCGGGCCCATGATTTCTTCGCCGTTGTCAGAGACCTTCGGTCGAAAGTTCGTGTACCTTCTAACTCTGCCGCTTGTGGATGTATTCACGATCGGCGTCGGCGCATCGCAGGGCATTGCCTCGCTTATTATCTGCCGCTTCATTGCTGGCCTCTTTGCTGCTCCGGGTGTATCAGTCGCGGCCGCTACGATATCTGACTTTACGCATCCCTCAGAAAGAGTCATTCCATTGGGGATATACTATTCTGTCCCAACAATCGGCAGCGCAATGGGCCCGCTCATTGGCTCATTCGTCGTCGAGCAACAAGGCTGGCGCTGGACAGCCTGGACACCTCTTATCATCGCCGCTGCCCTACACCCACCAGCCCTCTTCATCCGCGAATCCTACAAACCGATTCTTCTCCGCCAAAGAGCAGAGAAACTCGGTGCAGAAGGCGTCCTCCCAGTCCAAACGCGAACAGCTCTCCAACTCTTCAAAGAATTCATCACCTCAACCATCATCCGCCCCGTACACATGCTCTTCACCGAACCCCTCGTCGGCCTCATCTGTCTTTACTGCGGCTTCCAATTCGCTCTCCTGTACACCTTCATTGTCGCCAGCCCGCGTGTCTTCGCCTCCGTGTACAACTTTTCCCCCAGCGCGCAGGGCCTCTCCTTCCTCGGCATGGTCGCCGGCTGCATCCTCGCCCCCTGCATCCTCTTCACCGTCGACCGAATCGTCCGGTCACGCCCCAACCTCCGCATCCGCAACAATAACACCGAAGACACAACGCCAGAACTCCGCCTATACACCGCGATGTTCGGCTCGCTCGTCCTCCCCATCGGCTTATTCACCTTCGCCTGGACCGCCCGCCCCTCCATCCACTGGATCGTCCCTATCCTCGGACAGGGGACCGCATTCCTGGGAAGCATGCTGATTTACGTCCCCTGCAACTTCTACATGCTCGACGTTTACGGCTCTAAGTACGGCGCGAGCGCGAGTGGAGCCAGTTCGCTGACGCGGTACGCGCTCTCGACGGCGTTCCCGCTCTTTGTCCCGCAGATGTATACCGCGCTAGGTGTGGGGTGGGCGACCAGTCTGCTGGGCTTTGTCGCTGCCGCTATGGCCCCGATCCCCTGGGCGTTCTTCTATGCGGGGCCGCGGTTGCGCGCGCGGAGTGCGTATGAGCACGGGACTTGAGCAGTAGCCTAGCCAATTTCGAGGGGAACATTTGCGGTAGTCGGATTTCCGATTCTTGTATATATGCTTATTCAATAATAGACACTCCCCGCTCACAAAAATTTGGTTTGTTTTTGCTACTGGCGGGACTTGGCTTTGGATGTGCGTAGACTAGATGCGTAGTGTCACGGGTGCACGGGCAGCGCAGGTCGCTCATTAGGTAGCGGCGGCCCCGGCCCGCAGTATGGAGCAGGTCAGTCCACAGTTTGTCAAGCGATTCTGTCACCGATGCGACAGTTGCATGATTGGAGGATCTTCACTTGACACATGGAAAGCCAGGGGAGTATCCCTATGTAGGGTCTTACCGAGCCTCATCTCCTCAGATCACGCACGATATCAAGTGGTGCATGGTGTAATCGTTGGGTCTTACCATAGTCTCCTTACCCAGTTAGTAAATAGGAACCAAGGAACTACCAGAAGCATGGCTGATTGTACGACGGCTGATCAAAAATGGTCTGCCAAAAGGGCATTGGTTCATATGTATGCCATAATCATTATAAAGAGACAAACGCGCTACCCAACCCCATCATACCTTGTCACCTCCTTTATCCGGAACTCGGTCGTGCGCAGAATCCCCCGTTGCATATCACCCTCCCCTCGAGGACTATCAAGACCCTTACTCGTAATCCCGATCTCACTCCCCCCATCCTCCACAACAAAACTCCCATTACTATCCCGGCCACTCCGACTCCCGCCGCCCACACTCCCACTCCCATACCTCACTCCGTCCTTCCTACCCCCCGTCCACGTCATCGGATACTCGACAAAGTCCCTGCCCACACTCGCAAAGGGTAGATACGACTGATGCCCGTCCGTATATCCGCCATCACCATCCGAAGCAGGTCCTCCTCCGCGGCCGCCCTTCTTTCGATTCTGGTCGAGAGTCTTCGACTCCGAGCGGGATCGCGAGCGTTTACTGGCACGGTATCGAACGATGATGTTGAACAGAGGGGTTAAGGTGGGGATGCACGCGGCGATGATGATGAGGTATTGCTCGACGGCGACCCAGGCTGTGAGTGGGACCATTTTCCAGGGCCGGTCGTGGGTGGCGGTTAGGTTGGAGAGGTGGATTGTCTTGATTATGGCTGCGATCATTGCACTATTCCTTTCGTTAGCTTTACGCAGTGGGCAAGGGTTGGTTGGATGGAGGGTGGGGACTAACGTGATACCCAGCGAGAGGACGAAGCCTAATCCGAATTTCACCTTCAGTGGCATCTGCAGGTTCTTTATCGTGAAGAGCGGGTAGACCGCGAGGACCAGATCGCTGAGCGCCGAAGAGGCTGGATTCGAATTAGCATATTTTGCGCATTCTTTCGCGGAAATAGAAGGTGGGTTGACGTACACCCCTGGAAATACGCATAATCCCTCTGCGCCCCGTCCGGCCAGCAAGTCCCCTCGATATCCCGATCCCAAGTTCTCGCGGTCGGCGTACACTGCCCATAGATCGTATACACAGCCACCACATTGATCACAGTCAGAATGACAATACCCAAATACATCGCGCGCGTATGCTGCTTGACCTCAGCCATGATGCGGATCAAAAATAGCGCCACGGAGACCTTGCCCCAGTTCGTCGACATGACATGGAACCCCTGCGACAGGAGCTGGTATTTCGCGGACTCGATTTCTTCGCTGTGCGACAGGGTGTCGATGTGTCGACCCGTTCCCGATTGTACGCTCTTGGTGATTAGCGCTGTGTTGGTGGTTGCGCAGGCGAGCGCGAGCAGGTTGAAGAAGTCGTCCCAGCCGAGCGATTTGATGACTCGGGTGCGTGTGTACAGGCGCAGCGCTGTGACGAGGACGCTGAAGCCGAGCAGCGGATAGGAGACGGCGTACAGGACCCAGCCGCAGTCTTCTGCCTGTGCCATCTTGGCGAGCCCGAAGGTGCGACCTAGCTTTCCTTGACCTATTTTTTACCTATTACCGACCGGCGAGACTGGAGTTACTGTGAGACAGTCGCATTGTCACTGTGATTTCAGGTTGTACAGTGCCTTGTCAATCAAAGGAACGAACCACTGCGCAGGGACCCTGCACAGAACCAAGTGAATCCAATCCGGGGCAGGCAGATCAACTGTCTTTAAGAAAAGCGTCAGGGGTTCATCCCACACTCCTTCAGCTGCTGATTATCCCTGCATATACCACATTTGGGATGGCCTACCGGGTCTGGAACCCTGTTGGGGAAATGAACGGCGCTCCACCTGTGGGGTTGGTCTGGTCTTGGGAGTTGTTAGCCAAGCGGAGAAAGATAAATCAGAACTTGGAAGAATTGGGGATTTGCACATGGGGATTCAAGTTATTGGTCTGGTTCTGCACGTGGTTCTAGGCTTCTGCAGGTGCTGCGATCTGCATTATCGGAGATATCGCTTGTTTGAGAGTGCCTTGGGTGGGATCGTTGTGCCTGTGAATGCTGTCGGGCTGATAGAGTTTGCTGACTGGGTTTGTTAGTGACTCAACTTTGGGTAAGCTCATCTTCAGCTACATAAGCAGCAACGGTTTGATAGGCCAGATAACGCCCTGGATAAGCCTGCTCCAGCCAACTGATTGAGAGAATGCGAGGGCTCTCCGGTGGCCTGACTTGTTGCTCCATCCCAGGACAATCACCACACGATTCTCTCGGTCAAATTGCCTTTATCTACTTATGTATCTAGCGTGCGGGGGAACTGTCCAATAGTGCAATTGCCGGATATTAAAGCAGAACATGACCCGCGTCGAAAGTTGAACGATGCTTGACACCAAGATACCGCTATCTTCACCCATGGGCCGATGGGCAGGTTCGTCCTCCACAACGGCCGCTTGGCAGCTATCGAAACCAGCAATTGCTGGGGGTGATCTATCCTTGGCTCTTGCACCAGGTATCCACATAGAGTCTTGGCAGGAGTATGAAGGTTTGTCTTGTCCGTTCGGCTTCAGCGGGAGGGATCCCGCGGCATTCCAACCAAGTACAGTGGTATGCTGGCCCGCGGACCCATTATTGACACGGGTGCACTTCGAGGCAAAGTAAGTCAATACCCAATTCATTTCGAGGCAAACGGCACTCTCCGCCGCTCGCTCACCGCCGTCTAATACTTCAATACGGAGGAATACGCAGCCCAGCTCTATCTGGCCTATTCCATCCTATCCCATCCCATTCCGTTCTCTAAATCTCTCCCGCGCCATCCACCACTCCACGCTCCCTCTGCTTCTCACTCTCCCAACTCCTCGCGACAACCCCCACAACAAGCCCCGCAATCCCCTCCGCAACCCCCGTAGACCTTGGAATATCATGCCCACCCCCATGATCCAGCTCGCTCCGATCGGCACAAAACTCCGCAAGCTGGATCCCCGCAGGCCACCGCGGGTCCTTAGCCCCGTAAACATGCACGGTCGGAATCTCAATCTTCGCCCACGACGGGAACGCAGTATAATCGAGCCCGAAGATATCGTTCCTCGCCGGTCTCGCCGCGGGGTCCGGGTCGTGGAGCAGGTGAGCGCCGTTCCCGTCCCACAGCCCGACGCCGCGCTGGATCTGCGATACGTCGCGCGCGAACGAGGTAATTTTCCCCGCTGTTGATGTCAGCAGTGTCCCCGTTGTCTTGCTGAGCGCGTGCGCGCGCTCGGGGACGTCGAGGCCGAGGTCCTCGAGGGCCCAGAGGGGCACGCCACCGCAGATGAAGATCGCCGACTGAAACGGGAGTGGCTCGGCGTCGACGTCGATTATCCCGTTGTGTTTATCACGTTCGTGGTACAGGGCCATGCTGCCGATCAGCGAGCAGCCCTGGCTGAAGCACATGACTGCGTCGAAGGGGCCATTCTCCCGCGCGTACTGGCGGACCCAGGCGTGCGCGGCGCGGAGGGCGGACGGGGTTGGCTCCGGGTACCAGGTGTAGGTTGGGAAGTCTGGGAAGATGCTTTCGATTCCGGGGGAGGGTTTGCTGGGGAAGGGGGCGGAGGGGAAGTCGAATGTGTAGGAGGAGGGGAGCTTCGAGCGGAAGGATGCTGCGCGGTGTGAGATCAATTAGCTGGGGTTGTGACACAAGGTATGCAGGAGAAGGTGAATATCAATGTACCGGTCTGCGTTTTGAAGATTGAGCCGCTTGTGCCGTGCCCGTGCAGGCAGAGGATGCTGGGCATTGTTGTGCGCTGCGGTAGCTGGGCTCTATGGGGGCTGGATACTTGTGGTCGAGGTAAGGTTAGTATTTGAGGGGGTTGTCCAGCGTGTCAGGCGAAAATCTCCCGAGAGTGACACTAAGTAAGGAGAAAAGGCCTGACATCCCAGCCACTGTGCACCATGCGGCCGGATTGGGGAGGGGACAGTGGCTTGGACATTCCCGATGGACGCTTACGGAATGTAAGGCAACCCCCGGTCGGTGACCGACGCAGAGCCGCTCGGGAATACTCGGCGTCGGTTCCTCAATTCTTTGGAATGCAGTTTTCTGTGTGGTCGCAATCTACGTAAAAATGTCGCCTGCCTAGATTGCTCCAGATAGTTTGCTGTGTGTCCCAGAGAAGAACCCAAGCTGCTCTGACTGATAGGTCCCAATGCAGGGTTTAACAGCCCCCGTTTGGGGGGCATACCACGGTTGCAACCCTGATTAGGTTCCTAAAATCAAAAAAGCTTATCGGCCCTAAAACCTTGGTTTGGAAATCCCAGACGGATCCGATGTCTCGATCGATTGACCATGATGTCACTCAGTGACGTGAGGGCAGCAATTTCTTGCGATAAAACGACCAAAAAGACCACCAGTTTCGCTTTCTTCCTTCATCGCGAGTCGCAATATTAACCTCAATTTGAATCTCGAAACATCCGTTGAAATGCCGTCTAAGCAAAATAACTACACGGACCCCGAACTGAGGGAAGAAGTGAAAGAAGAAGTCCAGGCCGGCGATAAGGGCGGGAAACCAGGCCAGTGGTCTGCGCGAAAGGTGTCGACAACACAATCCTCGCTTCCATTCCCACATGAGAGCAATTGTTCTAACAAAAAGGGCAGGCCCAACTAACCGCGAGTGAATACAAAGCCCGCGGCGGCGACTACACAACTTCCAAAGATGAAAAGGCGCCGCAGCAAAAGAACCTCGATAAGTGGACGGGCGAGGAGTGGCAGACCAAGGAAGGGTCTGGGCATGCGAAGCAGAAGGATGGGACGGAGAAACGGTATCTTCCAAAGAAGGCTTGGGAAAATATGAGTGAGAAAGAGAAGGAAGAGACGGAGGAGAAGAAGGTGCAGGGATCCAAGGAGGGGAAGCAGTTTGTGGGGAATGCACCAGCGGCGAAGAGGAAGAGAGCTGATGTTAGTAAGATGGAGAAGGGGGACGGGGAGAAGGGAAAGGCCAAGGGGAAGGGCAAGGGAAATGTTAAGGGTAAGGGTAAGAAGGAGGATAAGGATAATGAGGGTGAAGATGTTGAGGAAGATCAGGATGAGATGGATGAGCAGGCGGATGAGGTTGACGAGGATGATCAGGGTGACGAGGATGATGAGAATGTTGATGAAGAAGAAGAGGAGGAGGAGGAAAACGATGGAGAGGAGGACGAAATCGCGGAAGACAATGAGGATGAAGAAGGCGAAGAACAAGCCGATGATGAGCCTGCAACCAAAGAGTCCCAAGCAGCAGATACACCAGAGGGCGAACAGCCGGAGCAAAAGCGGCGCAAGAAGGACCAAGAAACAGATCAGGGTGACCAATGCACCAAAGCTCCCTAACAGTAGTGTCGCACCAGGACACTATGATATCGTGATAAAAAGACGCCTGTAATTCAAATCAAGGACAGTGGATTCTCCTTGTAAAGATTCCCAATAAACGCTTCACATTCGTCACATCCAGCATGGTGAGCTGCGCCTTTATCAATAAGGTATCTCGCCACCATTCTTCTCTCCACTTCTGTCAAGTTTATAGCGATCACAGCATAATGTAAAGGCGGCTTCCCTTCCGAATCAACGAGAGACAAATCCATCCCGAGCTCCTCAAACAAGTCCACCGCCTTGGGCGACACCATTGGAAATAGCACACTATGGACAACCGCGTGGCCATCGTTATTCAGCAAGTTGGGATTGCAACCAGCTTTGACGAGGATCCTGGCCATCTCCGCGCGGTCGGAGTTCGAGGAATGCGAGTTATGAAGATAAAGGTGGAGCACCGTGTTACCATCATTGTTGACAGTGGATATGGCTTCGCGCCCGCGCTCCATATGCAAGATTTTGCGCATAATCCCGTCGAAGCCGAGATGCACGATCCTTGCTAGTCTGTGGAGTACAGTGTCGCCCCGGTAGGCAGGAAGGGTCCAGTCAGCCCCGGCATCGAGGAGGTAGCCCATCAGGTCTAGCTTTTTCTGCAGGTGGCTCTCGGGACTTGGGGCGCAGAGGTGATGAAGCAACGTTACGCCATGTTTGTATTGCTCGTTGAGATTCATGCCTGCGTCGGCGAGAGTTTTAATGCAGTCGTTTGCTCTCTGCGCTGAGGGCTGATCGTTGTAATCGCGGCAGATACTAAACGTCGGTGCGATAGCCTGGTCAAGATCCAGCCGGATCCGCCCTTGCTTGTAAAGATCCACCAGTAATTGCACAAGTTCAGGTGTGGGCCACCGAACCGACGCATACATGCCTGTCTCGAAAGCGCCGTTGGATTTCCAGAATTTCGGTGGATCGTCCATCTGTAGAATGAGCTTGACAATCTTCAGACTCTTGCTGCTGACTGCGATATCGAACGGAGTCTGCGGTCGCGCATTGATTGGGTTATCTTTAGCCCGAGGATCTGCCCCGTGCTCGAGCAATAACCGCACGATGCCCTCATGCCCCGTGCAAACTGCGAAATGCAGGATTGTACCTCCTGGGGGGTGCCTCTTCCCGGTCCTTGCGTAATAGTGTCCTATGTTCTTGATAGCAGGAATTGGCGCGTTTATGTCGTAGCCCTGCAAGTCTCGGACCATCGCTTCAAGCAGGACCTTGGTAGACTCAACCTTTCCCCAACGAATAGCCATGATCAGCGGTACATAGCCGAGACTGTTTGGGGCAAAGACACCGGCACCGTGGTCGATTAGCGTCTGAACGACCTGGTGCTGTCCCTGGCGGCCCGCGTAGTGCAAAGCTGTCCAAACTCCCTCTGGACCAGGAGCAGAAATATCCCCGCCAGCCGTCTGAAAAGCTGCAATTAGTCGCTCAACAGTAGCTGTTGCAATATCGTTACTTGGCAGACCTATGGTGGGCAGTGTCCCAGCCGGGGCAAGAACATCAGCGCCGGCGTCAAGTAGTTTTCGAACAATCTCATCAGATCCATTTTTCAGAGCATAATGCAGCGGTGTCCATCCTGTCTCATTCTTTACATCAAGGTCGGCGCCGTGCTTGATGAAGACAGCTAGCAGATCTGGCTTATCGGCTTCGGCAATGTAGTGGAGAATAGTTTGTTCTTCGTCGTCTCTCCCCGCGAGGATTCTATCTGCATTCAATGCTGCGTAATCAAGCCCACGCTGAGATCGCAACGCTTTGATGCCACCCACGTCGATCTTCTCGGAGAAGAGCAGGCTGTAGATCTGCGAAGCGCCGAGCCCCGTCAAGAACTTGCATGTGCGAACGAAACGCGTCAGATCGCCAAGAGGTAGAAGATCGCAGATCTCCAGAATTAACTCTCCAGGGAGGCTTGTGAGTGTACGTGCCATTCTGGTCGTGTTAATTGATATCACGTTGTGTTTACAGCGAGTTGGAAGTCCAAGTGCTGGGCAGGCAGCAAAGGAGGCGCGCGCTTGTCACCAAGTCACGTGGGGGCATATTGGATGTACTCCATTATATCGCCCCGGCAAATTTACCGCGACTCGGTTCTATTAAATTGGTTGGGGGTAATACGATATGTGATTACTCATAGATTTGGCTACCACTCCACGACTCTAAAAAAAAAACACTGCAGGCTCACGTCTTGTGGTTGATATATATATATGTATATATCTTATGTGTGGTGACACTCTTACTCAGGTAAGAGCAAGGCTATTCCAACTTCCTTTCCTAAAAAACTTACCGTAAACTTGAATGAGGACTCGCGCAGAATTTTTATAATCCTCGAAAGCTAGTTAGAGCGGCCGTAGAGCTTTGACCGTTAGCTCGCTAAGGCTGCTCGCCTTGCAATGTATATCCGGGGTCCAAGCCCTGTCGAGGTGGGGACCAAATATCGACTTGAGGGAGAAATAATTGGACAACCGGATTGGCTCCACGACATCATGCAGGGTGTATCCGACTCGCGGGAGGCCTTAATCGTGAAAACAGCCGAGTCTGCAGGACAAAATAGAAAATAGAGCTGACCATTTCTGCAATGACGGGGCCTATAGTACAAATATTGACATTCAAAATCCTTGCTCCCGGGACTCACTACGCGCTCTAGGTACATATGATCGGACGAATATCATAGTAGGCGCCCCCGCCGTGCCTGGCTTGGACCATTGGGGCTGAAAACTAGAGACGCCTGCCAAGCGGTGCCAAGGCGCCTTCTTGCTTGAGATTAGGGCTGTGCCTGTTTCGACTCCCTGCAGAACCTTGGAAGCACGGAACCTCTGCGTCGTTAGTTGTGGAGGCAGCGTCGTCTGCGTGATTCGTTATCAAATAAGATATCTTGAGAATAATTTGCAAAGCGTGAACAAGAAAGTAATGAAATATCGAGTGAGAACAAATACGGGCATGGGGTGAAGGAACATCAGCATCAGCTCCATGTTATTGGGGGCCAAAAGTGCCAGTCCCTGAAATTTCCAGGGACGCTTTAAATCCTGGCGCTTCAGCTGCAGGATCCACAAACCAACGGCTGAAGAAGGTGGCAGCGCCTACCCTGTATATAAAGGTGGACCTGGTCCCTCTTTATTGCAAAACAGATCACCTTGAAGTATTGAACCTTTATACTTCCACCCTCATTACTCAAATGCGTTCCGTTTTATCCCAAAGAGGATGGGCGGCGCTCGCCGCTATTTGCCTCTCCCTGCAGCACACAGGCGTCCATGCCCTGCTGGAAAAACCTATCATGGACCCGGCTGTTCCGTTTGACCACATGGACACCAATCTCTACGACTACCTCAAGACTACGCCCGCTACCTACGAAGCATGGGAGTACGGCTGTACGTCTCTTTCATCTCCATCCCAACCTGACAATTAACCAGCCTAACTGAAGATTTCAATAGGGCTTCCCGCCCGCTGCCAGGCCGTCGCCGAGTCCTGGGAAAACAAAAGCCCCTACGACATGGAGGTGTACAACGTTCTCTACGAGGACTGCGATACGCCGTGGGTCATGTGTCGCCACAAGGACGCACCGCTGACGCTCGAGAAAATGATTGATAACTTCGGGCGTCTGCCCGTGCGGTTGAGGAATCTTGTTCGTGTTCAGCTTGGTACGTCACCTGCTTAATGATGCTCATTTGTGACGTAAAAGAGAAGGGTAGCGGCTCATATTTGTGGTGATTGTAGCCTTCCCTGCCCGCGGCGAGGGTTCGCTTTTGGCGTATGCTTTGTAAGACCTTACTCCCAGTTGCTATCACCTCTGCGAATCTGTTATCTAACACCTCCATAGCTCTGACCTTGGTGACATCGTGTTCACCGGCGACATGTACCCCTACATCCGCTTCTGGTTCCACGAGATCGGCCACATCCGCGACCGCAACGTCAATGCTTCGGCTGGCGATTACTCTGGTGCGCTGACTATTGTCACCATAATTGTCCTCTTTCCATGTTGTTGACGAATTCTAGCATCTGACGCCTGGTTAACCGAGTACGACAAGGATGATTACATCTGCGACGCATATGCTCAGAACAGTACGTGCAATAGCCTTTCCTCCTACCCGTCTTCTTGGCATCGTCTATAGTACTAACATTAACAACTAGACCACGCGGAAAACTTCGCGCAAGAGGTCGTCGTCGCAGCCTACGATAAGATCGTCCCGGGCGGAATCGCCTCGCTGGTTCCGAACTACGAAGAGATCTACAACCAATTTGTGAATGTCCAAGAGGTTATGGGTGATGAACTTTGCCCGGGTGGAACATGTAATAGGTTGTTTGAGGATGAGTATGTTGTCTAGCTGCTTTCTGATTGAGGTATAGAAGTGCTGATGCGGGTAAACTAGTCATATTGTCTGCATGGGTCCCGATGCGGGCTGTGTGACCGAGCGCGACCATATTGCTGCCCGGGATGCGCGGCTCAAGGAGCGCGAGGAGGAGGTGAGGATTTGCGAGTTTGGTCATTAAGTTATATCCCTCCTGTTTTTGTTGTTGTTGTGTCATATGTAAAGACGACTGGGGTTGGCGTATGATGGCGAGGAGTACGGAGAATGAGTTGCTCAAAGGTATACCTTGGTATCAATCCTAGATCGGCCATATACTCCATACACATCAGTTATCGAACTGGTGTCATGGCACCTTTTTGGTCGACTGGGAAAAAGTCTTACACTGGGGTTTCATGGCCGGGAGGTCAGGCCCAATTTGTCGGTGATATATGCCGTGTCGAGGAGGTATTATGCTGCGAGTTGTGTACATGGCGAATCGAGGGGTGGCTCTGTATATAGGGTAGTGTTGAATCAGACAGGTGTGGTGGGCAAAGTCATCTTGCCACGCAGCCAGATTATGGCGCTAGGGTGATTAATACCTAAGCGTAAGCTTGGAACAACGCCCCTTTTACCGCCCAATTGCTCAGAGGCTCGCTCAGAGATTCAGTAAAAGAGGCAAGGATGGTTTGTACAAGGAAAAAAATTGGATAGAGATGTGTTATGACAGAGCTCCAAACGCGCCGAAGAGCAGCCAATACTTATACCTTTCCATCTCACTGGAGTGCTAGCTACCCCTGCTACGCGCGCGCTTGCTATACCCAAGAATAACAGCACCAGGAATAGCAGTGAGCGCAGAGAGTAATCTTGACCACACCATTAAGCGCTTTACCGTCAGAACCATACCATCGGGACCGCCGATCCAATAACATGCTTTGTAATTGTGGGTGATTCGGGCGGCACCTGCAGGGGTTTGTCCCCCGACACATCCAAGTGGGGGCGGTAACAGGCGCTGATGGCTGGAACAATGTGCGAAGATCGGTGTTGCGTTTGAGACTTAATCATCGATAGCAAATGGTGAGTGGAGTAAGATATCAACACAAAACACCATGTTGTCCAGGCTCCTTGTGCTAAAACATTAAATCTAGGTTGAGTTTGGACTCCTGCCCCATAAGCACCGTGCTCTAACCTCTAGGTATGGCCACACTCCAATCAATAATTGTGCTAGGCATCATCATCGCCAGAAAGTGACCAAGGTAAAAAGGGCGCCTAATTACTAAGACCCCCCAGATTGTGCTATCTCTTTTAAGATTTTAGTGGTAAGTTTCCCGCCCTACTAGTTTTGTATAGTAAAATAAACATGACTGTAAAGCCCAGGCAGGCGCTTAGCAAATCTCTAAGCAAACTTCTAAGTGAATCTTAAAGTAATCCTGTGAGTAAGGCTGTGGGGGAGCCTTTGGGTAAGCCTCTAAGCTTTAAGAGTGGGATATCAGAATTTTACGTAGCTTGGGAGGGTTGATACTATGTTGTTATATTACATCTTGTACTTCATATCTCGGATTTTCTGATATTAAGCCCGTGGCAAGAACTCGGTCTCCACACATGACTTCCTGGCGTATGAGTGCAGTACGACGATTGCCCTTGCTAGGGCCAGTCTCATGCATATCTTCCCATTAGACAGCCACAAAAGCACAACATCCAGATAACTTTGACAGATAAAGAACACACAAGCGAATGTCCAACGCCGCATTGGTAGGTCAGCCCGTACGGCCTATGGGGAAAATTTCAAGAATCGCAAATGTATACTTCGGAGTGTCGAGGGAAGTGCCCGCGCCCATATAAACCTACTCCACATCATTATCCTCATCGGCGGAATCTGGGTGCGTCTCAGAACATATTTCATCCGACCGAGCTTCTGCCGCCCTTTGTGCTCGTATTTTCGCCCAAGGATCGAAGAGCACTGGATGGTCGCGAGGCGCGGAGCATTCCTGCAACTCAAACTCGCCGCGCAAGAGCCTGTGCCGAATCTCACGTTCATGCGCTCTGAAAGGGAGGGTTCCCGCTTACATCCCAGCAAGGACATCATAATGAAATTGGCGAAGGTCATATTTCATCCGATCAGTGAATGAGAGCGACCTTGGCACCGATGATTGGCAATACCTAGGCAAAGCCTCACGGGACCCTAACCTGGGACCTTGCGTCCAAAAGATTATTATTGCACGAAGAAGTAGCCTGGGGGATACTCCAATGGCATACGGATTAGGGCTCCCGTGGCGACGTGATGGGCCTATCACGCCGTGTAAGTCAGAAGAACAGTGGCGCGCGGTTTTGAAGCGGCTACCGAACCTACGACACATCTCTATAAGCACAAAAGGAGTCGAAGGGCCCACTGCTCGTAATTCTGAAGCCAGCGCTACGGAGGAATGCTATGCACTTTTTATTCTCAAAACAATTGAGCTGCTTCTCAACCTGGTTGCCAACTCGCGGATCCCGCTGCAAGGGTTCGACATCAGACTCCCGCCAAGTTACAAGCGCCGGTATCCCACAGGACCCGAAGATAAACTGGGCTGGGAGCTTGTCGACACTTCTGTCTTCAAGACGCGGGAGTTCCGCGCGGCCTGATCTAATTTGAGGAAAAGAGGTGCACTAAGGTCGTGATGCCTTTGCTATTCTTCGCGAGGAATCTACGCGAGTTGCGCATTAATCTCGAGCACGGAATGCACGCGCACATGTTCATGAATCGGCTGATCACAGCTAAACCCAAGTTCCGGCTGGAAGTGCTGCATGTGTCCAATGCGCGGCTCGGTGAGAGAAAGGCGCTGCGAGCCTTCATGCGCCGCCACCAGGATACGCTCCAGGAAGTCCGCCTTAACAGCATTATCTTATGGCCGGGATTTTGGGAACAGACCTTGCGCGAGCTACAACTAAATTTCAATCGCTGCGCATAATCCACCTTGTGCACATGTTTGAATGCCATAACCTCTTTGACTATAGATACCTCGGTTTTGATGGGCTTCGGGATAATCCAGCCGCGGATGTGCGGGAGCAGACCAAATTCGCGTATGTGTGGTACTGGTGCTACAACGAATACAGCACTTCAATGGTAGAGTACGAAGGCCCCAGCATGGAAGTTGCAATGGGGATGTTGGTTAACGAGGCCAAATGGACGCGGAAAGGAGACCCGCCCCTGGAAGGTGAAGTGCAAGGCAGGGAAGCGCTAGATGCTTTGGCGAGCGAGTGGAGAAATATCTAGAAAGGTAAATGCTGGGCATTTAAGGCTGGGTTCTACTTTTTTTTTATGAGTATTTCATGTTGTTCTATGTGACAAAAACTATGTTAGAAATTCTAATATTGCCTAAGGAGAGGATTTATGTTAATAAGATATTGATTATATTCTGTTCCTTCTTTCTGACATGTATTATCTTGTCCTTATAGAGTAGTAGAGGACTTCATAATGTGGCTTTTCGTACGGTGTTTGAGATGCCCATATTAGTCTCAGGCCGGTCCAACGATGCTGGGATTATTATCCATTATAAGCAGGGAACAGCCCTTTCCGGGATCATGCCCCAGCAGTCGCTTTGTTCACAGACAAAGATAAATAATGAGGATGTCCAAATTAAAATGTTCTTATGACCTCGTTCGGTGGGGGGTGTTAACCTCATGTACCACCATACCCTTGCTAGGTGTTGGGAAAAAAGAATGAATAATTGGTATCTTCTAAGCCAGCAACAGTAGATGTAACAAGATTATAAGGGGCTGGGGTCTTGATTCCCAACAAGCTGGTCGCGATCCGTCAAAGAAACTTTGTGACTCAAAAGAGGGTTTAAACGCTTCTGCCCTTGTCTCCAGAGCATTTAAACATCCTTTTATTTCGCATTGCTTTTGCTCTGACCGACCTATATATACATTTTGACCTGCGCTGCTACCTCGCCAGATCAAATCCAGAACCTCAAAACTTCACGTAATTATTTATTTACCAACAGTATCTTTTGTCCCACATACAAAATGGCTTCACTGCAGCGACTCTCCGCACCTGACGCCAAGGGACATCAAATTTCGATCATGGGCCTCCCACCTGAGTTGATCGAAATGATCTTCCAGTGCCTGACATCAGCCAAGGACTTGAAGAACTTCCGAACGACATGCAAATACCTCTGTACCGCCTCAAGGAAGGGATATACAAACGCCAGCTTGGAAGTAGTTCGCACCAACCTAAACTGGCACAGCTACTGCCAATTCGAGCTCGCCTCTAAGGACCCAGAGCAAGCTTTGCTTGTAAGAAAAATTGTCATTGAGCCCAGGCCAGACTGGACCTGGTGGAAGAGCCCGTACGGGAGCCATTTCCGGTGGCCTCGCGAAAACTCCGTTCTCGGATCCAAGGGTGCAAGGAAATGGGGGAGGGCTATTAAACGCTTCACGAACTGCACATCGTTCACCATTAGTGCGCGTTACTACTATGATCCGACTCTATATCTGCCGGATTGCCGGGACGAGATAGAGTATGATACGGACGAGTAGGAAGGATATGATTGGAGCTACTTGCGTCTTGAAGATACGATCGAGCTAATTCTGGATATTATTGCATCAGGCAGCATTCCAGTCCGGGAGTTTGGTATCTTGTTTCCTCGCCGCGACATGGACTCAGAACCTGGCCTGTTCCTTCACCTGAGCTCGATTAACAGAAACCTCATTCACATCGGGAAATTCCTCGCAGCATGGTCTAACCTCCAGAAATTCAAATTCCATTTCTGCATTCATCGGCATCGGGACCGGGATCGGGATAACGATACTGGCTTTGCGATCGAGCTGATCAAGGCAGCTAAGAACCTGCGGCACCTATCAATCAATTTCGACCATAGCCAGTCCGCCCCGGTCTTCATGGATCGCCTACATGGTGCTAATCTCGAAAATTCGCTGCAGGCAATCGAGCTCAAGGATGGCTGGTTGGAATCATCAAGCGACGCCTTGAAGGGCTTCCTGCGCGCCCACTCATCCACACTTGAAAAGGCGTCCCTCTCTGGGCTCGGGCTAAATGAGGGAGTCTAGGACGAAGTATTCACCATTCTAAGGACCGACTTCGCATTGTTTCGCCAAATAGAGCTCAGGCGCCTGATGCAGCGCCTCGATGTCGGCGGTAAAAGGTACCTCCATTTTCCAGGCATCTATGAGTCTCGGATTGTTGGCCTAGCGAGCCAAGATAAGTTCGAGTATCAGCGGTTTTGGTGGTATGGAACAAGGATGTCCTCGCTCAGCTATTCCGGGCCTAGCATGACTAAAGCTCTAGGGAGAATATCGGATGAAGCACAGTGGTCCACCAAGAGGGATACATCTGGCAGAGACCAATCGCAACAATTCAGACACGAGTGGGCGTCTCGTGCTTCCGATTGGCGGGATCTCTAAGAGTCGCACGTAGCCTTAGGGGAGGGGAGAGGTGGATACTTAAATTCACCAAGGACAATAACATGCATTAGAGAACACATATAATAACTAGAGCTGACCATATCCTTAGGGAAGCAGAGAAGATCATTAAGATGTAATATATGCTGTTCCTAGGAGTTTGCAACGGTGAAATAAATATGCATGCAAAGTAAAATTAACCTGGGTTTCTGGTGAGCATCCAAATTGTAATCATATACTATATTTTGCAGCGAGTACAGAATGCTTCCTCCCCTCTCAAAGCTACGGTTTGTATGTGGAATAGCTATAGCGAATACTTGAATTTGCGCTGTGTAAAATAGCTACGCAAGGCCGCCAACCCTAGCAAACGCCATTCCTCGTTGCGAAATGTATCATGAGATGTCCGATCATCCCATGGCTCTGCTATTAGATAGGGTACTCCAATGCCTTGTGCCATACCGTTGCGGATTGCAAGTTGACATAATAAGCTTCATTGTGGATGATACATAGATCTAGTTGGCAGTTTCAAACCAGAGTGCCGCATTATGACAGCCAACATGCATCGAGGGCAGCAGGGAGATCGGGAACAAAAGAGCACATGTTTAATATTTGGACTTCGTCATTGTATTTATCCTTTATTAGCAGGACTGTGACCCCCTTTATCTGTGGCCAACCTTTGATTATAGCTTTGTTGGTGGACCGCTTTGTTCGATCATATGTATTATATATGGCCCCTTGACCCGGGAACAGTGTCTGTCTTGGAACTGAGTATACCGCGTAGTTTGCTTAAATTACGTGATACGCTGGCAACTTTACAAGACTGCTAATATTCTTATATCATTTTAAACATTCGACAAAGGGCCAATCTAGACCAGCCGAAATGAGAACGGAGCACAAAGAAGATGTGTCCGCTCCTGTGGTTCCCGGGCCATGTTTCCTAGACCTCTCACCAGAGCTAATTGAGGCAATTGCGCGGTCTTTAGATTCGCTCGCCGATCTAAGAAACTTCCGATTAATATGCAGATATGTTAACCACGCAACGAAACACTTTTATATCCGCGAGAGCTTTAGAGTCGTGTTTACAGACCTTGGTGAGACGAGCCTGCACCATCTAGACATGGCATCTAAAGACCCCAATCTTGCATCGAAAATCAAGAAAATCATTATCCAAACAAGATATCACTCAGCCCGCCGCGGCAGCCCATTCGGATCTGCCCTCCTCTGGCCGCGGGACGGCCCAATTACCCCATCAAGCGGAGAGAAGCAATGGAGCAATGTCATACAGAGATTAGTGAACTGCACGCAGCTCACTATAACCGCGAGGGAGTACTACGTTGTACCGAGTGTTCGGTATCGCTTTAACCGGCCATTCTGGCGGGACCAGGAGGGGGATGAGGATGAAGTGGACGAGGAGGTGACCGGGGGCGACGCCGCCCTTTCCCTCGAGCGCACGATCGAGGTTGTCTTTCGATTAATCGCTAGCGCGCAGATTCCTTTGAAGGATCTCACCATGTGGCTCTGTACACGAGACCAACAGCCTGCTCATGATGAGGAAATTAACTGGTCCCTGGTAGATACGTCCATGCTCGGCGCGACAGGGTGTCGCGCTGCGCTGGCGAAGCTGCAGTCATTCACATTCGGGAGGCGGATCGACGAAGACGAGCTTGAATGCGTCGACGTGCTTATACCGCTTCTCGAGGGAGCTAGGAATCTACAGCAGTTGAAGCTTTCCCTTGACGATGGCTCCCACACGCTTGCCTTTATAGACCGTTTATCCGCCGCTGAGCTAGACTGTTCTCTCCAGTCCATATGGATCGAGTCAGCGGCTTTGGCGTCCGGGGAGTCGCTACGTGCCCTTGTAGCGCACCACCGGGAAAAACTCAAGAGAGTGGTTCTGTGTGGCATTCGCCTCGACGAGGGCGCCTGGAACGGGGTTCTGCAGGATTTGCTCTTGACCTGCAAATGTTTAAAACATATCGGACTAGCCCGTAATATGCAGGAGGGGTATGAGAAGTATCTCCATTTCGACGGAATCAGGCGACGTAAGAACTTGCCGGAACGGCATTGGTACTACCGGCGGAGAAAGTGGAGAGGTGGCAGGCCAGCAGCGGTTGAATACACGGGGCCGCATATGGGTCGGGCGCTGAAGGTATTGATGGAGGAAATGAGATGTGCGCCTGTTGAAGCGAGAAGGGAGACAAGACATGTTGAGCGCGCACCCTACGCCTGGGCGTCGGACTGGCGAGATTTATGAGAATGTATAAAGACCAGGTTTGACACTTTGTCAATTGATTCAGTTTTGGCTCATTGTAGTACGAGAGTCGTATTAGTGCCAGATACAATGGAGAGTAACTAAAGGGATCGCTTTCTGGGCCGGTCAAATGTACGGGTAGTACAGGTGAGGCGAGCTTCTAAATGATAGTGAGGAATCAAAATTCATTGCAAATGAGTTAATATTCACGGTTATATAAAGGCTGACCACCAGAGAATGTGTGGCCACCATGAATTGAACATATACAGTCAAAATTAGAGAAAAGAAAGAGCAATAAGACACACGAATAGCAAGGGAATCAATCCCTACTATCCCGGACCATCCCAAACTCCAAGCACCCCCACTGCGAATCAGAAATAAACCCACTCCCATAGAACCCCGGATGCTCAACCACTTGGTGCATCGTTCTGGCGCTTGAAAGTCCAGTTTTGGATGGGTCAATTTGGAGGTTCATCCCTGGCTTGAATCACTGCACCAGTCAGTGGACCCTTCGAGCGGGAGTATGTTGGGTCAAGATGCGCGCTTATGCAAGTTGCTGTGTCGCACGCAAGCCAACATCTGCTAAGTTTCCTGCATGGAAATGATTGGCCTCTAAAGCTCACCTTCGATGACAGGTTTGGTGTGCATATTGCCGGCGCTTAGAGGTTCGAGGGTCCGGTTGGGAGGTCTAAATATGCACAGCCAACTTGATAATGGTGACGGTCGTTGAGAATGAGAATAGGGATCAAGGAACATGGTATCCTGCTCCGAAAGCCTCAGCGTTAAATTAATTATATTTCTTACTAATCCGATGGAGGGCTACCATCCCGGTTCCTGTTTGCTGTATAGGAGACATGGCTCAAACCTTGATCGAAATTAGAAACCCAACACATTTAAGAGCCAGTAATAAACCAAACTGTTGCTATATTCCCAATCCTCGGTGGTTTGTTGGATCCTGGCGGCAATCATCCATGCATCGGATGTCGCGATGCTATTTTGAAACATAGCCCTAGGAGGGCAGGTTCAACACGAGATGTAACGATTTTATTTTGGAAGCGCTTAAGATATATCACTGAGATATACAGAAGACTCAGAGATGTCCATATAGATGCCCTGATTGTGCGTAGATATCAGACAGTCTCAATCATTATCCTCGAATACCCTTGCTCAAAGACACTTTATTTTTGCGATTATCCATCAATTCACCCTACAGCCGCAATGCGTCTTCATTTACCTACCCTCCTTTCGACCCTGCTGGCAGGGAGTCTTCTACAGCATGCCGCTGTTTCAATTCTATTACGGTCGGATGGTCCCCAGAGTCAGGCGACTGGTACATCGATGACAGTCCAATTATTGAACACTTCCTTCCCGGCTAGAAACAAGGAATCCTTAGTTAATGGCTTTTTATTATGCATAGATACATATACTAACCAACATCAAGCCCCGGCAGGGTGGCAAAGCGACAATACGAAGACGAACTTCCCGGCCATAGTGAGACATCGACGGGAACCTGGAGGAAGAGGCCAAGCTGTTGCTCTGGAGGGATGCTGTAGAAAACGGAAGAAGAAACATCGCCAAATTCGACAATCTGCTGGCGACCATACCCGAAAGAGGTTATGAGCCTTACACCATGTTCTACCAGGACGATCGAGTTTATTCTCCAGATACCACTCAGGGTGATTGAAATGTCCCTGGAGATCAGAAGAGGACTGTGACGACGACCAAAACGGCCCCGGAGAGAATCAAATGACCGGGGACAGCATACTGATGTCAGCAACTGGAGATTACCCAGGCCCGCTGTTGGAGGCGTTGACGATTGAATCACTCGAGCTCATCGTCAGATCGGTAGATATTTATTCGAAGGAGCAGCGTAGCAGGAAACCGAAAGATCAGGACCCTTACTTATCGAATGCATTTCTGCCAGAGAAAAAGGCCATATTTGTAGTATTGAGCTACAGTGACTTTGGTCATAACCCCACCAGAGCAGAAGATTCAGGCAAACGAGGTTATGCTGCAGCTCTGGGACGAGCTTGCCGACGAGTACGGCCACGGGCTCGCCGGTGAGCCAGGTCCCAGTGTTGTATACTAGACGCGTAATCAGCTCCAATGGGTAATCTAAAGCCATATTATCAACAAGGGTACTCGAAAAATCCTGCGCCTGACTGCCAAGATACTGAAGCAGGAGGATTACAAGCATGCGTGGATACGGGTCAAGAGGGAGGACAATCCGGAGGAATTTAATGCGGTCTCTGGGACCGAGAACTGCAAAGGACTCTATCCCAGTCTTGCCACCATGACTCTGGTCGCTTCAAGAATACACGAGTAAAGGAGATGTGGATTTGGAAAGGGTTCAGTCAGAACAACTTCATCGTAATGAAGATTGAGACTCAGTAGGGTGGAAGGCGACAGGAGGGTACTACCGGAGGGATTTGGCCCATGTGTTTCATATTGTACTTAGTGCTGAAATAGTCCTATTATGTTTTTATTGTACGGAGTTGCTTTGTTGGTGTGAGCTGTCCGCCGGATTGGTTGGTTTATCCAGGTGTGGCAGGCGCGATCGGGCCCTCTTCCCTCCATCCTTCAGGCGGTTACAGCCATCATTCCTCTTCTCACTCGCTCAAAATGCACATCTTCGATCTCCCACTAGAGATGTTCCACGCCGTTCTGGCGCTGACACTACCCACACGTCATAGCAGCCATATAACGCAGATGCAGCTTGTTAACAGTGAGACCAGCCCCCTGTGGTCCAGTTCAGCGGCCTGCTGACACAACTTGAAGAAAGATTCGTTCGGGAGGTGATGGCAGTACTGTTTGCTACTCGAAAATGGAGCCTCCTTCAGACTTGAAAGCCTTCAGTGTATGGTTACCTCTCTTACCGGGCGCTCGCCCCTGATGCACACGTTTACTATCCTATACGTACTGTACGACAAACCACGGATTGGATAGTAGCCCAGCTCTCAGCAGAAGATCATCGAAAAGAAATGTCGCGCGCTGTCCTGCTCCACTCTTTCGCGAAGGCCGAAGACCAGTGGCTGGCGCTTGCTACCGGATAGTCTACACGGTGTCTCCATCGCACGCACCGCAGTTTCGGACAAGAAAACCGGACTTGGTCAAGAGAGTGATGCCCTTGTACATCGTTTCTCTACCGCAGCCTGTCTGGGTGATCTAGCTTTAGTGAAGTCGCTCCTGGACGAGGGGGCAGATGTGGATGGGAAGAGTCACGTTTTCGACACCGCGCTGGTCAAAGCCGCCCGGTGGGGTCACTTGCCAGTCGTTGAGCTCCTTCTTGAAAATGGTACCGACTTGCAGAGAGATGTGATCCATGAGGTGGGAGGAAAGCCGCCGGATGATTTAGATGCAGATATTGGCTTTGTGAGCTGGTTTATATGGACGCCTCAAGAGTGTCATATACTAGAGGCAGCTGCAATCGGAGGGCATGAGGATATCATAAGCCTGTTGCTTGAGCCACGTCTGAACCTTTCCCGGTCATCCTGCACTTTCTTCCACGCACTCATAGGTGCCGCGGAGGGTGGTAGTGTCAACGTTCTTCGCATGCTCATGGATGCTGCCAACTTCGATGCCATTGGTACAATATTGAAAAATATGGCGCTTGATAGCGCCATGAAGAGTGCTACTAGCGCAGGACATTTAGGGTGTATGGAGTTACTAATAGATGCCGGGGCGCCGCTCAGCTACAACGGTACTGCGGAAGGCGACCACGCCCCTCTTTTCTACGCCGCTAGGGGCGGCCAAAACAAGGCCATTGAACTGCTGTTGGAGCGAGGAGCAGTATCAACCTGTCGATCTGTTTGAGGGGTCACCCTTTAGCAGCCACGGCAAATTCCGGATACCCATGGACGGTGAGCCTCCTCCTGGATCGTGGTGCACGGGTTATCAATGGGAATCATATTGGCCTTCTACTCAATAAGGGTAGGATCCAGGCCTGCGTGCTGAAGGTGGTTCTAGAGAGAGGGTTCCACCAAGAAAATCCAGACAGTGCGATCCGAGGTTCCGAGGTAGTGGAGAGGAAGAAGCGATGGGATCTTGTGGCCATATTTCGCCAGCATGGGGTCACTGTTCCCAAGAAACGCTCTGATTAAATGTGCTTTTGCGGTTTCTTGTTCATGTCTGTCTATTGTGCGTATATGTCTACGTGTTATTTTCAAGTTGAACTCCAAATATCGGTCTTAGTCTTGGTTTCTGGGGCATTGATACGGCATAAACTCATGTAGCATACTCCGACACAAGGATGTCCAGACAAAACTCATATACCACGTAGATCTGTCCATCTAGTTACCTAACAAAGGTACCTAGGTCCCTGTAACGTCGCATAAAGCAGTAGATTGCCTCGATCAGCTCTGGTGGGGTGTCTAGAATGCCTCTCTGGGAGTGCTTTGGTCTAGAACTAGTAGGGCCGTCTAGGGAGGCCATTTCGCACACTGTGGCAACCATCGTTCCACTTGTGGTGGACTTGCTTTGAGGTTTAAGTTTGACAGTGATGTTTTCCACTTCAGAAGCTGGGTATAATAATATATTTTGTAAGTAATTATGAAATTTCTAAAAAGGTCCTCGGGCCATATATACAAGTCCCTGGAACAAAGGCGCCTTTTCGGGAAATTATGTCACAGTGCCGGGAAGAAAAGATAAAACACCAGACTGAGCAAGTGATAAAGCAAGTGAGTATGTTTCAAGTTACACATCTTCTTTGAATGCCATTGACGCTGGCTGAGTGGATAATGTCGCACCGTTAGTATATTTGCAAATGAACTTTCTTTGAGTAACGTTGAATCTCTTCGATAATGATCACAACCTGGCCAAAGAAGGGGATCGGTGATACTCTTTCGAGTACAAGGCAAAAACATCACATGGAGATTTATGGAGTAATGTAGACATCGCCACCACCACGAAGTTGTTCGCAGTCACGTGGTGACTCGGAATTCGAATCCCGGTCGCTGCCCAACTTCCATCGGTAGCACTTGAATCATACACCGGTAGGAGGAGGAAATGCGCATCGTTTTGCTTCATGTTCCAAAATGTCACCACGAAACTCAACGGGTCCCAAGGCCCCTCGAAAACATGTCACGACAGCGTGCAACCCGTGCCGAGAGGGCAAAGTGAAATGCGATGGAGTCACGCCCGCTTGCACCATCTGTAGAGCGAAGGGGAAGAAATGCACGTATCGGTCTACGGATGATAAGAGGAAGTAAGACATACACCTCTGACTGCAGTCCATGCGCATAGAAGGATTATGGTCGTGCTAAATCAGGTCGCAGAATCCCTTTGCGCATCTCACTCAGCGTCCTCGCACAACGAATTAACCAGCTGTCGTGTTTCATCCAAGATCGAGGACTAGATGTCCCATCAATGGATGCAGAGGACTTCAATACCATCAAAAGTGTTTTTGAAACGATCGAGTTGGAATTCGAGGATGTAAATGGGACACGCCGGGCAAGATCGGAGACGGAATTGGATGGCAGCTATACTGTGCTAGAGGGGCGTTTATTCAGGGATGGTATCGCCGAGGAGAGGGGAGATGGGCTTCAGACACCGCAGCCGACCATTAATGAACCAACTGTCAGTGTTGAGGGCATCCTGGAGCCCGTCAACCTAGGACTTGATTCAACGCAGGAACGGACCGGCCATCATGGGCCACCAATGTCCCCGGTGCTTGTGGAAAATGGCATTTCTTCTCCAAATGTTGCCTCGGCTCTCCTCGAACTCGCCGACACGAGTTGGCGGCAACATCCCTCCATCGAGGCACATCACGAACCCGGGCCATTACCCGTAGCCAGTGACGAAGAGGAAGAAGACGAGGTCACAAACCAGTTATCATGTCGCCTAGGCAAGTTACAGGTCACACAAGGCGGCCAGCTGCGCTATTTTGGATCGACGTCGAACTTCACGCTGCTGGATGTTCTCGTCGATGTCGCGCCTTCGTCTCCCATCTCCATTCAGCGCAACACACAGGAGATTCTCGACAACGCGGATCTCGGCCTGGACGTCGATGAATCATTTGAGAAGCACCTACTGCAGCTGTATTTCACATGGCATGATCCTTCAATGCATGCCGTCAGCGAGGATGTGTTCTGGCGGTCAAGGGCACAGAAAAAGTATGAAGGTGTTCATACGCCGTACTATTCTAGGGCTTTGTCTGATGCGATGTGAGTTGTCCTCCTATTCGGCCAGGAACCATAGCAACTGAATGAATTCTATGCAGGTGTGCAGTAGGTGCAGCGTACGAGGCAAAATATCACCCTGATCTGGTTACATTTCCTCGCTCCCTGGCCGAGTTTTTCGGTGATCGTGCAAAGCTGTTGGTGGATTCCGAGCTTGAGAGCCCTTCGTTGGCCACTATTCAGACTCTGGTCATCCTAAGCGCATACGAAGCATCCTGCACAAGGGATACGCGAGGGTGGCTGTATAGCGGTAAGTTCATGGGACTATATTGAAGACCAGAGATTGACAGAAGTAGGAATGGCAATGCGCCTTGCCTTTGACCTTGGACTGCACCTTGACATGGCTCCATATGTTGAGCGAGGAACAATCGCCCCCGAGGATGCGGAAGCACGTCGCGTAACTTTCTGGGCCGCATACACCAGCGAACAGTATGTCTTTTCAGACTACCTCAAGCAAGCATTAGGTACTGACTATTCAGGTTCTGGGGATACTATCTTGGCCGACCAACACGAAACCCCACCGATGGTATCACCTTGTCAAAGCTCGGAGGACATGCCCACAGACCGATTACGCCATTGAAGTGGCAGCAGTACGGCTCCCCATATATGTCCAAGAATATGGCGAACTTTCCCAATCCCCTCGCGCTGGTGTGTTTCCAATGGGTATCTCTATATGAGGTCATGCTGCCGTTGACGGATATTCTGTAAGCTTTTACATTCCGAACAATAGGAATTGAGAGTACTAATAAATAATTACCAGATACGGAAACTGTGAAATCTCCAAGCACAGATTGCAAGAGCTCACGTCGCGTACTGTCGATCAGCTGAGAGAATGGAAAACAAACCTGCCCTCAGAGTTGAGAATCTACGAGACGGCAGACTTTCTTCAACCACTACCGCATGTTTTAGCCCTCCAGTAAGCGGACCTCTCCAATCACAATATGTACGGTTGTCTGCTAACAATATCCCAAAGTATGCAGTACAACCAGCTAATGATCCACTGCCACCGTCCCTACATCTCCCGTCATCACATCCAACCGCAACCACCCCAAGGTCCAGGTCACTGTCACGCACGCGCAATATGTGTGGAATCGGCTATTGCTATTGCGAAGCTCCTCACCATTTACGAGCGATATTATAGCTTTCGCAGGGCGAACTTCCAGATCGTGTCGTTTATCTTCTCAGCTGCCCTGATTCTAATCTTTACTGTTGTCCCCGCGCGGCATACGGAAGGTGATCGCGAACTGCTCGTCCATTTGAGCACATGCTTCCGTGCGCTTGATGAAATGGGAAGCCAGTTTGAGAGCGCGAAAAGGACGAGTACGCTGTTGAATACCTTGCAGCGGGAGTGGCAGACGCGGAGAAGGAATCGGATGGCCCGTGGGATGAAGAGGAAGTATGATAGCGTGCATCAGCCAACCGAGCATGCGGTGCTGGGACAGGGACATAGTGCGCAACTACATAGTCCAGAGACAGGAGGACTCTGGGGTGGGCTGGATTCTATCACGGACGGACACGCGTCGTATGCGGTTGATTTTATTGAGCCGGATCTGTGCAATATCTTGCTCAGTGAGGGAATCCCGAGAGCTTTCGTCTAAACACCTATTTGAATATTCAACTTTATTTACCATAATTCTGAAAGACTTAAATACACTGCCATCCGGCGCTTCTCGCATCCCTCCCACCCAGAAACTCTAGATACGCCTTGACCCTCCGTACAATGCCCTTCGGATCAAGCCCAAACCGCTCATAGTTGCTTTCGTTCGACGCAGAATATCCGTACGAGCTCATCCCCACACTTGCCGTAACATACCTCGCCCAAGTAGTCGCCACATACTCTTCCACACTAACGATTGGCTTTCCATCGAGGCGGAACACACTCTCGCGATACTCCCTCGGTTGTTTGCCGAAGAGATCAAAGCTGGGACAGCTGACGATCCGAGTCTTCAACCCAAGCTCTTCACTCAGTATCTTCGCGGCAGCGACGGCATGATGCAAACTCGAGCCACAGCTCACTAGTGTGAGATCCGCGTCGTCTTCCTCAAAAAGTACATAGGCTCCTTTGGCAACGGCAGCACGATCCGTATTCGGGACATCCCCGACCGGGTCTCGCGCAATGGAGATCATCGTAGGACCGGAGCGAGCCGCGTCGCTAAACACGTATTTCCATGCACCAATTGTCTCTTCGGCATTGCAAGGCCGGATGTAGGTGAGGTTTGGGGTCGCGCGGAACAAGCTGTCGACTTCGACGGGCTGGTGGGTGGGGCCGTTTTGGCCTTCGGCTGTAGGAGTTGGGATGGGGTTAGTACTTGGTCTAGAAAGGTGATGCAGTTGGCTGGATGGTCGAGCCACGTACCGAACGAGTCGTGCGTCGCGATGTGCACTACCGGGAGGTGGCTTAGAGCGCCCATGCGGACTCCCGGCGCCGCCTATTGTCCTGTTAGTACACTGCTTTTCTCCAGGACATACAAACATAGACTTATCCAGGGAAATGGCACTCACATAGAGATAGAATATCAGAAACGTGGCCGTGAGAGGCAGGAATGTGCCAGGGCTATACGCAGCCAGTCCGTTCGAAATTGCTGCCATCGCATGCTCCCGGATGCCGTACCTGATATACCTCCCCTTGAACCCAGCACTAGGCAAGAACTCGTCGGTCTCCGAGTACAAAAAGTTATTGGAGGTGACGAGATCCGCGCCTCCGCCACAGAGCGCAGGGCATGTTTCCCAGAGTTTCTGCAGGATGAGGCCGTTGACTTTTCTCGTTGGCATGCCTTTAAACTGGTCGATGTCCTGGTTGGTTAAGATGTCGTCTATCTGAGTGGTTTTGAGGTCTCCGAATCGCCTGTGAGCGAATTCAGCGGCTTTATCAGAATGTGCCGACTCATATCGCTTGATCAGATTGTTCCATTCAGTCTCAACGACCTCTCCGTTCGATTGTCGCTCTCTGAAAAATGCCAACCCTCGTTCAGACGGGCTGTAAATAGTGCTAGGATCCTGTCCGGCAAGTCTCTTGGACGCAGCCACACTCTCCGCATCAAATGCACCATGATGGGCTTTGGCTGTGCCTTGCGTGGTAGTGCCAACTCCGATCACCGTTCGTATATTCACAAAAACCGGCTTACCCTTGAGCTGTTTAGCGTGTTCAAGCGCTGTGCGAATAGCCTTTACATTATGCGACCCATCGAGAACGTCGATGACTGCCCATCCGCACGCATGCATTTTGGCGTTCATATCCTCGTCGTTGATCCAGCTTAGCGGACCGTCGCAGGTGACTCCATTGTTGTCGTAGATGAGAACGAGGTTGTCGAGGTGTAGGTGCCCGGCCAGGGAAATTGCTGTACATAAGCCCATTAGGATACCTTTCCCTCAATTGGCCATCTATAATGGGAGCGCGAACCTTCCATAGCAACCCCCTCCATCAAACAACCATCTCCCGTCATACACCAAATCCGGCTCCCGACAACCTCAAAACCAGGTTCATTGAACCGCACGGCTAGATTCTTCGAAGCAATAGCGAGGCCTACGGCATTCGCGATTCCCTGTCCCAATGGGCCCGTCGTGACCTCGACACCAGGACACTCAATCTCGGGGTGTCCATGCGCAATCGTAGTGTAACCGTTCAGTTTAGGGCCTGCATACCCTTTAAGTTCATTCATCGTCCACGCGCCGTAGCCCGTGAGGTGGTTCATGGCATAGAGGAACATCGCGCAGTGGCCTGTCCCCCATGAAATGTCAGTAGAGTTTTGAGTAACAGGATGGGCGCGGACGAACCGTTCGAGAGAACAAACCGATCGCGATCAAACCACTCCGGGTTCGACGGGTTATACCGCATGACGTACTTCCAAAGTGCGACGCCGATGGCAGCCATGCCGATTGCAGAACCCCCGTGCCCGCCGCCATTTTGGTTGCAGATGTCGAAGATCAGGTTGCGGAGGGTGAGAACGGCGAAGGCGTCGTCTGACAGCGTTTCAAGCGTTGAGGGTGGCATTATGGAAGATTATGCAAGTAAGATAATGAAATAAACCGAAGGCTTGAGTAGTTCGAATATTGAAGAGTAGCACACTGTTGTAGGGAGGCTATATACCGCTGTTTCGAAAACCATACTCCGAGATGCCGGGATTCCTTTCGCGGGTACTCCGTATTCTGGGGCTTAGGTACGGAAACCACCGCAAGTATCCCAATAGTAGGTTCTAACATCTATATAATCATGAGCGAGGTTTTAACTTCTTTAGATCTTGGATAAATGATTACGATCGCTATGTGGCTATATGACTGATGGAGCTTGGTGAATGGGGTCGTGACAGTATAACCGGTTATATCGATGGCACAGGGAAGATACTCTAATTAGTTTCACATGCCCTGTGGGCGGCTGTATCCAGCAATATATGGCCCAATACCTGCGCGTTGCGGAAACTAACCGCCAATGAATATGCATATCAAACAAGAGTATTGACGCGAAGAGTCTCTTAACGCCTGGCAGTTGTCGTGTAGAACAGCGCGGGATAAAAGGAGATTAATCCCTTTAACGCGATCCTCAACTACTAGAGATCTTGTGGGCCCTTCGCATGAGCCGGACTAGGATTTTGGCAAAGTTCGCAGGGGAAGGGGAGTACAGCATAGCACAGCCATACGAACCCGGGCGTCAGCAATCGATAGCGTTTGAATACTTGCGACGAGTGACGGATGTCCGTCGCTTTAAGGGATAATCTGTCTAGATAGTCTAACAAGGATTTATCCTTGTAGGGAGGGGTTCAGTAGGCGCCGTCGAGTCGT
This sequence comes from Penicillium sp. S1316, assembly GCA_023627405.1. Classification (NCBI taxonomy): domain Eukaryota; kingdom Fungi; phylum Ascomycota; class Eurotiomycetes; order Eurotiales; family Aspergillaceae; genus Penicillium; species Penicillium sp. S1316. The sequence goes on from JAMAHF010000022.1 coordinate 158,444, forward strand.
GTAAATATTGGATATGTTCTCCTGGTTCCTCATCTTGGAGATCTTTCATTAGTAGACATGGAACAGACAGGAGGTAGGCGACATAGTTTGAATAAGGCCTGGCACCGGATTCGACGCTCTCGCTTTCCGAATATTGCTGATACAGATACGGAGTAGCGATGCCGACCACGTCACTCCTAGACAGACATCAGATTGAGCCTCCAAGCTTGAAGACCGCCAAGGGACCATCAAGAAAGCCTGTGACTGGCTACAGGTGCGTGTTTGATGGTGTGGGCGGGCGCTTGGCGATTGCCTTGGAGAAGCAGAACACATACGGTTCGAGGAATATTGTCCACTACGAAGTGAATGCCCAGAAGGTGGCGTCAAACAAAAGAAGCAGAAATATGCCTTTTTTATTGAACCTGAGAGTTGATTGGAACATGGCTGACGGGCATGCATCTTAGCTGAAACTCTCAAACTGACCGGCGTAAACATGAGCAACGATTGGGACGCATTGGTCCGAGACAGGGTACACTTGGTTCAATCAAAAATATGCCACGTCAGCTGAGGCTCAAGGATAATAATTTGTTCCACCGGGCAGCCTATCCCTCCCATCTCTAGACAAAAAGAATCGTCTTTCTAGCCGAGTCAACAGTCTACTTTTACCCATATTTGATTCACATTCGCAATGTCAAAGGAACCTTTATACCCGGTTGTGGTTATCGCCCCACCGAAAGATGAGGAATATCTCAAAGTCGACTGGAAGGTGGTGTACAAACATTACGATGAGCTTCCTCCTTTCACGCTGCTTTTTCCCTCTGGTGGTTCTAGTTCCCCGGAGCCAAATGAAGGTGGCGTTCCTCAGGCGTTGAGCCGGAAATAAATCAACATCGAATGCTGATAGTGATGAAGGTCCTTTCACGATACAAGCCTGTCTCCACCCCACTGATCCTCGACGCGAATGGGCTGAGTCCAGGAAGCAGGACTATATCGGTTATCTGGATACTCTAATGCGCAAGGTCGACTACAACAATGAACAGAGATCTTCAATCGACGAGGAAGCACGTCGCCAACTGCCAGGCCTCCTACGAGCGATGATCATGCTAAGATATATGGATAAGCCGAGATACTTGACAGGGTCAGCGGTGGTATCGAACCAAGCTGAGCGCCAATTGCTAACTAGGAGCCTTGGTGTCCTATCTTCAAAATGCGAGTTCGCGGCACAGTGGCAGCCACATCTATGGTATACGCGAGGCGGCTATCTCAAGGTGGTGGCTGGGCCCATCAATGCATCGATTAGCTTTAAAGAGTACACGTTGCCGCTATTCTGCATTCAACCGAGTGGAGAGCGGTCCCCGATGGTCGACTTGAAAGTCATCTATCATAATTGGGACAGAGCACCATCGTATGTCTTCCTCAAAATGCCGCCCAAATGGCTTGTTAGCCTTTGGCCGAAAGGTAGGCCTGCCATTATTTACAGCGTACTCCTTGAAGGGGTTGATTCACTAACAGCCCGCGTATCATAGACACTACGGACATCCGGGAGAGTGATAAAAACACCACGAGAAATAAAATAAGCGCCAAGCACGCAAAGGCGCATATCAAGGAATATACTTATCAGCTAGCCTCCTCAAGCCGCGCGAGGGATGCCAAAAGACACATTGATGATCTGGAGTGGGACCACAATCGACTCTTTGGTTTATCCGCTGGCCGCAGAGTTCTCATTAACGGCGTTCCAGACAAAGTAGAAAGCGGCTGGGTGCATGCGTTCAAATATTTGCGACGCCCTCAAGGCGTACAATACGTTTTTTCGAACCTGCTGGGGCGCTACTTCGAGCACTGGCGCAACTGGGGCGCGTACGTCAGCAAAGAAAAGCGGCACTTTATAAAGTACGAGGGCATGCTGGAAGCCAGTTGGCATAGCCCAGAGGAGGCCACAGACCGTCGCTACTTGGGCGTTCCCGTGATGGACAGCTCTATACATAATTCCGTCCTAAATCCCAAGGAGCTGCTCAAATTACAGCCGAAGGTTTGCGAATTCCCAGCACGTCCTCATATCGATATGTCAGCAACGTCGAAAGATTTCCTCCTACTAGAAGGCGACATCCCTAGTGACGACAAACTTCCAGCTCGCTGGCGGTTGATCAAGGTTGAGATCGGCCGGCACCCGCCCTATACTTTGTTACTCGATGTTCGGTTAGCAGACCCCCTAGTAACACCCGAGTGTGCTCTTATTTTCATAGATGACAAAGAAACATTTATACCCACGTCTATTGTGAGCGGAATCAGAGACGTTGTACGATGTATCCGAGCAGATTCTCCGAGTGCGAGAAAAGTGCACATATTCGAGCCACGCCTGTGCACGGACAGGATGGAGCAAGAGCTAATTCCGCAATACGGCCCGTACTACACGCGTCTGTTGCAAACAATAGCTTCTCACGCTGAAAGACAGGGAAACTGTGAAAAGGCTTCTTGTGACATCGCGCTTGCGGCAACGGGCCTGACGTCAAAGGAGATCTATAGTCCGCTCCAAAAGGGATCACGTCAAATTCGGCTCCTCACATTCACAGTCGATGGCAATACGCAATCAAACTGCTTCTTCCCACTCCACGGAACTCTCATGACGGCAGACCTCGGCAGCGCACCTAAATTTATCGCATTATCATATGTCTGGGGCCAGATTGATGGAACAGGATCTATCGACCTTGACGGGCATAATGTCAGGATAACCGACAATCTACAGTCAGCGCTTCGCTACCTACGAGCTATGGCGAAGGGACTCCCTGTATGGGTCGACTACCTATGTATCAACCAGCAAGATCGGGAGGAGCGCGCGGACCAGTTGCGGTTAATCACCCAGATCTATCGGTCGGCTGTGCACGTATCTGCTTGGCTCCCAAAGACGCTTTTGACCAAGGACGCTTGTGTGTCTACGTTCAGCCTGGTTAAAGAGGCATCGGCTTGTATTCTCCAGAGCCCATTCATGAGTTCTGAGAGGAGGGAAGACGTCAAAATCCAGGAGGTTGAGAAGTTTCGAAAGGAACTAAATAAGTCGGAGAATATGGCAGTTCTACTAGGCATATTTGGCAATCCTTGGTGGAGGAGACTCTGGATCCTACAAGAGGCTGCGGTGGCCAAGCATATACATTTATGTCTTGGATGCACCCCTACAGCCACAACAGAACCCGCGGCGCCCTTGGGAACCGTGGATACCTCAGACGAGCTCTGGGTGATAACGGAGGTTGGGTGGGAAATGATTGCTCTGGCTTTAAACACCGCGTTGTGTTTATTTGATTTAGACAAACCGGTATCAGCATACCGCAACGATGAGGGTGTACGGAGCTTTTGGTTTGATTTCATCGCCCCTAAAGAGGTCTTCCTGCAGCGCCTAATCCAACAGCGACTCGCGTCTGGCGCCAAAGGGACGAAGGACGACTTCCTGTTGAATATCCAACTTCTGCGGCGCCGGAAATACAGTGATCCACGCGATATTATTTACGCTGCAGCGATGCTGAGTCCCGATGCACCCAAAATTATCCCAAACTACACAAGCTCCATAATGGAGGTCTATCGGGATGCCGCAAGGGCGATAATTGAAGACCGTGGCGACCTGAAGCTTCTAAGTTACGTGTGCTTTTCGCTTCGACGATATCAACATTGGCACTCTTCTACACGGGATATGCCCATCGACATTGACTCATACTGGCCAAGTTGGGTACCTGACTGGCGAATGGGCCCAGCACGGTTCATATTGGAGGCCTCTAATGTCCCTGAGCTGCAACATCCTGCACACGTCCGCAAATTCAATGCTTCAGCAGGGCTACATGCGGATGTCAGGTTCTCAGCAGATGAAAAAGTTCTCTATGTCGTTGGGAAGCTAGTCGGAGCTGTTCAAGAAGTGATTCCAAGAATCGATATTAATGCCTTTCTCCAAGAGGCGGAGATGCCAGACTCAAATCCAGGTCATTCTCGCCCAGGATATATCTCAGGAGGCAGTCGCGTTGGAGCATGGGTTCAAACATGCAGGATAATCAAAAGGCATGGACTGAATTACGAACATGGCGGAATCAACGCCCCAGAAAGAACGCGGCAGAGGCAAACGGCAGAAATGGCTCACCAAGATAGAGATGCAGAGTTGAAGGCCTATGTTCGACGATGTCCGTCGACAAAATGTATAGAAGATGATCTACCCATTGGTGAGATTTTGGAGTCTTGCGGCTGTGACTTCTGTCGAAGAACAAGGCGAGAGATGCAATCACCACTTGTATGCCTCGACTGTGGGTATGTCGGCACTGGGGATATACGTTTGAGAATTGGCGATATGATCTGTGTTTTCCAGGGGGCGAGGGTACCATACGTTGTGCGAAAACGGCAGGACGAGCTTTACCATCTCGTATCTCAAGCATGTAAGTTATCCTAGACGCTGCGTATAGAAGAACGCTGATAAACCCCTCAGATGTCCATGGAATCATGCACGGCGAATTGGTGGGGCAAAGCAATGTGGAATGGCAGGAGTATGGGCTTGTCTAGCAAGGGAATCGCTCATGGGGCATGGGCCTTCAAAATTACTACTGAAAGCATGATACGTATTTCGCATGGTCGTCCAATTCCCCTCATCAGGCACCAAGCGAAATTTGTTCCTCTTTGTACTTTTGCAGCCCATTTTCAAGTTCCTTGTCTTGTCCTCGGTGCAGATAGGATACCGTACACACGGATTTAGGAAGAATAAAGAGAGGGGGGATTTTTTCCTACTTCCATATATAATGTCATATATGACCAGTTAAAGATTCACGACTGTCTTGATAACCAAGTTAGTCTGCTCATCCTTCGTTCTCGCTGCTGTAGCATACGCCTCTGGAATTGAGTGGAGACCCTCGAAGCGATGTGTGATGATTCCCCTCGCATCGGGCGTGAGTCCTTTGCTTGCCATCGACTCCACGATCTCGATCGCGCGAGGGTAGCAGTTTGCGTATCGCCAGACTGAGACGATATCGATCTCCCGACCTGTAAGTTCTGCGATTGGCCATGTCTGTGTAGCAGTGACCATGCCAATGAGGACGACTTTCCCGCCGCTATCTGCTGCCTGTTGATGTCAGCTGAGGCCCGGCTGGTGAGGAGGAAGGAGATAAAAGGGAGACATACATATATCGACGCTTGAACGCACGACTCTACCCCTGTACACTCAAGAATGACGTCAAATTTTCCAACTTGTTCACCAGGCGACCAATGCAGCTTTCCAATCTCCCTCGCAACCGCCCTGGCTATGGCAAACTTCTCTTCAACACTTCGTCCCTTCTCCGGCTTCACACAGAACCCGACATCAGCGAAGCCCTTCCTGATGCCAAATTCAATCCTTCCAGGGTCAATATCCGCAATAGCAACCTTACTCCCAAACTCGATCTTTGCCACGGCCGCAGAGAGCAGGCCCACCGCACCGGCCCCAAAAACTAAGCACGTATCGCCTTTTTGCATCCTCACCTTTCTTACCGCGTGAATACACACAGAGAGCGGTTCAAGGAGCGCACCATCGTCAAAACTCAGTGAGTCGGGGAGTTTATGGCACCAAGCGGCTGGATGATTCACGTACTCTTGCAACGTGCCCTGGAAATGCGGAAATGAGGCACCGCTGCTTCGGAAACGAAGATGAGGGCAGACATTGTATTGCCCCTTTGCGCATTTTTTGCAGCTTGAGCACGCGACGCCGCTTTCTATTGCGACGTGGTCGCCGATCCGTAGCCCGGCGACGTTTGAGCCTACCGCGATGATTTCCCCGGCTGCTTCGTGTCCTCCACAAAGGGGCTCTTTCACTTGGATCGAGCCATTTCGGTGGTAGGTATAGTAGTGTACATCTGAGCCGCAGAGTGTAGTTGACCGGATAGCGATTTGGACTTCGTCGGCTCCAGGGACAGAAAGAGGGCGTTCTTCCAGGACGAGAGTTTTGGGGCCGTGGAGATACTGGCCTTTGCTTGTAGAGAGTGCCATCTTCGTGTCCGACGAGGGATAAGTGACTGACAGATTGAGACCACGGTAATACCTCCGACCTGGGGTACTCTACGCTGATAAGGCAGCGACGTAGGCGTATACAGCCGGGACCGAGAAATGAATCCCGGTGTTGATCGCAGGACCATATTATCTCCGAGAAGAAGCAACAAATTAAACGGGAACGAGCTTCCGTCCTGCAGGGACCTATAGTTTTAATAGACCTCGGTATAGGAACTCCAAGGTCTGATTCCAAGTTCCAATTCAATCCTGATTTGTAAAATTTATCATGGCGACGGACTCACCCAACGCTATCATTATCGGCGCTGGACCTGGCGGTATTTCCCTGGCGTACCGGCTGCGACATGAGCTAGGATTTGACGACTTTGTCGTAAGTACTCTTAAATCCCATCATACATTGATGAGGCTGACAGTTCAGGTCTATGAAAAACTGGATGGCGTTGGAGGAACATGGAGATCGAACACTTACCCTGGCTGGTAAGGTAACCTGCTGCGAAGACAAGCTCCTTGGCAATGGGCTAACAGATTGTAGCGGCTGCGACCTCCCTTCCCATCTCTACTCCTTCAGCTTCAACCTAAACCCCAACTGGTCGAAAGAACTCTGCGAGCAACCCGAGATCCTCCAATGTAAGCAAGCACCCCGTTCCCCGAAGATTCCTGAGTACTCTCCCCTCTAACGATATCCAAGATATCGAAGATACAGTCGACAAATTCGACCTCCGCCGACACGTCATAACCTCCGTCGAGTGCACAGGGGCCCAATGGCTCGCCGCAGATGAGAAATGGGCCGTCAGCTTCCGCGACCTACAAGCTGGGATGGAGTTTGTGCGGTACGCAAGCATCTTCGTGTCGGCCGTGGGCGCCATATCGATCCCTCGAGAAATCCAGTTCAAGGGCATAGAGTGGTTTAAGGGCCCGATTGTTCATACTGCGAGGTGGGATCATTCGGTCAACTATGCTGGGAAGAGGATTGTATGATTCCTTGATTTTTCTCAAAATTTCCCAAGCGAGCTCTGTGATGCTAACAATGGAGATAGGCTGTTATTGGAAACGGTTGCAGCGCAGCACAGGTTGTGCCTGCCCTTGCAGAAAAGGCTTCTTTCGTCCAGCAGTACGCGCGCAGCGCACAGTGGTATCATCCAAGGGTAGGACATGCCTCTCAGTCTCCTTCCACAAGTATTCCGACTGTTGCTTACTTTGGCACAGCCAAACCATGTATTCACTGCCGCCGAGAAGTTGGCGTTCCGCTGGCTCCCCCTCTGGCAGAGGTGGTTGCGCCTCCAGATCTTCATGAAAGCCGAGAACGAGTCGAACACGTACTTTCCGTCACCCGATGGCGTGCAAGCTCGTCTTGAGGCGGAGAAGGAGTCCAGGGAGTATATCCAGAGCATGACGCCCGAGAAGTACTGGCCGTTTATTGTTCCGAATTTCCCGCTTGGTGAGCCGCACCAATTCTCCAAATACATAGGACCATAATTACTAACGTAAATGAAATAGGCTGCAAGCGCCGAATATTTGACCCCGGCTACCTGGACAGCCTGCACAAACCCAGCGTTGTCCTCCGGAACGAGGGAATCCAGGAGTTTACCGAGAAAGGCATCATCGGCTCCTTGGGTAAAGAGGACGAATTCGACATCATTGTTCTTGCGACTGGGTTCCAAGTCTCACAATTCCTTGCGCCAATGGAGATCAAGGGGAAACGTGGAATCTCACTGAATAAACAGTGGGAGGAATGCCGCGGTGCACAGGCTTATTTCGGGACATACGTGCACAATTTCCCCAATCTTGCGATCATGTATGTCCCCTGTCCCATGAACGGCTTCATCAGGGAAGAATATATGTTGACTCAGATAACAGCTTCGGCCCCAACACGTTCCCAGCCAATAACTCCGCCCTCTTCGCCTGCGAAACCCAGGTCGTCTACGCCGTAAAGTCCCTCTTCACCCCAATCCTCGACCGCCGCACACGCATTGTCGAAGTCAAACAATCCGCCGAGGAAAAACACACAAACAACATCCACGCCCGTCTGCAAGATACGGTCTTCGCAGGCGACTGCTCGAACTGGTATATCGGCAAGTACGGCCGGAACGCGGCGTCGTGGCCTGCCAAGGCAGCCAAGTTTTGGTTCGAGACGTATTTCCCGGATTGGAGTGCGTTCAATTGGACTGGTGGGAGTGTCTTTTGGCCGCTTTATGCGGTCAAGAGGTGGGCTGGAGTTCACGTAACCGTGTGGCGGGTTTTGGTGCTTGCTGGAGTTGTTTATGCTGGTGTGAGGGGTGGGGATGTCGCTGGCTTGGTAAATGCTGTGAAATGGGGTCTGGTTGGGTTGGGAAAGAAAGTTTCTCTGCTTTACTAGAGTTTTACTATTTTAAAACCGTCCACGTTCTGTATAGTTTATAGGATAGTACTTGTATTAAGCTTTCCTAGGGCAGCGCGTCTGCGCACATAATACAGTTAACATCGCCTGACTTTTATCTAAGAAGCTATATCTACTTAAAGTGTCCCCGTCAGATCTAGATGGCCAAATGGTCGTCAATTGACTCTTGTGAGATGGGAGAGAATCCTCTGTTACTCGAGCCACATGCCCTGTCGCTTGGTTATCTTAAACCCTCAGAAGGAGTCGTGCAGAAGGGATTTATCTGGGCCGCGTTATATAGACCGCCGAACCTGCTGTGTGTAGTTCATGGATATACTCTATGTTACGTCGCCTAGTAGTGCGGGGAAGCGACCACCCCGCGCAGCCCACGATAAGATTTTTAAGGGACACGAAGTCCAATTGCGCACAGTATATGCTTCAGAGCGCTCCGGAGGGATTACCGATATCCCGGAAATAGAGGGTTATATTAATCGTGAAGAGTAAATTGGAATGGTCCGGGATTAGGTTCGCCGGCCGGGAATTGGAGTCCGGCTCAACCCCACGTACCTATAACCACCGCATACCAGCCATCACCTGAATACTCCAATCCATAATCATTCCTCAAAGCTACCCCCAGCCTCCCTTATTTCCATAGACCATGTCCAGCAAGCTAAACATCGGCGTCGTCGGCATCGGCCGCATGGGCCAGCGGCACTCCCTGAACCTCGCCTACCGCGTGCCCCGAGCGCGCCTCCTCTGCGTGTGCTCGCCAGCCCCGCACGAGATCCAATGGGCCGAGGAAAACCTCAAGCCCGACGGGGTCCAAGTCTTTGCGGAATTCGACGAGATGATCAAAACGCCCGGGTTGCAGGCTGTCGTCATTGCCTCGCCGACGGACCTGCATGTCACGCATACGGTGGCTGCGCTGGAGCGCGGGATTCATGTTCTCTGCGAGAAGCCGATTACGACGGATGCTAAAGTGGTATGTTGTTCTTAAAATATTTCAATTTGCTTCTCTCGATAAATTTAGTTACTGAAGTAATGCAATGCGAGCGCAGCTTCGAAAACTCATCGATGAAAAGAAGAAAACGCCCGAGACGAAGCTCATGGTCGCGTTCGTGCGCCGCTTCGACAAGAACTACGCGGACGCGCTGGCAAAGGTGCAAGCAGGCATGATTGGAGAACCAATTGTAATCCGCTCACAGGGGACTGAGAAACTCGATAAATCGGGCTACTTCATTGGCTACGCTCGCGTTAGCGGTGGGATCTTCCTCGATACTGTCATCCACGACATTGACCTGACGCTCTCATTCTTCGGGGACGATATCCAGCCGAAATCGTGTTATGCAACGGGAATCATCTCGCATCATCATGAGATGAAGGAATTCGGCGATGTTGATAACGCTGTGGGCGTTGTGGGGTTCTGGGGTGGCAAGATCGCGTACTATTACCATTCCCGCACCACGATGCATGGGTATGATAACTGTACGGAAATTGTAGGCCGGGATGGGAAGATCGGGGTTGGGCTCCACCCGACTGTGAATAAGGTGCAGGTTTCTGGGGGCAATGGGATTGTGCAGGAGGTGTTCCCGAGCTGGATTGACCAGTACAAGGATGCATTTGTTACGGAGATGGAGGCTTTCACCGGCGCCGTTCTTGACGAGAAGGAGGTGCCGCTTAAGTTAAGTGCTGCGTTGACAGGGTTGAAGATTGCAGAAGCGTTACAGGAGAGTCTTGTCAGTGGGAAGAAAGTAGAGTTTGATGAACAAGGAGAGAGGAAATAGAGAATCTGACTATCTATTATCTGTCAATATGCTTTGAGCTAAAGGGTTGACTTGAAGTTGCCTGAAGAGACGCCCATTCCTCCGTCGGCTATGAGGTCTAATCCAGTAACGTATGAGGATCCATCACCAAGAAGATATAACGCAGCACCCTTAAGATCGTCTGGACTTCCCATTCGGCCCATAGGTGGTGCTTCGTTGAAGATACGGTTCAGGTCAGGCCGACGAGCCGCAATGCTCAAGTTCATGGTGGTTGCAATATACCTGACCTATCAGTTCGGTGCATGGATCGGTAATGGTAGAGAGCCATACCCTGGAGAAATCGTATTGACGCGAATACCGTCCAGTGCAAGCTCATGGGCCAAGTTTCTCCCAAAAGACCACACAAAGCCCTTACTCCCCGCATAGGCAGTAAGCTGATGCCCAGGGGAGACGTGCTGGGCCGTTTGAGAGCAAATCATAACTACACTCCCCTTAATGCCCTGTTCCTTCATATGCCGCACGGCGTGTTGAACCGCGAAGAAGGTGCCCGTTTCCTAGGCGAGTCAGTGGAGTTTAAGATAAGTTTCTCGCCGGGTCGTACATTAACCGCCTGCTGTCGCTGGACATCCTCCCATGTATGCTCTAGGAAGGGCTTATCAATGCATATTCCCGCGGCCGTGATACTAGTCGGGTTCGGTTAACCATGGTTCGAGCTATATAGTATGTGCATCCAAACCCACATTCCGTCAACGCGTCCCAGATCTCGGAAGATGCTTTCAAATGCACTGTCCAGGAGCTTTTTCTTCGTTACATCGCAACTGGTGAACGTTAGCTCAAGAAGATTCCCCAGCGTGACCCTGGGCACACTCTCACCTGTAATAATGCAGCTGCCTGGACGACTCCGCTTGGCAAGCGACAAACTCTTGATCAGGAGACTTCGGGATGTCTGTCACTGCGACTGTAGCTCCTACCTGGATACATGCTTTGGCAAGTGCCAGCCCAATTCCACGTCCGCCACCTGTAGGTGACTTAGTTCCCATACAACAATTTCAAACTGGAAAGCAAGGGGTAGAGCGTCACACTACCTGTGACGATGATGACCCGACCAGCCAGGCTGAGGAGGGACTTGATGGATTCAGTCATGGTAGTGTAGGTGCAGCGGATAGTAAGTGGCAGGTTAGATGCTGAGGTCTGTTTGAAATGTGTTGGTCGATGATACTTGAGGGGCAACAAGTCCGGGTCATGAATCCCGGAAGACGAGATTCATTTTCCACAACCCTACCACGGACAGACCAAGCTCATCAGCCACCACAACAATAAGAGAATAGCGTTGAGACCCTATGGGGTAGGAAGACCCCTTAATATAAAAGCCATGTTCGTTCCCCATGCGTCGATCCCTATCCTGCACCATCCATACTCATCTTTCTAGTAAACAACAATGGGCCTAGATACTCTACAAGGCAACCAGCTCGTCGCTGCCGTTACATTTGCCACTGGCAGTGGTTTCCTGCTCTTTGGCTACGACCAAGGCGTCTTCGGTGGGTTGATCGAGAACCACAGCTTCCAGGAGACCTTCGACAACCCTAGCTCTGTCATGATCGGGCAGATCACGGCCACCTATGACCTGGGTTGCTTCTTCGGCGCGATAGCATGTATGGCGTTGGGAGACTACTTCGGTCGTCGTGTTGCAATAGCCCTAGGGTGCGCTATTCTCACCGTTGAGGCTGTCCTACAAGCAGCCTCGTTCCACTCTGCCCAGATGATCGTCGGCCGTTTCGTTGCAGGCTTCGGAAACGGTATCAATACAACCGCCATCCCTGTGTGGCAGTCTGAGATGTCGAAACCAAATCATCGTGGCCGGCTTATCGTCCTCCAACTCGCTCTGAACCAACTGGGCAATGTGACCGCACAGTGGTTGAACTTCGGCCTAGGATTCATAGATCACCACAGTGTCTCCTGGCGCTTCCCGCTTGCATTTCAGATCTTCTACGCTGTCGTCTCGGCTTCAACCCTCCCCTGGCTACCTGATTCACCACGCTGGCTCATTCAACGGAATCGTGAGGCCGAAGCCCGAGTTGTGCTGGCGCGTCTGTATAACAAGGCATCTACGCCTGACGACCCCGAAGTCACAGAGGTCTATCAGGCAACCATCCAGGCCGTGCATCACGAACTCGAGCTCTCTGCGGCACTCAACTGGCGCTCTCTATTACACAAGGACCGCCTGCACACCAGCCGGCGCGTCCTTCTCGGCGCAGGCACACAGTTCATGCAACAATGGGGCGGAATCAACGTCATCGTCTACTACCTCCCCGTGATCTTCACATCCCTCAACGTCTCCCGCACAATGTCCCTGATCCTCTCCTGCTGCAACGCCATGAACCTCATGTTCTCAACCTGCGCCGGCGCAACCGTCATCGAGTCCCTCGGCCGGAAGAAACTGATGTTCCTCGGCGCGCTAGGCCAGGGCATCTGCCTCGCGCTCGTAGCGGGCTCCCTGGGCGCCGACAGCGAGCAGTGGTCGAAAGTCGCCATCGCCTTCGTCTTCGCCTTCTACACGGTCTTCGGTCTCACGTGGATCGCTATCCCCTGGATGTACCCGGCGGAAGTCAACACGCAGCAGTGGCGGAATCGCGGGGCGGGGATCGCCACCGCGACGAACTGGATTTGTAACTATGCGGTTGTGCTGGCTACGCCTGTGGGGATTGAGCAGATTGCGTGGCGGTACTACCTTGTCTACGCGGCGCTCAACTTTGTCTTTGTGGGTGTTGTTTGGGTGTTTTATGTGGAGACGGTGGGGTTGTCGCTTGAGGGGGTTGATGAATTATTTGAGAGGATGGGTTCATCTGGGACACTGACTTTGGGAGTGTGTGATGGGCAGGTCGAGAAGGAGGAAGCGGGTTCTAGTGAGTGGGTGGAGGGTGGAAAGACTTGAGCTGATTATACTTTGTAGTTTAACTACCTGCATGGCAACCGCAGGATGTCGATATCAAGTGTATCAGATTTCAATCTAGGCGAATGAACCAGGGCTCGGGATCAAGCGCGCCTCAACAAAGCGTTCGAAGGCAGTCTGGTATCCCTCCACAGTATCTACCCATCCATCGAAGCCAACACTCTTGAGCTTCTCAAGAGAGTACTCGCGATTGAAATCGAAATCAACAAGCATGAAATGTGTGTGCCCCCAGCCCTGCTTCTCTAACATGCCCTCCTGCAAACCTTTCCGCTTAATAAGGGTCTTCCACTGAGCGGTATGCGCGTTCACGAATTCCTCAATAGTCCGACTTTCACCCTCGCCCGGGGGAGGAACACCGACGAGACCAAACCACTCGCAAATCCTGGGCCAGACTGCCTCCCAAGTAACAGTCTCCCCATCCGCGGCGTTATACACACTCCCATTCACACACTTGTCCCGATTAACCGCAACATAGATCTCCGCCTTTGAGAGCATATCCTGAAACGTATCCGAATGGGTCCCACGATACCCCTTCTTGCTTCCGGGGAACGGCACCAACGCGTCCTTACCGTGCACCTCGCGATAGAGCGACAAGTAAAACGCAATCCCCTGCGCCATATTCATCGCGTTAGTCCCCGGCGCGAAACCTACAATCCCATCGGGCCGGATCTCGGAGAACGTCCACCGGCAGCCATCCTGTTTACTCAGATCGGCGAGCAGGTCGTACTGCGTGTAGTAGAAGATCTTGCTTGCGTAGGGCTCGGGGATCCGGGGCAGGTCTTCGTGCAGCGGTGGGGTTATGGCGACTTTGTCTGGGAACTCGAGACCGTAGCCTTTTCCGCCTGTTTGCAGGATTATCGTTGAGAGGTTTGGGGCGAGGGCGGTTATGGCGGACACGGCTGTGTGCAAGAGCGCGGTGTTAACTGTGCGGAGCGAGGCGTGGTCCTGTGTTTGAATGTATGCTTAATGAAAATTGTTATCGGCATGTTCAACAATATCGGGTGGTCCATAGGATAGTTAGATGGGTGGCTTACCGCAGAAGAAGACAATATCTACCGTACTGATCGCTTCGACTTTTCCGAGTTCCCGTATGACGGTCTCCACAGGCGCGGTGAGGTCGATGCCCGACACGATGTTAAGCCTTTCATCATCAGGTAAATGAAGGTCTTCCTTCTTAGTGGGTCGATTGCATAGTCCTGTTATCCGGCGGAAAGATGTTGCTGAAGGGTAGGACAGGCATTGGTTCATGAGCGACCAGCCGGAGATTCCGGTGGCGCCGAAGATCAGAGCATGTTTTCCAGTCGACATAATGGGATGGCTTCAAGTTGCAATGAAGAGATTCAGCGAGCTCTACGTTCTTTAAAACAGTTATCCCGGACCCATTAGGTCAGTGAAGCTGTCGGAAATCATATCGCGGATTGGTAAGCACCAAGTGAAGTAGAACCCCCACAGGAACCGGCAATATCTATTTAGCCGGAAATAAATTGTCACGGATCTAATAACAATCAACTACGGTCTTTCGAATTGGAGATACCTGTAACCTACGGACGTTCCCTCGATTTTCTATCGTCCCCATGACGTCAAGCCACTGGATCTATGGGCTGGTTCAGGATGGTATCCGACAACTAAGCCGATCCTCGGCCAAACTTGGAAGTATCGTTGTATGAGAATGTACCACCAAACGCTGGTATCTTTTTCTTCGGAGAATAATACTTACGAATGTGACAAGTTTCAGGCGCCTTTATTATGAACATGCCCATCCCCTAGAACAATAGTAATCATCTGCGGCTGTAGGACCCGTGACAACTACATCCATCGATTGCCCTGAGTAGGAGAGATGTGATTCCAACTTTTGTTACTGGATCAAGGTTTTTTTTTTTTTGCCCCAAAGATAGCGAGTTTGCGGTGAAACTAATGTGAAACCGTTGGGTTAAGCCATTGATAGATGACCCTATACATGTTTCCAACCTCTAGTGATTAGTTATTTAGCTTGTCTTCTCGTCAACAAATTATGGCACTCTTGCTTTGCTATTTGACAGTGCGTTGCAGGCTAGCCCTATTTTGACCCCACACATGACTACTAAGACACTCAGGCCATTGGTATTTGATTCTTCTATTATGTACATATCGGAGTTTTCGAGCATGCTTTAAGGTTAGGCCAGGATTGGACTAGCGGTCTTTTGTTGATGTCTTTCACGGTCAGTATTAGAAGTAGTAGGAGGGAAGGAATCTATTTATACAGAGTCATCACCACAGGCATAATGAATGTCTTTTTCTTCAGAGCAAGCCCAACCCACGCCAGCTTGTGTTGTAGGCTCTTTGAGGGAGCGCTCTGGGAGGATGGTTGGTCTCGTGACCCCGCCAAGCATTATAATCCTCTCGTCTCCGTTTGCTCTTTCCTCCATCAACACAACCGCCTCTGACTTCAGCAGTCTAGCTCTTATCTAGTCTCTGCGCCTCTTTTCCACTGCATTTACACCACGAGGTATCACAGCGAGTCCGGTTCAGGAAAAAAAAATGTCAACAAGGCGCAAGCGGACCATGCCAAAGAACCTCCGTCTGGACCCGCTGAGTTTCCTCAACCCGGACATCGTCTACATCATTATATCTTACCTCCCTATTGACGGCGTTATTTGCCTTGAACGAGTAAGTCGGTCATGGAGAGAACTAATGAGGGAATGGATGACCAAGCTTGGAACCCGGTATATCATCCAGCCTACGTGGCATCCTGCGGGGTTGACGAACCCAATGAAGGCGTTGCCATATCCGGAGTTCAAAGAACATGGTATGCAGTCCTTTGAACCCTTACTCATATGTATCGCCTCTAAACTGTACAGCACGCTCGATCCACCGGATGGAGTCTGGGCTTCTCTCATCCGCACACAAGTTTGAGGACGCTGCATATTTTAGTGTCAGTGGACAATACGCGGTGTGGGTATTAAAGTCTGATAGCCACTCTCATCATCTGCATGACCCCTCAATTCAGGACACACCCAGCGACATTATCTACTGGCGGACGTTGTCAAAAGACGCACCAAAACGGCCAGTCAGAACGGTTGATGTATTGAGGTTGTGGAGGCCTGGCAGAGACGCGGTATTCGTCAACAATCTATTTGTTAACGACGATGGCATTATTCTTGTTAGTCTGTCACTTGGACGGCAGTGGCATAAACGGGAAAGGTAGGCCCACTATCTAGTATTGTAGAGGGCACTAACTAACTGCCGACAGAGCCGTCGTCTTTTCTCTGGTTGAAAACAGTGTCCTCTGGTCCCGGGATTCTGAGGCCGTCATGCTAGCGGGCATTGTGCCAATAGCCATCGGCACCTCGCATTTCTATGCCGCGATCTGGAACCCCATAAGGCAGCGATATCTTCTTTTGGCCGAAGACTTTCAGACGGGAGAACAGGCTTGTATGTCGGATGTTCTTTCATCAGACTGGAGGTGGGCAGATCGCGATTCCAACGACAACCTTGAATATGGCTGGGGTTTTACAAATGTTGTAAAGGTCTCGAATGGGGTTGAGCTGCTCCTCCAACTCAAGAGCGTCGCGGCCATGGGCGTTGGGGAGATAGAAATCTTCCGAGGGAGTGACGTCACTCTGGTTGGCTGTATTCCCTGCACTGACACGGGGCTTAACAGCGTGCTTTCGCACCCACCGACCGGTCACATCGCCTTTACGTCCGAGGTCACAAGGATGCCGCAACTACATGGTGCGCTTGACGCGTTTGGCCGGTACCGCATCTTTGCCACAAGACGTTTCTCCTATGACGAAACGACCGGGATGCAGCTATTAAGCTCCGACGTGGTGTTGACTCCCCAAGACTGGCTAATACGACCGAATGGGTGCCCATGGTCGCCTGTGGCAATCGACCTGTTCAACCGGGTAGCGTTCGTCTCGTCGGCCCAAAAACCGGAAGAAGAACATTCGGGCTCGAGCTGGACGGTGTGGAGCTGTCCGCTTGTTCCTGCTGAAGACCCTAGCCTATGTGATGCAGCGGTTACGGCGATGCATAAAACTTTTGTGCCCACAGAATTGGTAGGCACGCCCGCTGTAGCGAGCCGATGCTATGTCCTCAGTAATGGTACCCAGGTTACGTTGCCTGCGAACCCGGAGAAGCGGCGAAACGAACGAGTGCCGCTGACGTTGCCCAGCCCCATGGGCCAGTGGCTCACTAGGGGGGCTGGGAGTCAGGTTCTATTTCTTGTAGACGATGATTACTATGTTCTGAACTTTTGTTAGCAGGTATGTTGGAACTGACTCTTGTCTCAAGAGCAAGAGTAAATAAAATTATAAGAAATGGAAGGCTCACCGGTGTCGCTGCTGTTCTCGCTCACCACGCATACCGAGCTCATGATTGGAGTGTACTATTGGCGGATTCAGCAAATAAGCATAGATATCAACTAGCCTGTCAAATATGCATCCCTGTTTGCCTGCGTTGATGTGAACCAATCGATCGAGGGGTTCTTATTATCGGGACTCAATTCTCCCGATGTCGGCCTTGTAGTAGGGGGCTTGACGGGTGGCTGGATTCGGCATTTGTGAATGCCAAAGATCAGAAACAAAAGGGCGTAAGGGGGCGCCCCAGTGGATTCGATCTGAGTGAGGCTAAGCATGAGCAAGTGATTGAGATCGTTTGACAGTCCTTCTCCAGAGTGGATAATAGATGGGCCAGTTGGAACTGGATACTACCCCTCGAAAGAAGAGGTTGAGCTGGTAATAGCGAGCTTACTCCGGCAGCCCTTGAGAATGGTAGACCAGATAGCCTTGGAGGCTCCACTGAGAAGGCTGCTTTGCCCTGGCAGCGGTATGTGTCATTCGCAGGACGCAAGGGGGGTACATTCCTGGCAGCTGCGCAACGCCCCAGTCAGGCCCACGTCAACTCTTTGTGTGACGGGCAACTGCAGCTCTTGTATCTCGCTCATCGCACAATGCTCTCGGTTTTCCTAGGGTACGGCCGCCATCATGGGCTGCAGTGCGTCACGGCCGATTCGAGATCCCCCAAGCCATTGTGTTGGCGAACCGGCACCAAAAAGCGAGCAGCGCGATATGCAATGGCAAGAACCGCACAAGGTCGCTCCTGCCACTATTCAGCCTTATGACACACGGCCCCTCTTGAACTCTACCGAACCTAACAGTATGGATCCTGCTTCTTCCTTGTCATAGCTGACATTTCCAAGATTCGTCCTTGAACAGCGCCAGTGGCTTCACGTCTTTGTCCACGGGCGATCACACTGCGAGAACCTTGCCGGCATTCAGCTTCATCAATGGCGGGTTGATGGGGCCGTCGAGTCCTCCTGTCTTGGAAGGTGCTTACAATGACGCGCGCGCGCTCCATCCCACGTACTTGAACACGATCGCAATACGCGCATACAAGTGCGAGAGAGATCTGTAAGTGGTTTGACTCAGCTAAGACCAGGGTTGCCACGTTGTTAACTTTGTCAACCGGAACCTAGCATCAATGCCTACTACATCTACCTCCATCCGTACCTCCCTTTACTCCCCCCACCGGCTTTTCCTCAGTATGAGGACTGTCCGGCCGAAGTTGTGCCGCTCTCATACGAGGCTGATCGATCTATCCTGCCATTCTGGCCGGAGTCGCCGCTGGCACTTGCCCTCTCAGCTCTCTTGGTGCTGATACCACTACCTAAAGACTCGGACCCATTGTCAGAACCAGCGACCGCACTGCGACGGGCTTACGCGCAACTCTACGTCCGATCGGCTGAGAACGCTCTCGAGAACAATACTGAACATATCCGAGAGACTAAGATGTCATCCTATGCCTCTACTTACACTTTTCACCGGACAAGTCTCTTACACCCAAACACACCTGCGAACCTTGAGCCAATTCTGGCGTTGCTTGTGTTGACGATATACGATTACTGTGAACGGGGGAATCGAAAGCATATGCGATCTCGCGCACACCAGGCTCTGACTGCAGCCATAGATCTGTCACTCCACACCTTGCACCGTGAGGCTCTGGACGCTCAGAAGCGGGTATGGTGGATGACCGTTAGTATCCCCACTACTCGCCTGGTCGTGGAGTCTAACAAATGCAGATGTACCTGGCCTCCCAGGCATCAATCGTAAACCACTCGGTACGTTTTGTCGCAGCCGATCGAGTTTTCAGGTCGCTCATATTGACCTCCCCAGGCGCCAATTATGCTCATCCACGATGTTCGCATCACGACACCGTATCCAGAGTTTCGCAACCAACGCGAGGTCAGTCAGCGTCTGTCGCTTGGGATTTGTGTGTTATAGATGCTGACATCCTTTTCAGCCGTGGGAGCTCCTGATGGAAGCCCAGAGTGCGCTTATGCGTGCTGGGACTATTGCGAAAGACCTCGCAAGAAGGCGCAGCAAGACAAATCTGTCAAGGACCAACGCTGACGACATGAAGCGACTCGACTCTATAATGATTTCTCTAGGGACGAAGCTAGATACCTCTGAATGGATTACCGATCAAGGAGCTGAGGCCTCGACTGCACGCAACCTGTGGGCCATTGCGCTCCTGCTCGTCCATACGTAAGCGCCCGTCGTGCTTTCAAAACACATAATACGCTTACCTGACTATCTGTGTAGGGGTCGCATCAAATTACACCGATTCATAGCGTTTGGTGACGCGCCTCTCTTACTGGATAAGAATTGCGAGTTTAGAACCGCCACTCTGAGCAACTTTAGCACCTCTTCTACCACTCCCTCGCAGCCCTGGTCCCTTGAAGTCGACTCGACCTTCCCATTCACCGTACAAGAATCCACCGACATCTGCCTCAGGTCGGCCCTCGTTCTGTCCCGCACGATTCGGAATCTCCCACCTCCCAATCCCTACTATTTCGAAGGCCCACCCGGACACCGAATGGCCGAAGAGCTCATAAAGAATCCAGGCACCAATATGCACTGTTTATACCCTTGCTCCCTTCCATATCTAGCATGCTGCACTATGCAAAGCTGCTACGTCCTCGCTATGCTCCTCCGACGCCTACAATCTTGCCTAGCGACGCGCGACCTATCCACCTGTTATTATCTTCTGCGGTGCGCACAGCCCGGGACCGAGATCCAAGACACTGAGCGCGCGATTGAGGAACTGCGAAACGGAATAGGCGCATTGTATACTTCTCTGAGAGGCGACAGCGTATTTGGAGGAATTGTGGACATGGCGCGCGATGTCGAGACCATATATACTGCTTACTTCCCTAGATTGGATGTGTGTAATATACCCCTTTGAGTCTATCTTATCTCCTGAATGCATTCTAGATGTATCTATATTCTAATAACAGCGAAGCCTCGATTTACTGGCTCTCTCCACCCTCGAGCCGTTCAATGTCCGTATCACGCCCAGCCGCTGAATCTCGTGATCACGAATACGAGGAAAGGGGATATATAACTAGACGGATGCACCAGCAATCATGACCTTGAATATAGCCTCTAACGATACTTGGCCGTGGTATAATTATCACCTCACATCTGTCCTGCGATACTGTCCACAGCATCAACCTCGCCAAAACACCATCATTGCTTCACACCCATCCAATATGTCTAAATACAACATGAATAAATCCTTCCGGATCACCGAGATAAAATCACCCTCCACAACCACATGGGTCGTCTCCAAAACGGCACTGGCCGACCCGGCCAACGGAACACTGCCACCAGTCCTCGCAACCACCAACCTCATCGATGCAATGCAATCAACAAGTCTTAAAGTGCTATCCGACAGTTTCAGGTACCCGCACTGCGAAATCGCTGTCCCCGCCCGGATATCGATTACCCACTCTGCTCCAGTCCCTGCAGGCGTAACGCTGTCACTCACGACCGAGCTAAGACGCCGCGAGGACAGGAGCAACACGATCGAGTTCGCCGTGACGGCGCGCGACGAATATGGCATCGTTGCAAGCGCCACCTTCTGGCATGCCATCACATGCAGCGTGAACCTCGAAAGCGCTGCGCTTCTCCGCCGACATCCGGGTCAAGCTCGCGCCGCATTGCTGGGAGGCACAGGCACAGCGCCAGATTGCCCAGGCGGAAAGGGGTTTGATTTCACGACGAGACCGCCTCCAGCATTTGAGTCTCCTTTTACCCCCCTGCCTCCCCTCGCGACGCCACTCGTGTTTATCCTTGGCGATGGCGAAAGGCAAAATAATAAATATAATAGCGCCAGGCAGCCGCCCTGCCGTCTCTGCCACCCACTCTCGCGCACAGCCTGGCACGGCCCCAAGTTCGCGCATACGCGCGTCTCCCGAGGGTTCCTGCACGCCGTGCACCACGGCTCCGTCGAGCTCGTCACCGCGTGGCTAGATCTAGGCAGCCGCAGTAATAGTAGCAGTAGCAATAGCGGTGTTAACCTAACATCTTACCTTGACAGCGCACTCTACGCCGCCGTCCTCGCCAGCCGCTCCGGAATCCTGGACCTCCTCGTCGACAAAGCCGGCGCGGACCCCGTCGCCTGTAAATCACAATACCTCTCCTTTGGCGGTCTCCTGCACCTCGCCGTGCAGAATAGCACCCTCGAAACAGTCTCAACGCTCCTCCGTCACGGCGTCGATCCGGATTCCTGGGACGACGAGTGCTACTGGACGCCGCTGCACCACGCAGCCCGACTGGGGCACATCGAAATGGCGAAAGCGCTTCTCGCGAGCGGCGCGGATCCGGATGTGAAGGAGGATGAGGGGTGGACGAGTTTGCATTTTGCTGTTCAGCGGGGAGATGCGGAGATGGTGCGGGTGCTTGTGGGCACCGGGGCGGCGGGGATTGAGAAGAGGAATGCGCTGGGGGATACACCGGTTATGATGGCTGTGCGGCTTGGGCACAGGGATGTCGTACAGATCTTGTTGGAGTGCGGGTGTCGTCCGGAGCTGGGGGAGGGTAGGCCTTCGGCGGTGGAGTGGTTGCAGGGGGTTGAGGTCAGGGATTTAGGTGGGCCAGTGAGGGCTTTGAGGCCGTAGCCTAGGTATTTTTTTTTTTTTTTTTTTTTTTTTGCTTCTTATTACTACGAATACTGGTTGTTTAGTGTAGTGAACGACAGGCGATTTTAGCGGCAGTTCTTCTAGAGAGCTATGGGCGGGAATTACATACTTCTTATCTGTCTTGGCTGTACATACCGACGAGTAGTATAGTATATATCCATGCAAGCGAGATCTCAGCTGGATGCGAATAACTGCCGTGAGGGGATAGTGCTGGGTCTATAATATTGTGATATTAAATATTGATATTAATATCGGCTAAGTGCTTCGCGTGATATAGCAAGCGCCAGGTAGGTCCGAATTGGTGTCTCATAGCAGCGAGTAGCAGTGCTGATTGACCGTGCTTATCCTTCACGTTAAGGTTGGCGCCTCTCTTAAAAACTTCGCAATCCCTCTATGAACTGTAGCGGCGTATAGCAGCGGCGTTTTACCTCTCGGATCTCTCATCTCCAGATCAGCACCCTTATCAAACAGCAGCTTAACAAGGGCGTCTTCTGCATACTTCACGGCCCACATCAGCGCTGTCTGGCCGCACGAATCCCTTGAGTTAATGTCCGTTCCCCTGCTAAGAAGCAAGTTAACGACTGCCTCCTGCCCATTCCTCGTAACAGAAAATAGTGGTTCATAGTCTTCAGTCCCAATATCGGCACCCTTATTGAGGAGAAAACTAACGATAGCCTCATGCCCTGCCTCAACAGCACATGCAAGCACAGTTTGGTTCATACCATCCTCTGCCTTTACTTCAGCACCTCTGTCAACAAGCAGCTTAACGATACCTAAGTGTCCTTCTCTCACAGCCAAGAATAGAAGTGTTTGGCCATGCGTGCCATCCTTGTTTTCGATATCAGCGCCTCCATCAAGAAGGAGTTTAACATCAGCCTCCCGTCCTGCTTTGATAGCTTTTAATAGGAGGTAGGAAAGCTTGTCACAAGTATGGAGGCTGCACAATATAGATCAGACTTAACAGTGTTCAAACAGACAGGTCGTAAAGTGCTGCGAACCGGTGTTTTTTAGATTCATGGAGACACAGCGTCCCGCTACCCTCCAGTAACTGCGTGCAGTTCCCCTCAGCAGTACGGTCGGTGAGTTGCCAGAGCTTTGTCTCACCCGGCGGGTTGTGGAGCGCGCTTTCTTTGCGCTCCCGAGGTTGTTCCTCTAAAGCCCGGACATACGCATCGTCAGCAGATAGGAGCCGTCGCATAGCCTTGAAGGTCTCTATTCCCTTTTCGTAGCGTCTATCTATCTACCCTACGTCGTCGTCAACAAGTCGCTGCTTTATCCCAGACATAGACGCAGGGATTTGACGCAATTTTTTGACAAGTGCGTCTTCATACTCGGCGATGTTGGCAAGCATCTCTTCCCACGCTGTACTCCGGAAACTATTCTCTGTAGCGATTCCATGTGTAGTATAATGGAAGTGCACGATGCTCTGAATTTGAAAATGCAGAATAGACCGATACAGAGACACAATGTCTCTGTAGGCGCTCATTAAAACATCCGGCCCGAACCCAGACTCGTGGCCAAGTTTCAGCAGGAGCAGTTCGAGGTATGCGAAATACTGCATTCGGCCTGCCACATATGTGAACCCAGACCGATTGGCTTCATCTGCAGTCCACTGTCTTGTCAGGAGTGGAAGAGCGATGCAGATACCAGCCCATATGATTTCAGCTTCTGGATAATAGTCAACACCTTGACTGATCCAACGCCCTTCGCCCAAAATGCTAGCTGTGCAGCTTGGGGGATTCGTTCCTTCAAGACGAACTCATACCCAGCAATAGGATACTGCGTTTTCGTCTCAAGCATTTGCTGCAATCTTCTCTCGATTATAATTGTCAATTGGGCTTTATGGACCTCGCCGCAGGCAGCTTCGCGTATGCCACTTGCATCTGTTGCAATGTCCTGCTGGGTGGGATCATCGGTAGAATGGGACCTGACTGTGGACGCATTTATGCAACACCGATCTTTCAGAAGCTTCGTACCTGTCGTTTGTAGATCACTGGAGAGTAACATTTCATATTCCTCCACTAACTGTAGGTTGCCTCTCCTGAGCACATCGTACGCACGATCCCAGGAGAGCGGGCCGCACCGGGGTCGATTATTATTTGGAGCAGCTGACATGGTGTGGATGTTCTCTTGGCCAAATCGACTTTATGTGGCAGTCACTCAAAGGCGATAAGACAGTAGGATATTTAACATATGGACCAAGGTAGGTGTAAGAAGACGCTCAAACATCTGACTACCTATGCCGATTAAATCTCCTGTGGGTGTCTTCACCTGGTCGCCTGCGTGCAGAGCCTTATTTGTCGAATACGAGTCAGTTTCTTGGCAGGTGGCTTCTGTAGTTTTGAGTGGGGTTTGGCGGGGTGTCTTGGGGGCAAAAAGGGAAACAAAATCCTCAGAGCGCATACGAACGCTGTAGATGCGTGCCTGCATTTGATAATTCGGGTAGCCGATACTCGACCATATAGCATCGATACACACGACCCCTCACCGGGACAAGCGGTGTCAAGCTGTATTCTTGAATTCGGCGCTCGCCGCGTCACATTGCTCTCGGGCGATGGACTCGCGCGACGAGATCAAATTCCTCAACATCCTCGAGCTTTCCACGGAAATTCTCCGTGATAACCTGGGCTTCCTCCAGGTCCCAAGCTAACCGCAGCAGAGTTGGCCGGGGCGCTGAGACGCTCAATCAATCCAGAATCAATGCAGGTTACCCTGGCTGTTGCCAAGACATCCGGAGCGCACGTCTCGTATGCCGTCGATTTCACGATCTGACATCGCCCCTTCGGTTCCCAGTCCTGCAAGTACGCCTGGACCGAACATCCCTTGGTTTGTCGACCACGTCCCAAGGAGCCCCTTCCTCGCCGCGGGTGTTGGCGCTGTCCAGGTCGTACTCCAGTACTACTCGGCAGAACTCGCCGCGGATCTGTTGCTGTTCAGAGATCAACGACTTAGGAGGCAGAATGATGGTGGGCTTCCTATGTCCGTAATGACGAGTTTGGGGATATTGGCGGTTTCGATTCGGATGACGATACGGTGTTGTCTCTGCCGCGGAGCGAGTATCGACGCGGGATAGATGGGTATGAAAAAAATCCAGGGAACGTGGAGGAACTCGGTCAAGACCAACGAAAGCATAGAGTACCGGGAGATACTGCATCGAGGTCATCAATTTTATCGGCAAAAGCACCAAGATCAACTGAGCCTGCTCACGGATGGATTCTTCGCGTGAAGGATCGCTTCAATCATGTCGCAACTGCCATTTCCAAGTTCCTTGATTTTGGACGACCAAGCAGATCTCATCGACATGGATTGCGACGAAGTGAAGATCCGCCAGTTGACCGAGAAGAATGAACTCTTCGGATTCATAACAAGCCCGCATCAGTGGCAAGAAATACAGAGGCTGGACACCATCAACGAAGTCGCCAGCAAGCTTGCCCCTGCCAAGCTTCTCTTTGAGCTGCGCATTGCAATTTATAAAGTCTTCGTCGCACTGCGAGATATTTGCGTTCCCTCCGGGTCCCGCATATGGTTTACCGCGCCAGACCTCCAAGACCCTCTTCGTGCAACTGGGGACGACCTCCACCGTGCCTGCCAGAAGCTTGCGATCTTCACATTCGGGAAACCGGTGCGCAACACGCTTGTCGGTCCGCTCACAGACGGTGCGAAAGCTCACTTCGATAGATACCTGGGCGCAATGCTCTCCGGGCCTTGTCACACATTTGGAACTTCACCTCGGCTGGTACAGTCAGCACGGCCGAGGGGTCCACCACGACGTGGGTTATATGCTGGGAGCTATTGAGGGCTCTTGCCTGGAAAAGGCCACTGTGATGGACATCTCTCTGTGCCAGGCCCAGCTAGAGGCCTTCTGCAAAGGGTTGGGTTCAGGGTTGGAAAAGGTGTACCTGTGTGGTGTGGATCTGCTGAGTGGGAGGTGGGCGGGCGTGCTAGATATCCTAAGGGAAAAGGTCTCAGCTAGGTGCATTGAGGGAAAATGCAAGGTCTATTTGAGGTGCTTGGCGGGAGGTGACTTTGGCCTAAAGATACGCGATTGCTTTGTTCACTCTGCTGTTGAGGATGGGAATGATATTATTTGTCGGAGCATTATGTCTCCGGTTTTGAAGTAATAGAAAATCCGCTGAGAGCGAGTGAATATGACATACTCGGTTAACTTGTCAGAAACTGGGAACTACAATTAGCATGATTAAAGGGAAGTGTTGGGAATTGTGGCGTATGCAGTATTTTTTGGTACACAACCCTAGGAATATAAAGGTCTGATTCATCAAATCTAGCAATGATGCCAGACTAAATACATAAGAAATAGGAGTAATCTAAGTAACTAAAATAGGAAGTAAAATAATATAATAAAATAGCTATAAACAAGTAAGTGGGCGCTACCACCTCTGCCGGCTGGAAGGGGATGTTCGACTCGCAATTAACCCATCTTCTTCTACATCTCATACTACATCTCGTACTACATTTCTACTGCCTTGGACGCTGTCCCACATACAAATTTCTAACAATCCTGCCGAAGTCATTACGTAGATAACGGTTTGCCATATTTTTATTGCTCCCGCTCTCATGACGACTACGGATATATATTGTACGGGAGAGGGGACACTTAGCGAACAGATTATTAATTATTAGATTGCATTAATTCATCTGAGCATCGTCATCCTGCCCCGACGGCATCCACTGTACCTTAATCGGCTCATGATTGCTACTGCGTATCCGTTGATCCTTGGACCACAGCTGGAATGTGAGATCTGCTGCTCCAACAACTACCCGCACGTCGAACGTCGCTCGCCAATATTTCGGCCGCATACTGTACCAATGCTTATTCTTTAGCTTGCGCTCGACGGTGTCTGTGTTGATGTCGAGACTGCAGACATGCTGGGCCCCGGGCCTCGATGTACTTTGCGGAAGCTGCTCGATCGGGTTGGCGGACATGACGATGTGGACTTTCCAGGGGAGGTGCTCCTCGCCGGGCTTCATCTTGAGTTGGAAGTCTTTTGTTATTCCGGTGTGAGGCACCGGTTTACCCTGACAGAGTGTGAGTGTCACGGCATTAGAAGATGGCAGGTCCGCCTTACCTGAAGGACGATCCACTCGATCTGATCGATCGCGTATAGCCTGTTGTCTCGAGGATCCCGTCGCACCGGCTCTCCCAAATGTTTATCGGCGTCGTAGATCAGGTCGCAGACGATACCGTAACTGACGGGCGAACATCTTGACCCGAACATGACGACGCCCCGTTTCAGCTGTTGGATCCGATCGAGAACCAATCCGTGGACAACTGCCAGCTGGCTGCTGAAGTTAGCATGGGCTTCCTATTTGAGGGATTTCGAGACGCACGGCTCTTCTGCCATGAGGACCTGGACGCCCATCACATTCGAGTGCTTCGCTACTCCTGGAATCGCGTATCGCTCTTGCAGGCGTTGTTTGACGTAGGGAGAGCTACCGAATCCACCCGATAAAACGAGATATGACTGAGCCGTGAGCAAATGCCTTGTTCAAACTGGCGATACACACTTACTATCCGATGTTGAGGATACGTATTCTGCATCTTCTCAATCTGTCCATCAAGAAGCTCGCACATTTCGTCCACCTTGACGTCGAACGCGCGCCGAATATTCTCCCTGCGAGACTGGATCAGCACTTTGAATCGCGTCGAGCGTTGGGGCACCACGAACCAGCCAATCTGCATATTCCCGCCCTGGATCCCAGCAGCAGGTAAATCCGCACCGGACTCTTTCAAGTATGGCACCTCGAGGCTCAGGTACGGAGTCCGTGCTGCCTCTGTTCCGAACGCGCACTTTAGCCGTTGGAAGCGACCGGTGAGCATTTTCCAGGCGACGAAACCTGCCGGTTGGGAGAGATCGTCCTCGACTTTGGATAATCGTTCTGCGATGACTCTGTGGATTGCGCGATCGATGAATACAGACCCAATAGGTCGTCCTACTAGTCGTCAGCTAAGTGGACTGGAACAAGCCGGACGGTCTCACCTTCAACACTCCCCAGCTGTTCCAATTGAACAGGGGCTCCTCGTGCCGAGACCAGCTTCAGCACGTTGACATCCTGGTCTGGTTAGCGATAGAAATCAAGATGGTAGGGCAAGAAAATACCGTCGTTCCACCACCCGAGTCGCAAACCAGCACGATGTCTTGCGTCTGCCTTGGTCAACGTCTAGCCTAGCAACACGGTCCGCGACAAACCTGGTAAAACCCACGACAAGCATAGACCGCAGCAGCCTCCGCCTCAGTCAATCCAACACACGCCCAGTGGTTCAGCCCGTTCTTCTGAATCGCCGAGCCGATCAACCCGCGAATCTCCTCGATCATGCGCACATCCTTCCATGTCGTCGGAACGCTGAAAATAAACTCGACGCGCATCTTCGAGAACCCGGGAATTGTGCTATCGAAATGCGCGACAATGTGCTTGTAAATGCACGCGATGTAGTCGTGGAACCAGCGCTGCGCCTCTTTGCGCGTGATATTCATCCCCATGTCCACTCCCTCCCTCTGCGGCGCAAGGTGCAGCTTGAAGAACTCCTTGACGTCCGCCACCTCGTCATCCGCGTCGCAGCCGAACCCCCATTCCTTGACGGTCTTGCCATCGGCGCCGTACATCACGCTCGTCGGGACTTTGTTCGCGAGTTCGCTGAGGAGTTTGCCGGGCCAACGCTGGACGGTTTTCGGGGGGCCCCATTCTGGTCCGATCGTGTACGCGACACCTGGAAAGAAAACGGCGATTAGAAAGATGCGCGCAATCAATCGCTCGCGATTTCGCGCGCACACGTACCTGTACATGTCATTCCGAAATCAATTCCCACCACAATATCCGGGAACCGCTCCTCGACCCAAGTGGCCATGGTGCCGGTGACAACCTCCTTCTCATCCATCGCGTTGTGGTCGGAGACAACAACCACAGCGACCGACGGACCTTTTGCGAAACCGAATGAATCAGCAATAAGAATAGATACGGCTAATAATAATATTTAAAATATTTGATGCGCCGAGCCTCTCGCCCAAACTCAGGAACCGCGTCCCCGCCCAAAAAAAAGGGGCCAAATTGTGCCCCCCAAAAAGCGAACTTGGTAATGGTCCCCGTCAGCGCTAAGCTCCAGCCTTTCGCTCCGGCCGGGGGCTCCGTCGCTTGCGAGCCCCAGCTGCCAATGGGTTCGTGTCGATCTGTTGGCTTTAGGGGTCCGTGGACGAATCACCACCGCAGGAGGGCGATGGGTACTGCACAAGCGTCGCTCAATATGCCGTTTTGGTTTGACACGGCTCCTCCTCGTTTCGACATGCTTGCAGGTGGTATTTTTCAATTGGGTCTTTGTTGGTTGATTCTTTGTTAAAGGGTCTGCGCTTCCCTCCTGTGTCTGCTTTTCGCCCAGATCTAGACGTTGACGCACTATCAACATTGTCATAATGGATGCGAGCTATCTTGCCATCGAGAACGGCACAGTGGTCACAACCATCAACAACACCCAGGCTACTTTATCCACATACATTCTTAGCCCTTACCCTCCAAATGAAACCATACAGCTATCAACGGTGTCTGTCTTGCCAAATGGCGATACCATCACAACGTACCTAGATTGGGACGCGGCCCAGAATCAAATGACACCAACGGCGGTAACAAATTACGAAACACAAACCAGCACCGCAGAGACGTCCCCGGGAACTACAACTGGGACCGAAAGGGGCTCCCAGGCAACACCAGCTCAAACCGCGTCAGCGGGCGAACTCGCAGGGTCAGAGCCAACTGCATCGAGCAATGGGTCCAGCACGCAAACACCCAGTCTCGACTCCGCCAATTCCTCCAGCGATGGATTCAGCTCAGGCACACTCGCGGGAGCGATCGTCGGCAGCATCGTCGGAAGTGCTCTTTTAACCCTTCTTCTCGCCTTTTTGTTCTTCCGCCGTCGTCGATCTTCGCCACAGGGCCCGGCAAAAGGGCTCGACGACGACGTGACATACGGTGGCATTGTCACCGACAAATCCACCAGCGGCTTCTCGCTCGCGGCGATAATCCCACAGCCCGCCGATGATGAAACTGTCCGACGACGTATCCTGACTTTGATTGACCACGCGGGTCTCCACGTTGACAACTACTACGCCTCTGGAGCGTCGCCGAATCTGTCCCAGGATGCGATCGCTAGGCTGAACAACTACGATTCGGGATATCTGCCAGCGGCCGCTGCGACCGTGCTTGGAGAACGACAGACCCAGCGCCAGGTCATCACACATCTCCTGGTCTACAAGCTCCTGCAAGCGATCCAGCCAGGGGGAGAGCTTCTGCCTCTACTATATGCCGCCCAGCCGCGGATTGAGGGTGCTAGTGCTTGTACGTACCTTGATCCTACATAACGCAGATCCGGACTAACCAACGATCACAGCGACCGATATTGCCCTCTTCACCTGGCGGATATTAACCGCGCATCTGTACCGCGAAGGCATATACAACAGAGACCCAGCACAGACAGCCGCACTCACGCAAGCGGCGCACGATATCGCTGTTGATTTCACCGCCGCGTTTGCACCATACGCCGTGTCCAACTTCTCCGAGACCGATCGCGTCACGCACTTCAGCGATTTGGCGGCTGCGGCTACGGAGCTGGGGGTCTGGCTCTTTGCGCAGCCGTGCACGTTTGAGTTTGTCTGGACAAAGGGTCAGACGGAGATTACACTTACTCCACGGGTTCTCAAGACGTATGATGAGCAGGGTAACCGTCTGTTGGCACCGCAGGTTTTGGTTGAGGGCGACAAGACGACACTTCCGAGGACGATCTTCCGTGGATAAAAATGTAGTAATGGTATCTCAATTCATCATCTAATCATTGGGTATGGATATAATTATATGACCTGAACATGCAATGCAATGTAATCTCATGACTCGACCAATCCACTCTACAGGTAAATGCTTCCCGTATTAAGTCTTCGCCCTTCCTTGCGCCCACCGCCACGAGAGCATATCCATCAACTCATTATCCACCTTCGCAGACGGCGGGCCACCAGCTTCCTTTGCCGCTTCCGTCTTCACCGAAACGCCCACCTTCTCGGCAACCATATTCGGCACGACCGCCTCCATCCCCGCATCCTGCAGCTGCACGGACAGATCCCACGGCGTATTATCTTCGACAATCGGCCTCGTCACAGCTTCCGGAGGGTGGTATATCGTCGGTATCCTCGTCCCCTTGTCAACCGCGGAACTCCGCCGTCGTCTCATCTGCTCCAGACTATCCAGCTCGTATCCGCCCGCCTCTTCCTCTTTCTCCGCGCCTCCCTGTTGATATCCAATCGCACCACTCATATGCGTTCTCATCTCAGCGGCACCCTCCCCCTGACCCTGTATCGAACTCTGAATCGAACCCTGACTCTGCCGCTGCCGCTGCCCCAGCGGCTTAACCCCCTGCAACCCCCCCAAAACCGCCATCAAACTCGCATGCACAACAACCAGGCGTTCCTGCTTCTCCCTCGCCCTCTTCGCATCGCGCATAAACCACCGCAGCTGACTCTTCACCCCCAATTTCCCCTGGTTCGTCACCTGCTCGATCCGCAGCGCCTCCGTCAGCACGGCGACCTCGCGCGTCGCGCTCTCGGCGTCGGAGATTGTACTTTCGATCCAGGCGCGCTCGCGGCTGTCGAGGTTGGACGCTTTCTGCGCGAAGAGGTGCCGCGCTTGTGAGGTCTGGGTTTCGATGTGACGGGTTAGGGTGAGGAGGTCTGAGGCGGGGGATGCTGGGGGTGTGTATTTTAGGGAGGGGAGGGAGAGTTTTGATGAGTGCGACTGTGGCTGTCCTGGCGTTGGGTTTGTAGGTGTCGTCTTCGTGGGCGATTTCGGTGTCGATGTTGAGGTTGCGGTTGAGGATGATGTGCTTTGGGAATGTGAGTGCGACGGCGCGTATGACTGTGGGCGCATCTGGGTCTTTGAGAGGGAGAAGGATGATAGGGAGGTGAGCGACTCTCTCGATAGTAGGCTAGCCCGCGGACGCGGTGGGATCGCTGGTGGTCTGGCGGTTGGCTCCGGGTTTAGCGACAAGGGCCGCGGAGGGAGAGGCGGTCGCTCGTCGCGGGCTGGGGTGAGATCGAGCGTGAGTGTTGTATTTGAAGGGAATCCGATTAGATTCAGGTACGGGGCCGGAAGGTCGTTGTTGTCGTTGTTGTCCGGTGGTGTGATCGCACTGGGCGTTGGGCTCGTGCCCGGCATATTGTACATGGCTATCGAGTTCTCGTCCCGTTCTCGTTCTCGAGCGAAAGTCTCGGCTGTGAGAATTGAGGAGTTGGAGGTAGAAGGAGAGCCCGATCGTGTGGGCGGGTCAGGTCTGGGGGTCGGGGTTGGGAGTCTTGGGTGTGTTCGTGGGTCAGGGGGGACGAGGATGGTGGGATCTGCTGGGCGCTTGACGGAATCGCTTCGTCCTTGGCTGTCCGGGTGCCGCCGGTAGAAGCGCTCCCTGTGGTGGACGGCGAGCGGCATTATTAGTATTATTATTAGTATTGTGGGCTCATGCGCTGGGATTGTCGGTCGTTTCGTCGACGCTGATTTGCAAGAGCGCAGCACAAAGGAGCAGTAGTCAGTGGCAGTGTCGGTCGCAGTAAATTGAATGTGGTTGAAAGAGCGATGAACGAACGCTTGGAGACGCAGTGGTCCATGCGGAGATTGGGGGCCGAAATGTAACATCGCTTGATTCTTCGCATGACAAGGCTGGGTTGAAATGTTTTACAAATTACACTGCTTGTTACACTCCCTGGGGCCTGCGGCTGACAGCGCGGCGTTTGCTCGCAATCTCCGGTGCCAAAGTTGAAAAAGTAAACATGCAATTCACAAAATTGGGCACTGGAGACGGTTCACTCCGTCTCCGGACATTCGTTTTTTTTTTTTTTGTCACAGGTGGCTGATGGTCAATTCTGATGGGGTTGGCCAAAGCCGTCAATAACCCGAAGATATTTCGGGAGAAGCAGTCTTGTGCAAGTGAGGAGGCGATACCGGTCGCACGAGGAGGGAAATTTGGGGGCCAAGTGGTGTCACACACACTCTCAAGGCTGGGCTTGGATGTCGAACATCCTCTGAGAAAGAAATTGAGAGACGCGTAGCCCTCCACGATCATCCAATCCTACTAAGCGCGAATGAATGCCATCCATGACCCGATCTCCAACCATTCTGATGACCGACTCCTGACTACTGTATGTAATCGGCGCGGGCCGTGGTGGAACCGAGATCTCCATGGTCGGGTTTGCCACCTCCATGCCCAGGTAAGAGGAGTGCGTGGCGATTTGCGGGGAAATGCATGATATTTGTTTCATGAACGTGGTCAGCATACACAGTAATTGGGGACTTCAGAGTCATGCCGTTTTTTAAGGGCATCTCGTCCAATTTTAGCCCGCTCCCCAATCTCTCTTTCTGACCTTCTGTATAACCAGCTACTGGACACATCGCCCGGCAGAGTAGTTTCCTGTTAACCAAGATAGGGCTGAAGATGTGAGGGGAAAGTTGTGTTCTTCATGTGAGGTACCATACAAGTCCTTCAACAACCCAGCGGCCCAGTCGCTGCGCATCAAACCAGACAGCCCACCACATTCTAGAGGTCACGGCGTACCAATGCCTGGCATACATACCCAAAAGAAAGAACGTTACGCAAAAGCAAGCCCAGTAGTACATTCCACTTCCCCTACTAGAAGTACACAACTAGCCCAAGCGCACTCACAAAACTAACCCCAACAACCCCCCACGCAATCCTCACCACCTGCTCGCGGCTCCTCAGCGTCTGCGTCCCGACAGCCGTAACCACATACCGCACGCCGTTGAAAACGTGAAACGTAAACGGCCACGCATACAGGAACTTGATCGCCACTTTCGCGACAAGCGGCAAGCCCGCAAACGCCGCGACAAGACTCGCCGACGAGGCATCCACCCCGAACACGGCGGGCGCGACTAGGTATCCAGTGCCGAAGAGGTAGAGCGAGGCGGAGAGGAGGATGCCTGTGTTTCGCTCCATCGCAGAGGAGACCGAGTGCACTTGGAATTTGTAGATGGAGAGATGCGGCGCGACGGGGCGGCGGAGGCGCTGTGCTGCGAGGAGGGCGCGGCCTTCTTCGGGTGTGTGGGATTTGATCTTCAGGTTGGGTGAGGCTGGAGAGGTTGTTCTCGTCCATCTAGTTCATTGTGTCAGTTGTTGATACTTGCGATTTTAGAAAACAAGCCGGCCCAAGGGGGTGTATCTGGACCTCAGCTGCGGTACATGTTGCGCAGCGCGCGCTGAAAGTAGGAAGGGCCCTATAGAGGAAGATTGTGGTAAGTGTACATGCTCATTCTGAGTTCTGAACTTGAACTGGGCGGGTCTTACGTCTTGCATTCACGGCAAACATGCGTCTCGTTGTCAGCACCATGATGTGGGTGTAAAAGAGCGAGTCCGTCCTGCAGTGTAGGCAATAGGAAGAGTATGAAGACAAGAACCCGCTGTCGAATAATCAATTTACAGTGAGGATGAAGCTCGGCAACCACGAGAATAATCGGATCTCACCAAAGCACGAGTCGGTCACTGCGGTAGATAGTTCTACCGTATAGTGTCAGAGTAGGCCATCGGGGCAAGAGCTCCCGGGCAAAACCGACAGCAACGACTCGCGGACACCGGATACCAATGGTTGTGAGTAGAAATTTAGAAGAAGTACCAAGTGTGAGGTGGGGAGTATTTGATACAACCTGCGAAGCCATCAATGAACTAGAGTCTGGACAATTTCACGCAGAGATAGCCCAGTTCCTGACGCTGCAAAGTAGCGGCTACTTGGTGTCCATATAGCCGTGCCCAACACTAGTAAAGGCTTCTTTAGTCTACACAAATGCATAAACACGAAGACGTGGATCAGGAGATCTAGGGACTGGACGAATAATCAGCTGTGCCCCAACCTCACCTCCACTTCTAGATCTGATTCGGA
Source organism: Penicillium sp. S1316 (assembly GCA_023627405.1). NCBI lineage: Eukaryota > Fungi > Ascomycota > Eurotiomycetes > Eurotiales > Aspergillaceae > Penicillium > Penicillium sp. S1316. Next base: position 193,383 of record JAMAHF010000022.1, read on the forward strand.
GATCTCCGAGATCCGTCTTCGCGCATTTTGTATTGCCTCAAGACCACCATCCATGGATCTCACCGAAACATTGCAAGATTCAATCCATCATGATCATTTCAGAACTCGACCTGTCGGTATCTATTAGTGCGGATGGCTTAGATTCTACTAGTACATTTTCCCCTACGCGTCTCCCCCCTATGCGGAGTACGAGCCAGAGCCAGGCCAAAAAAAAAAAAAAAAATAGAACAGTGAGGTTTGAACAAAAATGAGCTTCAACAATGGTAATAGAGGTAGTGATAACAGATGGGCATCAATCATACAACATCGGTGTTTTATTCTTCATCAAATCAAATCATCGCCGCGGTGTCTTACATGTCGGAAGCTCATGTGCTAACCTTTGGTTGCCGTATAACTCCGCCCGCACTTCAGTGTGCTCAAGTTCGACTGGGACCACGTCGAAGTGCTTTCCTGGGATGAGATTTCCGACTTGACTTTGTTTCGTGCGGTGTCGTCTTCGCACAAGCAACCAGGTCAATGCCAAAATGAGACCAAGCGCCCCGATTCCGCCGATGAGACCCCCAACTATGACTCCCATGTTGTTGTTGCTTTCGTTCGAAGTCGGCCTGTCTGCATAGTCCATTGTGTCTGACGCTGGGGTGGTGACGGGAGTTGTCTGTGGCCCCTCGGTCGTGGTAGCCCCCGTCGAGGTAGGTTCTGTGATGGTCGAACTGGTCTCCGACATCCCCCCTGTGACGGCACTTGACTCATACCGTGTGGTTGTTCCAGTTGTGTACGTTAAAGTACTCGTGTACGCAGTACCTACGTGTACAGCGATCCCACGGTCAGCCTGTTTGAATATTCCAGTGAAAAGTCTGTCAACAACATACCAGTCGCAACCGGCGATAGAACATCAAGTTGCGTCCCCGACGGATATTCATCCGCGCAGCCGTGACCCCCCGTGGGCTTTCCACCGGACAATGTCAAGCTCCGGTGGTAAAACCCGAACGTTCCGCTCAGGCAGCAGATGTACTTTGTCGTCTGGTACAAGTCCCAAGTGGCGTTGTTCGCGCAGTGCGGGTCCGCCTCGATCAGCGCAGAGCAGTCGGCGTTGGTCGAGCAGCAGGTATTCTTTGCGCCGCAGAATGTGCCGCCGGGGCAGCACGTATGCCAGTCTGCCCAGTTGTTTCCGCATCCTTTCTCTGTTGTCAGGCAGCTGCCGTTTCGTCGCAGGGCATATCCGTATGGCGGAGCGGCCGCCGCGTCGATTGTTTCTGCCCAGATACTGCTCATATTTTATGCTGATATCTGTCGTGGCTTTGGTTTGGGGCTTGTATGTAGGAGCTCTGGAATATGGAGAGTAGGAATGAATCTACAACTTATTATGGGATCGGGAAGGGTGTGCTCTAGGGCCAGGGCCAGCGGCTACGGACACAAGAGGAGTTTCGAAATTCAGCGACATCTTGAGCCTATTGATGTTATACCAAGACAAACCCAGTGGCACTGAATACGAGACGTCGGGCACAGTGGCCCCCCGTGCAGCCTGGCGCTTAGTAGCCTGATACCAAGACCCCATTCCCGCTCCGCCATTGTGGCTGCAAATCTAAATCAGGAAGCTTGGCACTGCGTGAGAAAAGCACGTTTCAGCAATGGGCTGAAGGATTCCGTCCCAGGTTGATTGATTGATTGATTGCAAGATCTGTTTTTAGCTGTTAATGCTGGTTTCCAGGGTGTTGGTCCGTGAGGCTGGTACTAGCCCTGAGTCACTGCCGCTAAATACTACTTAAATAGTATCCCATTGCTACCTCGCAGATTTGTTGTCAGTCGTGTTGAAGTGAACACGGAGAAAGATGCGGAATTGATGGGAAAGTGAGCACATAATCAGCGTTCGGTGAAGAAGTTCCTATCCGTCTGGTTCGGAAAATCGGAGACACTACGCGTCGGGACTGTTCATGGCGTAATCTTCACTGAATAATACGAGGGATAAAACCCACTCGACCCCTCTTCTCTTCTCTTCTCGTCTGCCCCGCGTATTCTCTTCTCCAACACGCGCATCATCAAAATGCCCATCAACGTCGCTCTTATCGGAGGAGGTGGGTGATTGCAGCAGCCCTTTGTCGTATGCAAGCTAACAGCGCGCAGGTATCTGGGCTCAGGAGGAGCACCTCGTAAGGCATCGCGTCAGAATCCACTCCGTAAACTAACTCACACACCACAGCCGGCGATCGAAGCCGCCCAAGATATTGAGCTAAAGGCGATCTTTTCGCGTTCGCTCGCCTCTGCGAAATCCACCGCTGCTCTCATCTCGCATCCGGTAGACCTATACTCGGATGAGTCTGGAGACGGATATACCGAGATCCTGAACCGATCGGACATTGACGCTGTCGTTATTTCGTACGTTATGTGTCTCTCTGGTCTTTCCCGGCCTGTCCTAACCAAGTAAGCCTCCCTATCGCAAATCAAGTGAAGTACATCCGCTCTGCCCTTCTCGCCGGGAAGCATGTCCTCTCCGAGAAACCGGTCGCCGAGAACGTCCAGACAGCGGAGGAGCTGATCAAATGGTATCGCACCGAGGTCAAGGGAGCCACATGGGCCGTCGCCGAGAACTTCCGCTTCCTGGATAGCTACGCGTACGCCGCAAAGCAGATCAAGAGCCTGGGGAAGATCATCGGCTTCCACGGCCGCCAGCATGGGTTTGTCGAGCTGAACTGGAAGTTTAACCGTGCGTTCGCCTGTCATTTTAAAACATAGAGCCGGGACAGATCTGGCTAATTCTCGCGCAGTCACCGAATGGCGACGGACACCCACCCACCAGGGCGGGTATATCCTCGACGGCGGCGTGCACTACATCGCCAGCCTCCGCACGCTCCTCGGCGCACAGCCGGGTAACGAAATTGCGCGTGTCTCTGCGTTCACCAGCCAGCTGCAGCCGTACCTGCCGCCCGTCGACACCGCTGATGTAATCCTGCGCACGAAATCCGGCGTCACGGGGACATTCCAGATCTCGCGGGGTACAACCCTTCGGGCGGACGAGTGGACGGTCGCGGCCGAGAAGGGCTGGGTCACTGTGGAGGGAGGTAAAGTTACGATTTCGCGGGGTGGAGAGGTTGAGGTTAAGGAGGTTCCGAACGAGAGGACGGGCGTGCCGCCGGAGATTCGGGCTTGGGGGAGGAGTCTTGTCGAGGGGAAGGTGGCGAAGGAGCAGGAGCCGGAGGCGGCGTTGGCCGATCTCGAAGTGGTGAGTATTGAATCTGGAGGAAGCGACGAATAGGGAGTGAGTGAGCGAGTGCTAACGGGATATGTGCAGATTGAACTTATTCTGAAGAGTGGAGAGAGTGATGGGAGTCCGATTGATGCGAGGCATCAGGTTGTGTAAAAGATACTTCCTCAAATCAATTCCTTAAGTACAGGCTTGCAAAAACTAATGGACAATTCCATGTTTGTAGCTTTTCTTTTTGTTTCTAATGGTAGGAGTGCTTAGGACTAGGCCTATGGTTCGCAAAACCATTAAGTTTTCGCTGGGTGACCTGGTGGTATGGACATCAGCCATTGGCATTCCGTGAAAGAACATGGTTCTGCACACACTAGGGTACAGTGTTGCAAATTGACAAGAAGTTCTGTCCTTAGCTGTTAATGTTGGGCTGGAAAAGACATGGTGCTTTATCTGTTGAACTATTGTTCATTTCAACGCAGTTAGTCATATACAGGCAACAAAAAAAAAAAAAAAAAAAAAAAAAAAAAAAAAAGGTTGAGAAGAGAAAAAGACAACAGATAGCACGCTCCGCAGCCCCACGAGAAGGATTCGTATGGTTCCCAAGCCTAGGTCATCGCAATGTCTTTCTGAGTATCCTGTTTTGTGGCCCCCCGTCTTGCAAGCTCATTTCTGATCTCGTCCATTTTGACCACCTTGCGCGCGGCCTCCTCCATTTCAATTTTGTAGGCGGCGGCCAAGCGACCAAGCTCCTTCTTCTGTAGTCACGGGGATTATTACTCTATACTCTATATCTGGCTAGAACTGAAGAAAATCATGAACCTTTGAGGGGTAAGGGGCTGTTGGGGGTTGCTTACCAACGACTCGTCAGGTTGCTCATTAAGAGGCTGTTTGTTCTTCGAGCTCCCGCTCCCCTTTCTCTGCTCCGGCTTTTTCTTGCCCTCCTCCTTCTTGTCTTTGGTAACTTTATATGGGCCGCGGGTATTGACGCCTGCCTTGGCGAAGGAGACACCCTTCAAGAAGACGGCCTTGAGGATAATCTGCTCACGCTTAGCACCGCAACTGCGACCATCTTACTCTGACCTTACAGTCGATGGAGCTATCGTATCGATATGTATGCTACGATGAGTTGAGACAGGGAAAATGGTTTATAGGCTTCTATGCGCTGTGCGAAGTTGGGGAGAGCCGGGGCAGTAGTTAACATAGTACCAGAGAAGGCGTCCTCTTTCTATATATATCATGTTCAGAGCGTGCCGAAGCGCCTTCACGGCTGGGAAACAGGCCCTATAGTTAGACTAGACGGTGAATTAAGGCCTTATTTTATTCACAAATCAAAGTGAATACCAACAGAACCTTCTTTATATTATTATAGTAGTTGTGTATTCACAGCAGTATGCATAGATATAGTAAAGTTAGTATTCTTATTTATATAGTTGCCTGTGGATGCACAGCTGGATGCTCTACATAACTAGCAACTAGCCCTGATGATCAACATTTGCTCCTACACATTACTTATTTTATTTGAACAACCAAAGCGCACTACAACTATCGGACATTGAACAAATAACAAAACATAGATACACAAAAAAAAAGAAATTCCAGCACACAAGTAACCTGCTAAAGTAGCAAAGATGAATAATCAAGCATTGGATCATCCAACAATAGCTCAGTATTTACGCCTCGTCCCCTTTGTTGGGAAATACATCGGGAGGATCATGAACACCGACCAGACCGGCGGACGCGCTCGTGAGGACCAAGTTGACCACCTCTGGAATAATATTTTCATATATTATTTCCAGCGCCTGCGACCTGAGGTATTCACGGTAGAAAGGGAGTCCTATCTATCTCCTACTCAGCAACGGAGGGCTAATATTGCCGTCGTAAACTTGCGGAACAACCGTATGCATAAATGCATCTTGTTTGAGGCCAAACGCCCTTCAGGGCAAGGTCCAGAGCCAAATCCCACAGCGGCCGAATGGGCAGCTACAGAGCTGGAGCTCCAGCAAAACATAAATCTAGCCAAGCTTACGGATGGGAGTGTGCAAGGGATGTATGGCGTAGTAGCTATTTGGATGTGGTGTCGCATGTTTTATGTGGCAACTAATGCCAATGTGCTTGGGTCAACCCAGGGTCAGGGCGCAGGACGTACTCTGAACCTTATCACAGACAGCAAGAGAATAGAAGAGGAGCTGAAAGCTTGGGCCACGAGAATCCATACTAGGGCGAATGTATAAGGGCATAATGGGTACTGTTTTCAGGGTCTTACGACGGCGAGCCAGGGAAACACTTGGGATACATATTTGCGGGATCTTGCATGATACTGCACTCTTTTTGATTCCAGGACTACGGGCCCGGAGCCGTTGGCTGCCACGTTTGTGTTTCTTTTGTATTTTTATGTTTCATTTGACTTTAGCGTGCCCAAGGAAGTAACTTAAGCTTTGTAGGGTGACTGGGTGGTGCGGACATGATCCAGGTCAACAGCCCTGTCAAGATTAGTTAGCACCAATAACTTCAGGCACGTCATAGTAAGTGCTCTCCCTTATTTTTCTACTTGTCTGGTCATCAATATCAGATCTTCTTCAGAATGCCAGAATTTCTTAGGCGCGGAACGGGGGACGTACTGTGGATTAGTACCACAAACGAGTTCACACGGTGCATCCTGTGCGGCGGCCCAACGGCAAGACCATGCCCGGCTTGGATGGATGTCGTCAGGATCTGTAAGCCTTGGGTCTCGTTTGCCAGTTGCGGAATTATTAACTGACTTGGGCAGTGTACCCCCGCGCAAGTAAAATTGTGCTCTCCGACCTGGTTAGCAAACATCATGAGAGCTCTCTGAGAATTCGCTCAGACCCGATGATAGAATGGGAGGATCGTCCAGATCCCTGGAATACCAAGCAGGATGCGTGCTGGTCCTCGGGGGCATATTTCATGTTACACGAGTCTTGCTGGCAGTATGCCGTTGTGTGCTTTGGGACTGACATGCCGAAGTTGGAGGACATCTTTGATGTGCTGAGGGAGTTGCCGCAACCAAAAGGTCTGTATGCTGCATCCCTAGTATCTGTTGCATTGTAAAGCGGACTGCTAACTTCACGTGTCCTAGACCCCGCGTTCCTCCACCCAACCGACTACCAGCCTTGCGCATTTCCCAGCGTGCACGAGTTGCATGGGTTTGCCAGGGGCCACCCCGGGCCTGCAGACAGTGTCCGTGATCTGATAAACCATCACGGTAATCCTAGTGACAAGTTCGAATGTCTCCCCCTCGAGCTACGCCTGGCTGTCGCTCTCCTAGTGAATATTAGTGACCTACTGAATATACGATACGTGTCCCGCGCGATGGCCGAGGTATTCAACGACAATTTATACTGGAAGCAGATGGTTCGAACCAGAGGGTTCCAAAACTATATCCTGCACGAGGCCAGCCAGATTTCCGGGTTTGACTGGCGGCTGCTCTACCACGTCGGATCGAGAATTCACAACAAATTCGAGACGACGGTCCGAGTCTGGGAAGTTGTACAATGGATGAAAGACACATTCGTTGCGGCAAACGAGCTTGAGACCCCACCCTTGGACTTTCATGGGCGTGCACTCCAGATTTACCACCATGATTCGGCCACAAACTACCGGACGGTTGAACGTGCTCGGATCCCTGCACATCTATCCAAGGTCGGCATCATATTCATGCCTAGCTCATCGCAAGAACCCCAGGCACTCGGAACGCTCGAGCACGTCACCGACATCACGGGGCTCGAGTTCATCGGCAAAGACGGCTGCAAGACAACAATGGGATCCACTCCTTCGTCTCGGTCAGGTTTAAGATTGACAACGCCTCGCAGGTTCGCAGCCAGCCTGGGCCGCTACCACTACGCGAAGCTTTACAAGGGCCTCGAACCCCCGTGCCCCTTCCACGACTCCGGCATCTGCGTCCAGTGGAGCATCTCCGCCTTCCACGGGTTCCTGTTTAACTACAACGCGCGGGGGATCTATTCAATAGGTGTGCTGCATAGTGAGAAATTCGAGCTCGCGCAGTCGCACGTCATCGGGTACGACGCGGCCGGATGCCGCGAGTTTGATATGGGTCTTGATGAGGTCCTCGAGATTGTTGCTACGTGGGAGGTATGATACCCCCAATTGTTATTGTCTTTCCTAGATTGAACCGGAACGTTCCCTGACTTCTGAGCCTTTTAGGGCCGCAGGCTGGTAGACCTGGGGATTCGGGGCCGCGGGATTCGGGAGTCAGTGTGTGGATATCACCCGTGTTATCCTTACAGTGGTGGGGTGCACTATGGGCGATATGGTTGGGTAATGACCAAGAGGGATGCGTGGTTGGGGAGTCAGGGGCTATAATGAGTATCTTGCTCAAGAAAGATAGTGTTTGCTTCTTCATTTTCGGTAGTAGGATACAAGCATTTATCTTGTCTGCTTTCTTAAAACATAGGCTAGGTAGATGCTTTCGGCTTTCGGTCATATTCCCTGGAAACTAAAAGCTTGTTTCATCAAAGTCCAGTGCGGTTGAAGAAAATCCATTTCCAGCATGGAGGTTGGACAGAATATAATACATGCCGAGTACAGACTACTCATTCCGATACGATAGTCTGCTCAACACAGTCCAGCTCATCTCCAGCGCATGGGTCCACGCTTCAGGCGCTTAGCTGAGCCATCCATTGTTAGTCCACTTCACCTGCAACCGCTGTCAGTTTAAACCCAATAAAGGAGAAAATGAGATTCGTACATAGGACGCATCGATCTCCTTGAGATCCGCAACACCGAGGTTCCCCGCATCAATGGCAATCTCGTGCTTGAGCAACTGGATCGCGTGCTTGACACCATCCACCCCGAACGCATTCGCAAACATAAACGGCCGCCCGACTCCGATCGCCTTCACCCCGAGCGCAAGCAGCTTGAGCGCATCAGCACCATACCTTACGCCGCCGTCGGCAAAAATCTCAATCTGGTTGAACAGATCCGGATCCTCCTGGTAGATCTCAAGTGCGACTTCGAGCGGCGAGGGCGACGAGTCGAGCTGGCGGCCGCCGTGGTTGGAGAGGATGATGGCGGGGACTTTCTGCTCGATGGCGACTTTGACGTCTTCGACGGTCTGGATCCCCTTGATGACAATCGGTAGGTCGGTCATGTTGCGCAGCTGGTTGTAGTACGCCCACGTCCACAGCGCGTAGTTGGTGTTTCGCGAGCCGACCCCGTACCGGTTCGCGCGGTGCCGGTTCCCGCCCGCGGGCCCGTCGATCGTCCACACGAAAGCCTTGGAGCCGAGCGATTTCGCCTGGTCGAAGACTTGCTGCGTCGCTGTGTCGTTGCTCGTTAGGTACACCTGCTGGAAGATCACCTGCGACCCGTTGGCGGGCTTCGCGGCGGCGATCTCGTCGAGCGACAGAGTCGCGTAGTGAGAGGGGATGTAGAGGATGCCTTCCTCGTACGCGGCCTTGACGAGGTTCGCTTCCGCCTCTGGGTGCGCGAGCCCCGCGCTCGCACAGGGGCTGATGTAGAAGGGGGCCGAGAAGTTGTGGCCTAGGATGGTGGTCGGCAGGGTCGACTCGACATTTGTGATGTCGACCAGCACGCGCGGGCGCAGGCGGTAGCGTCCGTACACTTCGAGATTGTTCCTGTATGACCATTCGCCCGCGGCGCCGTTGCGGTAGTAGGTGTAGGACGAGTCATTTAGGTAGCGGCGTGCTGCCCAGTCGAAGTCGGGGAGGCCTTGGATGGCTTCGAGGTCTGGTAGGGAGCCGTCAGGCGTGTCGCCGAGGACGGCTTCGATGCTGAAGGCGATTAGAGTGCGATGTATTTTGCAACGCAGCGAGGTACGTACCCTGTGTCAGGCTCATTGAGAAAAGGGCGCGTCGCAAGGGCGACTGACGCAAGCGAGAGAACAGCCAAGGAGGGGCGCATCGTAAACGAGTGTCTGGGGATAGTTTCCAACGTCGTGAAAAAGGGATCGGCGAGCTTATATCTTCTTATACTAGACGTCACAAGACACCCGCTGCAGGGAACCCTTGAGTAGAGTCTTCTCTGCTTGAATAATCATGACCAAGCTCGCTATCTAATGTCAATCAGTCCCACGGGGGACCCATGTGTAACTCGGAATCCCTGTCCGTAAGCCACGCGCAGCCCCTCCGCTGCTGTGAGGAACCCACTTTTCGACAGAACGGGCGTGGCTGACGTGCTCTGTGACATTTCGGCTTATTTCTCTGACTCGCGTGCACCACACACGCGAGCCGCCGAGAGTTTGGAAACGTAAAAGTGCCGGGTGTAAATTGGGACAGGCTCGGCGGAGATCAGACATACATAGTTAATTATCGGAGATTATCAATCTTGATTGGGGTTGCTGCTCGGTCAACATCCGAGTGCCACCGAGTGGAGTACAGTATGAACGTTGATGCTGACCAGTACAGATGGAACAGGCGCGAAAAACCCTTCATTGAGCAACCATTTACACTGGAAGACCCGTAAAGTCAAAGCACTCAAGGAGTCTTGTGCCGCGCCTCAGGAACAGTTTGGGTCCGGAAATAATGCGCCCTCTTGGCTTGATCTTGGCGGCTCTAACAGGGATTGATCATCATATCCAAGCCCTTTACTTGATGCAGTCAATGCTTCATGCGTCACGGCGTGTATGGGGATATCATAAGAGGGGCATTCCCCTGCAGCAGCGTTGTATCGAATGCCATGTGTAGCACCATGCCCTGTTAGAAAGTGTATCTTGTGCCTGTAAAGTGTGAAGGGTGTTGCCTAGTGACCCACATAAATGATCAGATAACAGCAGCCAGTGGGGGCACCATTTCCTTGCAGTCCCGAATTACGGAGCACCGCGGCCCCGTTCCGCGGTTGATTTGTGAGCTTCAACCTCTGAAGATGGTGTCGGCCTAATATCGGCCTCCCTGAATGGAGCCGCCGACCTCATCCCACTCCAGTTCTAACGAAGCAGCCGGGCCGAATTTCTGGCGGGCAGGGTTGTTCAATCTCCGTTCCTTCTCTGCCCGAGATCGCTTCTCCTCCTGCGCATCGAAATACTCCTTCGGGAGCAGGCCGTCATTGTCCCTAATCGTTTCATCCGGACCGCGCTCCTGCAGCCAAATGTACATCCCTTTGAGTCTCGCCAGATGCAGAGGTGTTCTACCGTTTTTATTCCGCGCGTTTATGTCGGCACCCCCTTTTAGGAGAGTGCGCGCCACTCTGCAGATCTTGCGCTCTATGACCCCTTTCATGGAAGGGGAATTTGTCCATGAGGAGCATTGCACCGCCAGGTGAAGCGGCGTATCCCCCGACTCTGTCGTCGCGCTTACATCTGCCCCCTGCTCGATGAGCGCCTTTATGATCTGAATCGAAGCACCGTGGTCTGCCCGCTTGGCCGCGTAGAGGAGCGCGGTCATCCCAGTTGGATCTTTCGTATCCACTTGTGCTCCATGCGCAAGCAGCATCCTACAGGTGTCCGCATCAAAGGCATGATATGCTGCCGCGTGCAGGGGACAGTATTCCGCGACGATCGCGTTGCCATATTGATGCTTTGGCGGGAACCCCCTGCTCGGGTTTACCTCGGCGGCTTGTTGCTCAATGAGACGCTCTGCGATTGAGACGTGTCCCTGTGCCGCTGCACCGATGAGTGCGCTGGCGAGTATATTGTGATTATTCGTCCCGTTCAGTTGGCCGTGCCACTCTGCGAGAGCGAGAATGGCGTCGAGGTGGCCCATTTTCCCTTTTTCGTACATGTAGTAGTGAATCCCTGCGGCTTCGTCTTCTGTGGTCCACGGGCAACAGTCAATCAGCACTTTTACCACCGTCTCATCGCTATTGGCGACGCCGCTGAAGAACATGTCTCTGTAATTCAGCTCTTTTACTTTATCATACCGGGCCCCGTATTCGAGTACATGCCGTAGAGACTCCGCGTCGCCGTGTCGAGCCGCCTGCTTAGCTAGTTGGCGAAAGTCTCCCTGTTGAAAATGCCCCTCCGGCGCTTGAGAAAGCAGCATCCCGACTGCCGGTCCATTCCGGGCGTTGACCAGCTTTTCTAGACGGGACAGGGCTATGTCCGTCACTTTCCCACTATGTTCAACCAGGAGCTCAAAAACCGGCCTATGGCCGCAAAGCGCGGCGATGTACGTTGGACTGACTCCGTAGAACGCCTCGTGGTTGACGGCCCAGCCGGCACCCAGCAGCTCCAAGACGACATCCGGATGCCCGCCACTTGCGGCAAAGTGCAGCGCGTTCTCTGATTCCAGGCTCGCCGCCTTGACGCCACGGCGGATCAAGAGCCGCACGATATCAAGATGCCCGTTCTCGGCCGCGAGATATAGCGCCGATGTACTCTTCGGCGCACTAACTTGCCCATGGCCCTTGAGATTTGGCGATGTCGCATGCACACCCGCAAACACCATGCTCACCCCCTCGTCAAGCATGACCTTGACGGTGTCGAAATTCCCGTTGCCAGCGGCCTCGTGCAGCGCAGCAGTCCAGCCGCCCTTCTCATCGAAATAACGCCAGGGCCAAAACGGCAGTCGGCGCTGATAGCGTAACAGTATCTTAACTGTGTCCGTATATCCAGCTCGTGCAGCGAGCCGTATGGCCGAGGCCGTGGGCTCTTTGCTCCATTTCTTCACAAACTCCCGGTCTTCTCCGCGCGGGGTGTCCTGTGCACCTCTTTTTAATAGCGTTTTGACAAGCTTGCTGTGCCCGTTTGTCGCTGCGTGCTGCAGCGCGATGTCTTCGAGATCTTGCCGGAGCTGCTTGTTGTTCTCCTTAACCGATTCCAGCTGTTTCGTGACTTCGGCGATGATTCCTCGCGCGGCGAAGGCGCAAATTTGGGTCGCGGCACGATCGTCATGTTTTGGATCTTCCATGCTTGAGTCAACACGCCCAATATGTAGTAGGTAGTAGGGTGCGTTCCCACCCTCGGCTTGGGCGAAACTTGAGCGGGAACTAGACACGTGTGGATTATGTGTTTTCGGCGACCTGCGCGCGTGATTTTCGAAATTTTGGCTTGCTGTATGTAGGGAAAGCGATGGCCAGACAGGTGTGAACGCTATCCTCGCGCCAAGTGGCCTCGTATCTCGCCCCTGGCCAGCTGTGGCTGCGCAAAAGAGCCCCTCACTCCCCCCGCCTCTGCCTTCCAATTTGCCAAGCTCCACTTTGTGACCTTGCTTGCACGGTCTTGGCTTTCTCGTATTCAGCCGCATGCGCCCACGTCACCAGTCCCTGAGGCGCAGACTTGTGGTGGAAATCTCGGTCAACGGGCGCAACGACCAGACAAGGACAGAATAATCGAGAATGAGTGAATCGCAGACATTTCAGTCTTCGTCTTGTGGGACATCAGATGCCTCAATTGCGTTTTAGCAGCTTGACGGCGACTTATAGTGCTCAGGACTCGCTGGCATCCAACCCTAAATCCTGGTTCGAACCGAAGAGGCCATTGCGTCGCAATGTGATTACCTTGCGAACGAAGGATCCCAAAATAAACAGGATGCAACATTGCGATAGAGTGCTGATTGGCTTGGGCCAACGGGGGCTATTCTCGAACACGAGAGCCCGGCTCGCACAACGAGGTTCAATTAGGCGTAGAATCAAGCTATAATCTCGTATTCCCCAGAAGCGCGCCCAGAACGAACGAAATCCAGGAGGGGTAGAGAGGAGAGGGGAAGGCGAGAGTGCAGTCAGGCGTGCTCATTGACGAGATATATAAGGGAGATAGAATCCCGCCGCCGCCGTCTCGATAACTGCTACATACTTTCGAGAATCCCTCAAGATCTTGCATCCGCTCACGTATATCAATTTTTCGATCCTCTTCTATCTACGAATTGGAACACATTCAACCTATCGCAAAACATCACCGCCAGCACAATGTCGACAACTGACTCCCTCATCCCCGTCTGCGTCGGCTTCTGCATGTCCCCGCAGAAGACACACGAGGTCCTCCTGGTAGACGAGAACACGGCTACATTCGCTGACCTCGCGGCGCTCTTCTACTCGCACGTCGGCCCCATGATCGGCGAGCACTACAAGCCCGGCGGCATCGAGCGCCACATCACCAAGGCCTGGGTCGCGTGGAACCAGGAGGCGACCAAGCACTTCCCGCGCGAGACCTACTTCTCCGATACGAATATCAAGGCGACACTGCGCCTGCTTGCGGCGCGGAGGGGGATTGATATGGTTTATTTTTGGTTGAATGAGATTGAGGAGCCGAAGAAAGAGGAAGAGGAGGATCCTTGGGCCGAGCAGGAGGATGACGAGCAAGATGAAGAGGAAGAATAGGAAGAGGACAATGAGGAGGAGAAGGAGAGGAACGAGGATGATGAGGATGAGGATGAGCATAGGAGGCACTAACTATTGACATAGTTAGTCGCGGCAATCCATTTTCGCGTCTTGGCTGTTTGTTTCTTGTATCTTCTTTGTGGAACACTCGAGTTAATCCTGATTTAACACTCTCTGTGCCTGGCCCGAAATCCTTGTCGTTCTTAGGTGTATCAGAAGACCCTCGCTAAGCGTTTAGTTAGCTTCGCTACGAGCCTTGCTCAGGGCCTTACCAAGGGCGTTCATTAGCCAGATGGAAGACTTAGTTGGTCCGTCGATGGTATGCTATTAGTAGTAGGGCCATGTCTGATATATAAATAATCCAGCATTATCAAATCATTCGTTTCTGGTAACCATATAATGCTACGTTGGAGTTTTCCCTGCCTATGCCCGACAACTGCTTACTACTAGCCCAGAACCGTTTCAATATGCGTGTCTGCGTTTGGAAAGTATTGTAGTCAAAGACATTAGTTGTTGTAGGGGCCGGGGGTCACAAGATTTGAAAATGGAACGCTCCTTAGACAACTACCCTAGCTATAGTAAATTATTCTCGACTCTTTGTCCTCTAGAGCGTCTCGTTCTGAAAATCATCGGTCTTATAGTAGTATCATACAGATTCAACGCAAGGTCAAGGAATCTGTTCCTGTTATACATAGATCCTGCGACCGAATCCATTCATCTCTCCGCTTCATTATCTCCCCATACCAACGCTTAACAACAAAATTCCGTGGCGGAAACCCGTGTAATTGCCTTCGCACCCCGCGGCCTCTCACACCGAGATCGACCAATTTGCGGCCCTGCATTTCATTGTTAGGATAAGGGGGAGAAAAAGTAGGAGTACAAAAGCGGGATCGAAAATAAATTGCGCCGTACGTACCTGCCACGTCGCCACAACTTCCGTGACATCGTCCATGTGCAGATCAAACGTACGACTGGTACCAGGTGCAACACCGAGGGCGTTGCAGCCTCTTCCCACAGGGGCCTCTTCGCTAGATATAACGCCGACGGAATATATAGCCTCCGCGTTGTAGCGGATGTGGAATCCGTGGAATGAGGCCCCCTGGGGAATGTCGTTGATCACACGCACCCCGGCGAGATCGGCTGCGTCCTTTGCTATCAAGTTGAACCCGGTGATTTGCGTCACATCCTCTAAGGTCGGTGCACCCGGCGTACCGACGGGATGCTGAGCAGATTCAAAGGAGACGTCCAGCGTGACGAGAGGTGAGGAAGGCAACTGGACCCTCTCTATGCGCATCCCCATCTTCATCGTGGGCCCGTGGTACGGGTGCAGCGCGCGTCCATAGAATGCCAGCAGCAGGGGCATGAGCTTCTCGGCTGAGAATAGCGTGTCTCTGATCCATTGTATCACCTCCCAGACTCGAACCGTGGTCTCGAACTCGTTTTCAACCCTGGACCCGGCGTGGTATAGATGTCGAAAGTCCAGATCGTTGTTACCTGCAACTCGGCCACGCGGGAGACACTGCAAAAGGAACTCGCGATCCTGTCGGAACTTGGCTTGCCAGAAGATCCCGTCGCCAATGACGCGGCCCATGGAACATGAGGCGTATCGCAGGTTTAAAAAGTCCGGCGTAGGGATTCGGAAAACAATCTCCCGGCGGAAGTTCGAGCGGGAGACGTTCAAACGGGTCACTCGGGGTCCGGGTAGTGGCTATGCGAGTCGCCAGCGCCAGTGAACGCGCAGGAAACTCTCTCGCCAAGTCACTTAGCTGGTCCAGGCCAAAGCACACGCAGTGCTTGTTGTCGTCCGCCTGCTCAGCGAGCGCAGGATCTATTTCAGTCAGTTGTTAGCTTCCCAAGTCAGTCCCCAGGGGGTGCATCTACGTTTATCTCACACACACACACACACACACACACCTCTTGGAGTTGGCAATAGTCGCAAAATATCAAACAGATTCCCCAGCGCTATGGGGTTACCGCAGCAGTTCAATGCGGTCTCGGCAAAATGCCAGCACGCACAGTGCACGATGAAATACTCGCCATTCGGATCCGACTTGTCCCAGAACATCATGTTCTAATCAGGATCGGGCCTCCACCAATAAATCTCATCGTCGACACGGCTAACATTATGCTCTGCCGTATATCTGCTACACAGTC
This sequence comes from Penicillium sp. S1316, assembly GCA_023627405.1. Classification (NCBI taxonomy): domain Eukaryota; kingdom Fungi; phylum Ascomycota; class Eurotiomycetes; order Eurotiales; family Aspergillaceae; genus Penicillium; species Penicillium sp. S1316. Next base: position 208,981 of record JAMAHF010000022.1, read on the forward strand.
CGGAAACGACGATTCTGTCGTTTTTCGAGTACACTGCACGCACGATTTAGTCCACCGGTTTTCTTCAGGTGCTCAAGGGGCAGCAGCAGCTGCTGCTGCTGCTGCTTACAGACTCTGATAGTGTCGGCCCAGCCAGGTTCGACTGTCACTGTTGTGCCGCCACAGAGGATGCATCTTGTAAAGTTCTCACCCGGGTGGACTAGTAGGGGCGACATGGTGGCTAAGGGTTAAGCTTGGCGATCAGGTTGGTCGTGAGCGAGGATTTCCTACCCACCAAGGCCTAATAAATAGCGTCCCGATGACGGGGGCTGCTGGGTGCGCGGAAGGGATTTCCGGAACCTTGAAGCCCTGAAGACGTACGATGGTCATGCCACGAAGCTACCTGAGGCTTTCCATATTTCGAAAGCATGATCCTAACAGGTGGCTTCTATTGGTTGATGCCTTATCTAGTATTCAGCCGCACCATATGTGTGGGTAAGCGGCGATCATTTGAAAGTCAATTTGGGGGTGCGTGTGAAGGTTAGTGCCAAGGTGGGTGGGTAGATTCAGGTAGAAGTTGAGTAAGAGTTCTGAAAGAAGATTGATATATTGGATAGGATCGCTTCCCAAAGGTATGACAGCAAAGCTCTCTATTCCAACAACACTTTCAATGAATTTCACGCAATGCAATTTACCTGGCATCAAACAGAAAACAAGACCAAAAAAAACAAAAAAAGAGTGCCACCCTGCCATGTCATGTCATAATCATAATACAAACTTCGGCTAACCCGGAAAGCCCCTTTAAGTTGTCCCAGCAAAGCCTTTAAACCTGCAGGATAAATCAGCCATTACTTCTGCTTATCCCCAAAAATCATCCCCTCAACAACCGCCCTCTCCCCACTCCTCTCAACCAGATTCCTAAACACACCGTTAGAGATCCCCATCAACTCCCGCGGAGACCCAAACTCAACCGCACACCCATCATCGAGGACAAGAATCTTATCAAAGTCCGCGATCGTGCTGAGGCGATGCGCAATAACCAGCAGACTCGAGTCGCCGCGCCCAAATTCCTCGCGGATTGACTGCTGGATCAAGCTATCGGTCTCCATGTCCACGGCCGACGTGGCTTCGTCGAGGACCATGATTTTCGGGTGCGCGAGGATTGCGCGCGCGAGCGAGAGGAGTTGGCGTTGGCCTTGCGAGAGGTTTGTGCCGCCGGTTGTTATTGGGGTTGAGAGGGTGAAGGGGTTGTTGGTAGGTGTGCTGTGCAAGGGTTTGCGGGAGGATGATGAGGAAGAGGAGGAGGATGTTGTGAGCGTGCCGCTTGCTGAGAGCGGGTCTACCTGCTGTGGGGGCGTTTGAGAGCCTGGTGTTGGCGGTGTTGTCGATGATGAGGAAGCGAGGGTGGATGTGTCCTCGAAGTGGAGGAGGTGCACGCGCTCGAGGGCGTTGTAGAGCTCGAGATCGGTGTACTGGTTGAACGGATCGAGGTTCGAGCGGACAGTTCCGGAGAATAGGACTGGATCCTGCGGGATGATGGCGAGTCGACTGCGTAGCTCGTGCAGCTTCAGCATGGAAATGTCAAGACCATCAATTAAAATCCGTCCCTTCCTCGCCTCCAGGAATCGAAAGAGCGCAAGTGTCAGCGACGACTTGCCGGCGCCCGTCCGCCCGACCACGCCAACGCGCTGGTTATTCTCCACCGAAAAGCTCAGCCCCTTGAGTACAGGTTGGAGATGTGGCGCATATGCAACCTCGAGATCCTCCACCTCGATCCGCCCCTTTGTCGGCCACCCAGCAGGCGGATTATACCCACCCTGACTCTCGGTGGCAATATCCGTGTACTCAAGAACCCGCTCGGTAGCATTCATATCAATCTCCACATTCGCATAAAATCGCAACCCCATCGCAACAGCATAGTTATACTGCAGCGCAAAGCTCATCGCAAACCCAGCCACCGCCGCGGATACCCCAGGCATATACACGACCAGCGCGGCCGTCAGCGTCGAGAAGAGCGCGCCGACGAGGGCCATCCAGAACCCGAGCCAGCGGTTGAACAGCCACAGGTACCATGAAGCCTGCGCGTGGGTGTTGATGAGGGTGTACATATCCTGGAGGTAGGTTTGTGTCTTGTGGAAGGCACGGATTGTGGCGAGGCCCGCGAGGCTCGAGTTGAATTTCTCGATTACGGGCGATTTGGCGTTGCTTTCCAGACGTTTGATCTCGCGGACGCCGGCGAGGTAGTCGGTGCAGAGGCGGATGCAGAGGGTTAGCAGGGCGCAGGCTAGAACCAGGAGAAGAGGCGAGACGGTTACGCCGGCGACAAGGATCCCCAGGAGCTCGAGGACCTTGTAGACGAGATGGCCGATGTCGTAGCCCAGGCGCCAGTCGAGGAGGTAGATGTCTGAAGTGAAGCGGTTGAGGATGCGGCCCAGGGGTACCGTGTCAAGCCAGCGCAGGGGCGCACGGAGGACAATGGCGAGCAGGTCGTCGAAGAGTTGGCGGGATGATTCAATAAAGGCGAGGGCGAGGGCGAGACAGCGCAGGGTACCGATTAGGCAGGCTGCGGCGGAGATGCCGACGTAGACGGCGAGATAGTACGTGAGGTCGTGGTTCGAGGATGAGTCGGTCATGCTCGTCGCGTTTTGTACGACGCTTGCGGAGGGGGGATGATGCGAGCCAGACGAAGTCCAAACGCTCACCCACCATGACTGACTAGTTAGCTTTATTCATGACAATAAATGAAGTGCAGACTCACACGACCAACCAAGAGCGCCATAAACGCGGCATACGCGAGGAACGCCAGAATCCACCACCACAGCCCATTGCCCTTGTTAAAGTAGGTTGTGTATACCTTCATCGAGATGGCCCCCGTCTCGCGCTTCTCCTCCTGCATGAATTTTCGTATCGTGTGTATACTAAACGCCGACGAGCGCCTCCCACTCGCAGCCGAAGACCGCTTCCGTCTCCTCGGAAGGGCTTTGACGGGTTCGTTCCCCTCCTGATCCTCCTCTTCTCGACTCGTCTCGGCCTTGCCCATGAAATCCGTCAAGCTACCCGATGCCTGCAGCTCTGCAACTGTCCCCGCGCTCGCAAAGCCATTATCGAGAAGGACACAGTAGTCCGTCCTCGGTAGGCACAGGCCCACATGATGCGTCGCAAGGATCCTCGTCCTGCCCTCCCCCAGCTCACCCGTAAGCGCCTGCTCATAGACATGCCTCCCAGTCTCCGCATCCAGCGCGCTGAAGATATCATCCATGATCAGTATCCCCGCACGCGAATACAGCGCGCGCGCAAACGAGATACGCCATCGCTGCCCACCACTTAAATTAATCCCATTCGCGCCAATGTCCGTGTGATCCCCATCGGTGAGCATCTTCATATCCTTCTCGAGCCCCGAGGCGAACAATGTCTTGCGGTATCGCGAGCGGTCGTACGGGAGGCCGAAGAGGATATTCTGCTTTATCGACGCGTTCTCCATCCAGGGGTTCTGCGAGACGTACGCGACAGCTGTGTCTAGGATCCAGGTCGCGCGTGTGGCAAGGTGGTCGAAGCGGTCTGCCGGTGGAGGGCGAGGGACGGCGAGCGAGCCTGCGTGGACGTCGCATTCGCCGAGGATTGAGGCGAGGAGGAGGCTCTTTCCTGACCCCGTCTTACCGACGATTACGCTGAGGGCCCGAGGTGGGAACTGCAGGCTTAGGTGGCGGAGGTAGAAGCGGTCGCATTCGAAGCTCTTGTCGTTGTCCTCGTCTTCGTCGGCGGGCCAGGCGACGGTTGCGTCGGTGAATGTGATCTTGTCGACGTCGGCTGAGTGGGAGATTTTCTCGGGCGACTGCAGGTACTCGTCGATTCGGTCTGCGCTGACTTTGGCTTCCATTGCTTTGGAGAAGAGGTCTGGTAGACTCGCTAGGGACGATTCCAGCGAGCCGAAGATGGAGAGTGCTGTGAATGCCACGGAAGGGGAGAGTTCGCCATGCGTCAACGCATAAACCGTCAGCGAGACAGCAGAGAGCAGCAAGGGGCCCATAATCCACACTGATACCATCCCCGTCGTGTACACCGACGTCTTCCAGAGGAGTCTCAGTTCCGCCTCGCGCTTCTCCCTGACCCGGTCCTGCCACTGCTGCTCCATCGCGCCGAACTTGATCTGTCGGATCCCCTGAAGTACCTCTGTCACAGCGCCAGTGCGTCTGTCGCTCGCTTTCATGAATTCCTCTTGCATTACGGCGTAGCGCTTCGTCAGCCAGGAGTTCAGCGGGGTGAGGAGGATGGCGCCTCCGATTCCAGCCAACAGACTGGGCCAGCCGATGAGGCGGGCGAGGAAGACTGATGCGATTCCGAGTCGGATCACGCAGGAGGGGATGAGGTAGCTGAACGTGACAAAGTCGGCGATCCGCTTCGAGTCGACGGCCGCCAGATTGACGATGCTCTGCCTGTTCTTCTCCTGCTCTTCGCTATCCTCCTCGTCGTCCTCCACCTCCGCATCCACCCCTTCGTCTTCCCCTCGCCCCTCCCAGCCTTCCACATCAGCATGAGTATCCGCATCAGCATCCTTCTTCCCACCCCTCGCAGCCTTGACATCCTTACACCGCATCGCCTTCGCAAAAACCAAACCCGACAACCCCTCATAAATAGGCACCCAAAGATCCGAATAAATCAGCCACCAAAGCCAACTCTCGATACTCGACGACAGGGCAAGCAGCATCCCGAGCGCGACAACCCACACCCACGCTTCGACGGAATCCAAACCCCCCATTAGCCCGCCACCACGCTCCTCCAAATTCGTCAAAATCTTATACAGCGCAATCTGCGGCCCGAAGCCCAGCACACAAACCACAAGACTCAGCAGCCCCTGCACAACCAGCGCACGCGCATGCCGCGCCGCAAGCGCAACCCAGAGCTTGCGGCTCCCACCTAGGAGGAAGGCCTCGAGGCGGAGATGGACTGTCTCCGCACGGGCGGCGAAGGGGAGTTTGGGGAGGTCGGCGAGCTGCAGGGCTTTGTGTGTCGATGCATAGCGCAGGAGTGTCGTTGCCCAGCCGTACGTGAAGCGGTTGTAGGCTGTGACCGTGAACTCCTGGTCGACGACTTGGCCGTCGATGGAGACGGAAGGCCGGCGTGGCAGGAGGAGGCAGGTTAGGCCGCGGACCGTGCTGAGGGTTAGTTGTGTGAGGAGGAGCGTGGTGTGTGCGGGGTTTAGAGTTACGGAGTGTCTCCAGAGGAGAGATGTTTGTGCGCCGATGGCGAGGATTGTGGTTAGACTCATCCAGAAGCCATGGAGGGCTAGGTAGTATCTCTTCACGCAAGATGGCTCCGTGAAGAGGGAGATTGGCTGGACGCATAGTACGAGCTGGGACTCACCATTAGCCTCTCACGCCGACGACAGTCAAGACCGGAAGAGGAGGGAACTCACCCAACAACCCATTTGTATCCACGATAAACCCGCCAGCCATCCTCCGCGTGAACAAGTACCTACGATAGCCTGCGCGAGGGTGACGCCAAACCCGGCAATGGAGAGGAGGACGATTGCCCATTTCTGCCATCTCGTCGCGCGCTCAAACTCTGCAATTGACTGCTCGTTCGCTTCTCCGTCTTCGTCGGCATACCCCGTCGCAAATGGCGAATATGATGAGTCTGAATCTGTATCATGTAGTCGAATCGCACCGTATCTGTTTAAACGTCGAAACCGGCCCAGAACCTCACAAAATGATGGGGCGCTGCAGGCCAACACGAGCACGAGCCCTACCACGCCCACCGCGAGAGCCAATATCTCACTTGTCGACGGCATCCCTCATGCCTTACAATCTCCAATCGCTGAATCCGGTTCAATTGAAGCTATCCAAAACAAGGGGTGTGCGTCGTTCGCCTCGTCAAGTCGCCGACAGAACTGAACGAGAGCGAGAAGTGGGAAGGGAGCTCAACGCGGAAGAAAGCAAACATTAAGTCGCTCGTCCTGTAGATTCCCGAGCATAGGAGCGTGTTATGTTGCACATTCCTTTCCCTTCATTCCAGCGCTCCCTGCGAAAAGTCTTGTTGAGCGCGCCACGAGCAGTGGAGTCCGGATGCCTGCAGTGATTGGTGCTTGGCGCCAAGAACTGTTTTTTTGGCCGAGTTGGAGTCGACTTGAAGAAGACAACATTGAGCAGCATCACTAGTTGTCTTTTTATGGAGTATATTGTATCTATCTACGCACTTAATGAAGAGTCGCCAATGCCGAAAGTGCAGGCAGTGGGTGTTGGCTCGGCTCGGAAGGATATCCTTCCCTGCCGCCGACCTCGGATCCAAACAAACAAATGGAACCCTTCGGTAAAGAAACTGCGAATAGAGAGCTCCTCCTGACCATCCTCCAGATCCATGACCTTATGGGCGTAGACAGCCTCCTGTCAGTCTTCCCCGCGCGTTCGTGCTATCTTCCAGGTGCATCGCCGTCTTATCACCCTCCGCCTCATTTCATCCTTGTCAGGACTCTCTCTTTGTTTTTTTGTTTTTTTGTTTTTTTTTTCTACCTGCCTGCGGCGGAAACGAATACATACCAAGCGACCCACAAGTACTTATTGATGCAATTAATAGTCGATCCCCGAGAGAATCAATCAGGGTAATTTTATTTCTAGAATTGGCCTTGATTACATATATTGGGTGTACTTTATCTTTCTTACTTTCCCCTTGTATGCTCGATAGGCACGCTCTTATAGTTCCTAAAATGATACAGAGGCGCAATCACTTGACCAGGATCAGGTCGATGCTTGAAGTAGCTTCAAATTCTTATACGCTTATAGAATCCCCGCTCCATTCCATTCACAGATTTATCCCTAATAGAGATCTAGTACAACTGAATTAATCAGTATCTTGAGGAGAGATTCGGTGTCCTCCTTGTCATTATTATTGTCCCACGTGGGTCGAAAACCAGCGCCATACTCCAGCGCTTTGGCGATGTTCACGCATGGATAAACAGGAAGGAGTTTAGTCTCCCGTATTCGTTCCAGAAACAGTCTCATGGCAACACGGCCTACCGCTTTGAATATGTTGAGTGTCAACAAAGCGTCACGCGATATTCTAATATTCTCCCTGTAGCACCTTCGTCAGTAGTGTTGTACTTGCGGATGGGGCTTGTAGGACCTTGGGTCCGAGATGACCAGGTCAAGAGACCGGATTCTCGATGTTCCTTTTGAGAACCCTGAACAGGCAGCCAATAATGGTCCGATAAAGTTGGAACTGGAGCACTGTAATAGCCTTGATTATCTGGTTGATGGCAAGCGTGGTTGGTACGCCCAAATTGTTTGCCGCGTGCGGGGATCTATTTTGGGTAGCTGGCAGGCCCTGCCCGACAGCTACGGTGTAGACATTACCTCTGCCAAAGCTCTGACGAAGCCAATTGAACTGCAATTCGGAGTATTAATCTCTCCCACCTATTTCAAGCTATTTTGCTTTCGCCTGCTGAGGAAAGGAGCTTCCAACAGCTCCCCTCCCTACAAGCCACGATGACGTCGACAGCGGATCAGCGATCGCGATCTCGATCTGACAACGTTCAATCCGCCCGATTAAATATTTCCACCTTGCCCTGAACTCTGTTTCTGATTTTGTTTTTATTTTATCCTAGAAAACTACACCTTGAACCTACCAGCAACATATCGGTGCAATGCCCTGGTCCTGCGCCCTCCCCGAGGCAATCTTCTCCTCCCCGCTTCTGTCAACATTCACCCCCATCGCGACAGGATGTACAGTGGGTTATCTGGTGAATCGTATGTCGCTTTCAACCTTTCAAAAATTCTAACCACGATCTGCAACACTAAATAAAAGCCATGAGCAGGCCGCGGCACAAAACCCGTCTACGCCTCGCTACGCCAACCACCCCTCGCACCCCCCGCCTGGCTCTTCGCACCGGCCTGGACAACCCTCTACGGCCTGATGGGCTACGCGGTATACCACGCATCGACACTCCTACCCTCATACTCATCCACTCGGTCTGAAATCCAAACCCTCTACACTACACAACTGATTCTAAACCACCTCTGGATGCCACTCTTCTTCGGGTTAAGGCGGCCTGCCCTCGCGGCGGTGGATATGGCCGCGCTGGGTGGCAATGTCGCGCTGCTGATGCGCGTGCTCTGGGATGCGGATCGCGTTGCGTTTTGGTTGCTTGTGCCCTATGCGGGGTGGCTTGGGTATGCGGCGTATTTGAATGTGGGGGTTGGGTGGTTGAATGGGTGGAGGGTTGATGTTGATACTGGTGGGAGAAATGGGAAGGAGGAGTAATGTAGGTAGGTGGGTAGACATGCATGGGGTATATTCACTTGATAAAGTGGTTATTTCTTAGATATCATAGCTTGTCCGGAAGGCGGCGGACGGTGAGTTGGTGTCCTGTTGGAGTGGAGTGGGCGTCGGCGATGGCCGAGGCGGACATGAATGTGGGGGAAATAAGGCTAGATGTATCGCTGCCAGACCTTCACTCTACCGAGACTCTTTCGAAACTCTCATTGTTAAGAGACTTGCGTGGGATAACGTCTTCTCCCCTCCTCCCGCCCGGTTTTGAGTGTGCATATCAGATCGAAATGTATTTAATTTCCGCCTGTGCCCTGGTCAAGCACACCACAACTCCTCGGAGCGATCTCCGACCTTCCACCGCACTACAACCAACAACCGAAACCGGCTGAATCAGGACGTCTCCGATGAGGGGCAGCAGCGGCCAGCGAGACGAGACGAAAACTTAGCCAGGCGACTATCGAATCATCTCCGAGGAGAATGGTCTCCGCGGGCTGGGCATCCGGGTTCTGCGTTCTTGGCGGGGCTTGGCTGCTTGTTTCTGGGTCTGCTGAGAGCCTGAGATGCAGATAAGATGCGGGTGGGATGGGCAGGTGTTAGGTGTCGATGGTGGGGTTATATAAATGGTGGGGTGGGCTTCCTCGAGGGAAGCTTTCTGGTTCTGTTCTGCCTAAGCTTTTGAAAAACCCGGTGACAGTCAAGATGTTCCGCCAACTCGCCGTTGCCGCTTCTCTCTCCGGAGCCCTGATAGGTTCTGTCTCTGCCGAGACGGTTCTGGGAGTTACCGTTTATTCTCGCCATGGAGACCGTAGGTGCCGCCTTCACCCCTGGAGCACACACCATATGTTGACGAGAAAACTATGGCAGGCACCTCAAAGCACTACAAGGGCTACATGCTCACGAACCTCGGTCTGCAGCAAAACTTCCAGGTCGGGTCCGACTACCGTGACCTGTATGTCTCGTCAGGCTCGTCGAAGCAGATTCTCGGGATCTCCGAGGACAAGTATGTCCCCGCGCAGATCTTTGCATCGGCGCCTGATGAGGCTGTGCTGCTGAACACGGCCACCGCCTTCCTGCAGGGTCTCTACCCGCCGCTGGAGAGTCTCGATGAGGAGGTTGCGTCGCAGACCCTGAACAACGGGACCTCGTACACGAACCCGCTGAGCGGGTATCAGTATGTCGTGCTCCACGGCGAGGAGAAAGCGAGCCCCGACACGATCTGGATCAAGGGCGATGATGAGTGTCCTGCTATTTCTGTGCTTGCCGAGGATTTCACCGCGAGCGCCGTGTATCGGGAGCGGGTTGAGTCGACGCGCTCGTTCTATCAGCAGTTCTGGCCTGTTCTGCAGGGGGTCTACGATTACACCGAGGCAAATATGTCGTACGAGAACGCGTATGATATCTTCGACCTGATCAACACCGGCACGATCCACAATGCCTCTATGGAAAATGCCGTCACGGAGGAAGAGCTATTCCAACTCCGCACTCTCGCCGATAGCGAGCAGTTTGACTCGAACTTTGATGCCGCTCGGCCTGAGCTGGCGATCGGTGCGAGGACGTTGTCGCAGGCAATCCTGTCGCACCTCAACGAGACCGTGACCTCTAAGGGAAAGTCCAAGTTCTCCCTCTTGGCTGGAAGTTACGATACAATGATGGCATTCGCCGGCCTTCTGGACCTAACGACGGCGTCAGCGGATTTCTTCGGTCTCCCGGAATACGCATCGACCATGACGTTTGAGCTCTTCACTGATGATAATGTGACCGAGTTTCCCGGCCCGACTGACGACCTCAAAGTCCGCTTTCTTTTCAGGAATGGGTCGGATGGCGGCGCGCCGCTTACGGCGTTTCCGCTGTTTGGTGGTGAACAGGTGACGCTTTCATGGACCGAGTTCGTCGCGGCCATGCAGGTGCGAGCGATCGCGACTGTCGCGGAATGGTGTGGGGTTTGTGGGAGTGAGCAGGGATTCTGCGCTGCGGAGACAGGGAGCGAGGCTGGCGCTTCGGCTGAAGGGAAGAGCAGCGGAGGCATGTCGAATGCTGTGGCTGGGGTAATCGGGGCAGTTGTTACACTTGGTGTGGTTAGTATTGTCGCAGGCGTGGCTTTTATCTTGCTCCGAAAGAGACGCGCTGCTCCGGCGCCGGAGATTGGAACGATTGAGAAAGGAACTGGCAGCATCAGCAGCTGATTGCCTACGACCCTGCAATCGACTCCAGTATGTACTGTACATACCGTATTTCTGCAGCTAGTAAAAATCGAGTTAAATCCGTTTTTCATGCAGTCCAGGGCCCGCGCCGGACACTGGAGATACTCTGTCTTCTCAGCCTGCCCATGTGCCGTTTGTTAGAAGAGGCGATTACGCTAGAGTGCTCTATGAATATCTCATCATCGACTCATCAAAAAAAAAACGAAGGAAAGCTCTGGTATAGGTGGACAAGGACTTCACCCGAAATGGGCGCTAACAACCCCACCCCAGCGATTGGAGGGGCATTCGCTCGTCTTGCTGCAACCAAAGTCCTGGCTACGAGAAAGCGAAACACGATCAGGTAGGGTCTGTCCAACGCCAGAGGGGTCCATTCTCACGAGCAACAGACGGCGGAAAAACCTCTGGGAAGAAGCAGCCAGTCTTATTTCCAAAGAGGACCGCACACATCTCGCCTTCGAGGACGCTGGCGGCCCGACGCGCATTCTTGGCGACATCGAGATGCAGGTCCAGCAGGCAAAGCAGAAGCAATGGCGATTCCGCAAGCGCAATGGGGAAGAGGTCACCGTTCGCGAGGTGTTTGAGAAGATTGCGACATGGGTCACAAAATTCAAAGAGATCGGCGACATCGCGGCCGGGATCGATCCGGCTCATGTCGGGCTGCCGTGGGTCGCTGTGCGTTTCTTTCTCCAGCTGGCAGTGAGTGACGTCGACAGGTATAGTGCCATGATCGAAGGAGTCGAAGTCGTCTCTGGAATAATGGCGCGATACGCCGAGGTGGAGAAGGCAGAGCTGATCGGACGATCGAACCTCAAGACACAGCTGGAGAATGCGGTCGTGAAACTCTACGCGACGGTGCTGAGTTATCTTGCACAGACGAGGAGATACTATGCGTCTTCGACGGGGAAGAGGATGATCAAAGCCTTGAACCCCCAGTCGGTAGCCGAACAGTGGCTGGAGCGGATTGCAGCGGAAGACGATGCCGCGCACCGGCTGGTGACTCTGGTGCAGGCGGAAAACCAGGCAAACAGGCTATTTTCAATCCACAGGACGCTTTTCAACTTGGAGGAGAGTATCTCGCAGGCGGAGACGGACCTGGTGAGCACTCGGCGCCGGCTGCTCGAGCGTCTAGGGGCGACGTATACAAATGACAACTACGATGGATCGCTTTCATTGCGACAGTCCGGGACGGCAAGCTGGATCTTTGAGAAAGACGTGTTCAAAAAGTGGATGGCGACAAGTACCAAGTCGCAGTTTCTGTGGATATACGGGCCTCCAGGCTTCGGGAAGACGGTGCTGGCCGCAAGTGTGGTTGAGCATCTGCGGCAGGAGCGACCGAACACCACCGCGTATTTCTTCTGCGTGTCCGAAAACGAGGCAAAGCGAGAGCCACTTGCGATTCTCACGTCGTGGATTGCGCAGCTGGTCGAGCAGAACGGGAGCGCCGTCAAAGTGGCGAGTGGAGTGATTAACATTGACGACCAACGTGCGATCAGTCAGGACCGAGCAGTGGAAGGTCTTCGGTGCCCTCTGCTCACATATAAAGGGCAGTACTTTCGTCATCGATGGATTAGACGAGTGCACCAGCGTAAACAACACCTCGCGCTTCCACACTGACGATGCCCGCTCCCAGTTCTTGCGCGAGCTGCTCGACGCGATCTGCACAGCAAAGGCAGATGTGCTGATGGTCAGCTGCGACACAGCAGAGATTCGCACCGAAATCTTTTGACACAAGGTTGCGGCTGCTGAGGTTCTACACTATGCTATCACAGAAAGCGACACAAGACCAGACATTCAGAGCGTGTCGCGCCATGTGGTTGACTTTAAGCTGCACAAGAAGCCTGACGAGGTCCGCTCCCAGCTGGCCGAGAAGGCCGCAGACAAGGCCGAAGGCATGTTTCTTTGGGTTCATCTGCTTTCGCAGAAGCTCAAGCCCGGCATCAACGCGAAAAAGCTGGACGCTGTTGTCTCTCAGATGCCAACGGGGATCGAACAGGCCTACGAACGAGACCTGCACCATATCTACTCACTAGATCAGGACGAAAGAGATCGAGCGATCAGCATTCTCCGCTGGGTCTTGTTTGCCGCGCGCCCGCTCACAGTACGTGAACCGGTTGAAGCCCTGATCCTGAGCGGCGACATGGACCAAGACGAGGCGTACCCCGAGGATGAGCTGCCGGACAACTGGAGGGTCGACTTCGTAGATGAAGACTACGTCAACGAGATTCTGCGCCAGCCCTTGGGCTCTATGATTGCTTTAAGGAACCCGAGGCGAGAACGAACCATTGTCCGCTTACACGGTACATTTTGTCCACTATTCCGTCAAAGAATACCTGCTGCGACCGAATGCTAGTGGGATATATCCCGCACAGGATATCTGCTTTCCCAATGAAAGGTCGGAAAATGACCTACTGGCGCGACTGTGCCTGCAGTATTTATGCTGCGACGTGTTTGGAAACGAGGAGGTATTGACTGAAAGAGAGATGAAAACGTACCCCTTCTTTCGCTACGCCGCGCGCACCTAGTATCACCATACTTTGGCAGAGGATGGCATCTCGCCGGATCTCATGCCCTGCGCGCGCAAGCTTCTCAACCCTGAGACGTTCAACTGGGTCCTGTGGTCCAGGGCTTTTGAAGTCGAGGAGGGTGATGGACAAGACGCCGAGGAAAGCAGCGGCGGGGCTCAAACAAGTAAAGCTGCGAAAGAAGCAGGGAATCGCAAGGAACAAGCCGAAGTAAAACAAGGAGAAGTGCAAGATAGCACCGCAATCAAGACGGCAACAAATCCGATATACTATGCCTGCCTCCTGGGCCTCCTTGACGTGGTGAGACGGCTGCATACGGATGGCGTGGATCTCAACGTCGTAGGAGGGGTATATGGGACTCCCCTGCAAGCCGCCATCGTGAGAGGTCACACTCAAACAGTCCGGTATCTCCTCGAGGATGGTGCCGATCTCTCCGTAGAGGCCGGGGTATTTTCACATCCCATTTGCGCAGCCGCTTGGGCCGGGGACCTCGAGGTCTTCCAGCTTCTGATTGACCATGGCGCAGAACTTTCACTGATCGCACAAGAATATGGAATGCGCCCGGTGCATCTCGCGACATACCACCCTGCGATTCTGCAGATTTGCCGGGAACGAGGCGTTGATCTTACTGTTAGAGACTCGCGGGGCTTGACACCGCTGCATTGGGCGGCCCAGTATGGGAACATCGAAAGTGCACGGATTCTAACCCAGGCCGGTGTAGACATCAATTCAGAGGCAAAAGATCGAGGTACAGCAGCGTTTATGGCGGTGCAGCATAACCACGGCGATATGCTTTCATTTCTCCTTTCTCAAGGCGCAGATCCAAACATCGCCGATTCGGAAGGGCGAGGACCGCTTTACTGCGCGGCGAAGTTGGGAAAGGAGGAAATGGTCGTAAAATTGCTGTCCCATGGTGCAGATATCGAGTGTGAAACCACAACAGGGTTTACGCCCTTAATCGCAGCCAGCGTATATCCGGGGCATCCCAGGATTGTGCAACGGTTGCTGGAGCACGGGGCGGAGGTCGACCATGGCGAGGCAGATGGGTGGACCGCACTGCATTTCTCCTCGAAGCTGGGCAACACCGAAATTATGTCGCTTCTCCTGGAACATGGTGCCGATGTCGAGGGGGAAAACACCGGCTTGGTAACCCCCATCTTACAGGCGGCTGCGAGTGGCTCGCCGGATGCGCTGGACCTGCTGCTGAATCACGGTGCCGACATCGCAAAGTACGACATCGACGGCGACACTGCCCTCGATTACGCCATAGACGAGGGGAAACACGAGCTTGTCTTGTATCTACTCGAGAAGGATCTGCTAACCGCTTCGGTCCCTGGAACTACTGCAGACACGCGCCTCAAGGAACAACGCATCAAGCTTACCAGGGCCATATTCGCGGCCGATGTAGCCCAAGTCGAGGCTATGCTGGAGGAAATGCAAGCAGATAGCCTAGATACCGTGTGGCGAACCGCCCTTCACGCCGCGTCTCTCGGCGGCTCAACCCCAGTCACAAAGCTCCTCCTGAGCAAAGGAGCGAGTACCAAGCCCATGACGCCCAACAAGCGCACCGCGCTCCATTATGCTGCGTTCAATGCCTGTCTCGGTATCGTGAAGGTTCTTCTCGAGTCTGGTGCGGGCCCCTATGACCAGGACCTCTACCGCTCTTACCCACTGGATCTTGCTATTCAGAGGGGACTCGAGAGCGCGGAGACAGTTAAATATCTTATCCTACATCATGGATTTGAACCGGACTTTGCCCCAGCGACTCGTGCAGTCATCGACGCGTGTAAGTTGCCCACTCCAAAAGCCAGCAATGACTCACCTCCAAAGCTTATTTACCATTCGCTGACTGACTGGATATGGCATAATAGGGAGAAGCATGGCGGGGGCCGCGCGAGGGACCAGCACCTACACAACCTGGTGCAAGGGCGAGAATGAAGAGACGTCGTTCGACATTACACCATGGAAGGAGCAGGAACAGGCGCATGATGACAATGACCACAATGACGAGGACACGCTCGGGAAGCCACCGACGTTCACGGGCGCGGGTACTGACAAGATCAGTTCATTCGAGATATACGGCACCCTGTACGGGGAGCGGCAAGTTGTCTGGGCGAAGCTGTACAGAGGGCAGAAGCTGGGCTGGCTGTACTCGGGGACATTGGACACCGAGACACGGATTATTACGGGGCACTGGGGGAGGAATGCACAGCTGTGGCATGGGACGTTTACTATGAATGTCGGGTCGCAGACGAGATAAGATGACACATACATCGCAGTACGTATAAAATTTATCATTTATTCCTTGGGACTCTCAAGTAACTACGTACATGTACACTATCTCGGTTTTCCCTTCAATGGACGGCAAAGGGCAACGAAAGCAGTTCCGTAGTCAAGCAAGCTCACATTCAATCAAACTCTCCACACCCCTCCTAACAGTCCAAATCTTCACAATCTTCAACCCCACCGACTCAACGAGCGCATGCCACTGCTTCTCCGTGCGCTCCTGCGACGCAAAGTCGGCCATCATGATGATGTCCAGACTCGTCGTCTCCCAGTACGCGTTCGTGCTGGGGATCACGTTCTCGTTGATCAGGATCTTGCTGTAGCCACGTTTCAGCGCGGGCACGAGGTTCGACAGGATCCGTCGGCAGTCGGCGTCGGTCCAGTCGTGGAGCACCGAGTGCATATAGTAAGCTCGGGCGCCTATATCAGCGCCAGGTTAGTTAGCATCAGCCTGCAAGCGAGTATCGAAAAGAGGTAGGTACCTTTAACCGGCTGCTCAGTGAAAAAGTCATGCACAACAGCCTCAATCCCGCCACGCGCCCCTGCATCCGTCGCACGATTCATCGCCTTCGCCTGCTCAATCACCTCCCCCAGATCCTGCAGCACAAGCCTCCCCCGCAGATCGGGCCACTTCCTTCTAAACTCCGCCAGATCATGGCCCACACCACCGCCAACATCAACGAGCAGCACATCCTCATCCCCGATGTTCACACCATCAGCGTCCGTCAGCGACGCAACCGGGTAGAACCCGGGGTCCATCCACGACGGCCGCCCCTGGTGGTAGGCGGTCATGTGGTTGTTGAACTGCTCTGCGTGCGCCGGGTGGGATTGCAGGTATTCGAAGAAGTGCGAGGTCGTGCGGTAGCCGTCTTGGAATGCGGCGTGGCGGCCGTCGCTGGGGTTGCGGTAGGAGGTGTTTTTGAGGTGTGCGGGGAGCGAGGTTAGGCCGAATGTTATGCAGCCGGTCCTGTGCGTAGAAGTTAGTAGAGGTATAGGTTAGGATATAGGCGGTGGGTTAGAGTTTTGGGGGACGTGTACATGCAGGGATAGGCGTCGCTGTAGCGCTTTGCGCTCAGCGATGTGGAGAAGCCGTTACGGCGATAGGTGTCTAGCCCTGTTTCCTTGATCACGCCCATGGCGCCGAGGTGTTTGAGGAGGCGGGCTGGCAATTGGTTAGTCTGCACTCACGCTATACGCATAGGAAAGGGAAAGAGAGAAGCTGGGGTATACCGAGCATAGCCGGGTCTGCATTGGTAGCTTCAGCCAGCTCTGTGGCTGTCTTGGTTGTGTCGTCTTTTGAGAGCACAGGGAAGACGCCGAGGTCGACGCATGTTTCGATCGCGGCGTACAGTGTGCTCTACGTCAAAGGTTAACACAAGTCTATGCTTGATAGAACGCAAGAACGGGCGTTAGCCACCTGAGACCAGCAGTATCTAATCATCGCCTCACGCGGCGTCTCGAGCGCATAGACCAGGGACCGCGCGGTGTCCAGGAACTCGGCGCGGGTATCCTCATCTGTGCTGTTGGCATAGGTGTCGCCGAGGGAGGTCACCTTCTTCAGGAGATCGGGAACCTCGTCTGCGGCATTGGGGCGGATCGCGACTTCGTTGTCGAAGGTATCTGCTGCTGCTTCTGGGCTGGTTTCAATGGGTGTGCTACTACCAGTGGAGACTTCGGTGGTCTGTACAGAGCCAGTGGTCTTGATGGGCACGGTGACGTTGTCGCCGTTGGTTGTTTCAATTGATTGAGTCATATTGGCAGTAGTAGTGGGAAAAGGAGAGGAGGAGAGGAATGGAAAGAGAGAAAGCGGGAATGTGATAGTCGGGAGGGATCAGAACGTATGACCCCTGGCCCTGCACTTGATATAACAACCGATATACCGTTCCTGACTCGTGTCAACTCAGGAGAACCAGAAGGCCAGTGCTCCCCGCACGGAGTCCTCCAACTAACCTACCAATTGCGCAAGCGTCTGCGTTATCCATCACATCCGACCCAGTGGCGGGGCAGTTTCGGAACCGGTTTTACATCGAGCTTTGGCAAAGTACAACGTTCTCTGCCATTCCCAGTCCTGTGGCGTCGGAAGAACGCACTAAGGATGCGCTACGGCCGTTGGATAAGGACGATCATGCAGGAGGACAAAGGAGAGGGACTGTAGGAGAAGGGCGAGACACGCCGGTCGAAGCCACCTCGGGCCTTTCCTTGGTTCCTTGGTTCTGGACGTGAGACGGGCGGGGCAGCGACGAAATTGATATATCGACTGGATGTTAGTTTCGTCAAGGCCTCGCTTGCCCGGTTTACTGGTAGAGAAGGAGGAAAAGATCTCCGGCGCGGCAAGGAAGCGAAAGTCTGTGGAAATGAGATCGGGTCGAATTGGGCGACGATTTCGAGGATCCCCAGACCGACACGACTTTACGACCCAGTTTGGAGTTCCTCTGATCTGCGCAAGACGAGGAGGAGTGGGAACGTATTTTAGTTCCAGTGTCTAACGGCGGCCGCTGGCGAGAAGCTCGGAATTTTTGTTGACAGTGCCGATCAGTCGCAGAAAATGGAATGGCGTGTTTCGAGCAGTGCCTGATTGGGAAATTCGAGGTGCCATTCAAGGGCTTGGCAAGCATATGCCGACCCCCGTGCCAGCACCAACATTGCAGTGGAACGGCTCCCTGTTTAAGTCTATTACTCCTGAACCAAACGAGCCATTCAATGGCGAGACGGGCTGGGGAAGAAAGAGACGGGAAACGGGCGCCAATCAGGGGGGTGAGAGAGCTTCGTTGCAAAGCACTAAGCGTGTGGCTTGAGGTGCTAAAAACGTCCGCGGCCCCACAAACCGCTGTCACTGTCACCTTCTCCCGCCGTAAACCCATCAGTGCTGCAGTGGTGGTCCCACTGATCGAACGTACGCCTGCCAAACACGGTAGTCTTGCTCTCCCATGGTGACGGGACGGTGGTTTGACGACCCGCGTGCCATAACCTTGATTCTCGACTTCGGGCCCGCGCAGGATGGCGGAGTGTTCTGATGTATCAGAATCGAGCGAAAATGGATCACATTCGTGCTCTCGGCTATGGCAAAGGAAAGGAGAAGCACTCTCCCAGGGCGATCCTAACCGTGGCTCTCTATATTTCTCACTGCTCCTCTGTGGACTGGACCGGACCCTCTTGCCAAACTGAATCATAAACACCACCATGGAAGCTGCTCGTAAGGGACATGCGAGCGACGACAAGGGCCCTAAAATCCTCGCCGTGCTATGGGCGTTGACGGGCGTTACGACAATCATTGTTACAGCGCGGATGTACATCCGGGGGAGGATGCTTCGCAATGTCGGTGTCGATGACTGGCTGATTGTTTTCTCCTTGGTATGTTCCATCGACATTAACTGTCCTGTGTAGAGGCAGACTACCAGTAATCCTGTATGCTAACAAACCAGTTCATGGGCCTCGTCTACTGCGCCATAACAACCGCTAACATCTCCATCGGCTACGGCAAGCACGCCTACGTGCTGGACACGAAGACCGTCGAAAAAGCCAGCTTCCTCAACTCGCTCAGTTTCCTTTTCGGCATCATCTCCTTCGCGGTTCCCAAGCTCGCTGTCGCCGCTATGCTCAACCGTATCCTGAATCCGACCTTCTGGCAGAGGATGTGGGTATGGATTATCGCGGGGACGGGGGCAGTCATCTCCGGTGTGTGCATCGTCATGCTCTTTACCATGTGCGATCCGCCGAGGGCGCTGTGGCAGACATCGCTGGTTATCGAGGGGAAGGCGACCTGTCGCGATGTTTGGCTTTTGATTAATTATGCGATATTCACCGGAGGTCCGTATATACCCATTGTCGAAGAGAAGGGAGAGAGAAGCTGACTCGTCAGCGTCGTCTGCGTTTGTCGACTTGTATCTCGCTATTTACCCGGCTACCGTATTGATGAAACTGCACATGTCGCTGCGTA
Source organism: Penicillium sp. S1316 (assembly GCA_023627405.1). Classification (NCBI taxonomy): domain Eukaryota; kingdom Fungi; phylum Ascomycota; class Eurotiomycetes; order Eurotiales; family Aspergillaceae; genus Penicillium; species Penicillium sp. S1316. Next base: position 228,168 of record JAMAHF010000022.1, read on the forward strand.
AGCGTATCGCCTTGTGCGCCGCTCTAGGGCTGGGAGCGATGTATGTCTTAGGGAATGCCCCCGACACTCGAACTCAGACTAACTAAGCAGTGCGTCTGCCATGGCTGTCGTCAAATGCACCCAGCTAAAAGGTCTTGCAGACAAGTCAGACTATACCTGTAAGTCCAATGCTACCATATTAAGGCAACCTCACTAATTCCTCTGCAGATGGAACGGCCGACCTCGTTCTCTGGACCAAGTACGTCCATCCCTCCATCCCTCCGTCCCCATTCTCGCGCAACCCCAGCCACTGCCCAACAAAGAACTAACAAAATCCAGCGTCGAATCCAACGTCGTAATAATCGCCTCGTGCATCCCAACCCTGCAGCCCGTCCTCGAACTCATCCTCGGAAAACGCAACCTCTCCTCGTACAACAGCAGCCGCAACAAATACAAGGGCAGCCACCAGCTGCACGACTACTCGTACGAGGCGAGCAACAAGGCAAGCAAGGCAAGCAGCAAGGCTGCACGGAAGACGGATACGACCATCACGGGCGTCGGCAGTCAGGAGAGTATCCTGCAGGATGACCGGGAGAATAACAATAGGGGTGGGAACCGGGGTGGGAATGGGAATGGGGATGGTGGTAATCCGCTGCGCGCGATTCGCCGGACGGATGATGTTACGGTTGTGTATGAGAGGAGCGATCGGAGTCCGCCGGTTACGGTTATTGAGACGAAGAGGTCGTGGTAGGGGGATATATACTAGGTGAAAACGGAAGCTCCATCGATGCTAGGATGATCTAAGTATGGCAGACTCGTCACATCTGCCTCACATAACGCCTACTTTGTGCCCCCCTCAATTCTTCAGATATCCGCGCCATTTTCTTATCCATATTAGCCTTCTGATTCACCTCCTGCTTTCGTGTTGTGTGCCGCTGCGTTGTCTTCATAGTCTGTGCAGTAATGAGCTATCTGCTGTTCCATAGGACAAGCACAAAGAAGAGCGACACTCACCTCCCTCTGCACGTGCGCACTCGCCAGTTCGAAAAAGTCTTTTTCAGGTAGTTCGTCGAGTTTGCTCTCATACTATGTGTCCCCTTCATTAGCCCTCCCTATCTGATGCTCACCTGACTGATAGCTTAGGGTAGGGTAGGTATCAAGCAACCCACATCCTTCTTAATCTGATTGAGCAGCGCCGAGATATCAGCCGTATCGTCGTTCGGAATCATATTTTTCAGTGGCGGGACCTTGAATCCAAAGTTTTCCGTATATACCGGACGGAGGTACCGTCCTCTGACTTCGTTGCCGGTGAACAGAGCGAATCTCTGAAAGCGACTGAGACGTTTCTTGACTCGGATCTTTGGTGGACGAAGTTCGTTAATTTGGTGTTCTCTCTGGGTTTGGGTCATACCTAGCGGTAAAGAACGCACCTGGACGGAAAAATCAAACTCGAGCAGTGATTCCCAGGTGTATAGGGGTTTGGGTTTCGGTCCGTTTTCGGCTTCGTTTTTGGAGTTTGGGGTAGGCTCGTTGGTCGGAGTGCCTCCTTCTGCTTGAGCCACGTCCGAGTCGTTCCTTGCCTGGTCGTCAGCTCCCCCTTCCTCTCCATCATCACCACGACGTTCAGGTCTCGATAGCTCCTCCATCCCATTTGCAACTTTGTTACTTGAGCCGTCTTTGCGGTCTGCTCGTAGTGGAAAGACCATCAATTCAGACACGATCCTCTTCACTACAACATGCCGCTTAACCGCGTGCCTGAGGTCGCTCGACAGCCGCCCCGATTCATCCTGCGTCCCAGCCCAGAACCACTGGTAGCGCACTGGGTTATCGCTGACTGTGAATTCATCATCTACACCGGGTCAAAATGCGGATTAGGTTGCAGGGGGGGAAGCAAATATCAGAGCAACAAGTGAACTAACTAACCACTCACGACGCGGTGCGCAGTCAGACTCCAACTCGTCATCGCATACTCAACCGTCAAAGCCCTCGACCGCGTTAACCCCAGTGATACATTGCCCGATGGCGTCTGCGACGCTGTGACCCCAACTGTCGCAGACGTGGACGATGTGAAGCCCCGGGAGACGGTGAGAGCAGCGGCGGGGTCAGACTCGGGCTTCATGAATAGATTCTCGTTATCCCAGGAACTCCTGTATTGCAGGCAGATGTCGTGGAAGAAGAGTTCGCGGCCGTCGCTTCCCACTTATTAGCTGGGACATTTGCTGTTCTCGAGGAGAGGCAAAGGAGATGCATGTAGCCGGCGCAACGAACCTGTCGCGCGACGCGTAATTCAAGATCGCCGTCTCAATGTTGAACCGCGCCGCGATATGGTACTTCCCATGGCGCTTCTCGATCGTGATGATCGGGTCGAGGATCGCGAGTGAAGCATATGGGGGTCGCTTGTGGCCCGGGGGTCCCTTGCAGGTTATATCTTGCAGATGGTAGCTGGTAAAGCCCTCCATTGCGTGCCGTTTCGTCCGTGTGTTTCTTATTCGAGAATGAAATTCTCCAACCTGGTCAGGGCACGCTGCGAATTTATTCCGTGGCCGCGGCGGAGAATCGGTGCTGCTGATGTGCAGGGGTCTAGACCGGTTGAGCCCAATACGAGACAGCCACGTCTGTGTTGACGCTTCAGCTCGTTCCTCATGCGCCACAAACAGTCTGACGCGCCGGAAACCCCGGGGTAATAAATGGACAACCCGCTCAATGCGGACAGCACAAAATATCGCTCATCAAAGACGCCTGTTGGCAGACAAGATGAGGCTGAAACGGTTATTTAATAGACCCGGGGCCCAGGCTCCCCGCGCGGGCAAATCATCGAAAGCTCCGAGCTTAGTGCCACAGGAAAAACCTACCGCGCGTATGTCGACGGTATGCGCAACATACGGCTCGGACGCGATCGCGAGCATGATCGCGCCGCCGGCAATGCCATCTAGCATGGGCACAAACAGTTCAACACCCGACGGTGAAGGGGACGGTTCGGACAGTTCTAGCGATACAGAGGACAGTCTAAAGTCCTTTGTCCAAGAGTACCGCAATGAGTTTGGTCGCAGAATGGTCGGCGACGCTTCACGGCCCTCTAAGGACAGGGATCTCGTTCGTCGAGCCCTCCAGCGGAGGCCGGGGCTGAATTTCAGCGCAGATGCAGTACAGCACGCAGCGAGGGTCTGGGATCGGGATATGATGGTCTTTTTGCTCGATAAGCAGGGCCCGAAGGTCCATTTGACGTGTGGAGTCATTGAAGCGGCGGTTCGCAACCCGTGGTTTGGTGAGGAAGTTATATCGCTTTTGCTGGAGCGAGGTGCGGTGATAAAGATCACCAACTCCATTGCCGTTGCTGCTTTTGAGAATAAGAGGTGTGGCAGGAATATACTGTTGCAACTCCTATCAAATCCTGGGGTATCTGTCGCCTCTGGGGGAGTCGGGCTGATCGCTGCTCTTTTCGATATCGAGGTAGTAAAACTCTTGTTGAATAAGTCGGATATCCGAGTTACCGACAAGGCTCTAGTTGCGGCAGCTCGATCAGACGACTGGAAAGTTTTCGAGTTGCTATTCGCCCAAACGACTAACATACGCTGTGTGGAAGACATTGCTGTGGCCGCGGCGGGGAATCAAAAGGCAGGGTGGCAGATCTTCCGGTTGCTCGTCGACTGTGGGCCGGAGATTCTGGCATCTGAGATAGTGTGGAAAGCGGCAGCAGGACATGAGAAGTACGGAAGGAAGATGATCGGGAAGCTTTTTGACCAGCAGGGGAAAGTGCTCGACAGTGAAGAGACCATCGTTACTGCGGCCCGGAATACAGGCACTGGCCAGTTCATCATCGCCTTTCTACTTACCCACGCTACCAGTAGCCAACTCGTACTCACTGACAAGATAATATTAGCTGCTGTCGACAACAAACCCCATGCAACTCAGCTCATCGACCTCTTTCTCGAGAAGAGCAAAAACGAAGTTCAACTGACCGACCGGATAGTACAAAGTTTCACCGAACCCCCAGCCAAGGAAATACCCTGGATCAACAGTGTAAGATTCGACGTCTGTGACGCGATCTTCTATATTCTCAAAGGAAAGCACCAAGACCGAGTCTCGTTTACGGCCGAGGCACTCGGCGGAATTATGCGGCGTGGTACGTACGAGCTAATCTGCCAACTACTGGACACGCTTGGTGAGAAGATATCAATTCCAGAGAAGATGATAGAAGCAGCAGCAGAAAGCAACCAGGGATACGATGTGGCGAAGATTGTGCAGCGTCTATTCAGACATACTCCTTCCGTCAAGGTGACCGAGAGGGCAGTTATTCTTGCCGCGAAACGAGATTTCGGCGGGAAACGGCTCCTCGAGTCTTTCTTCGAACACGATCGCGGGTTACAGGTCCCACCAGAAGCCATTGAGGCGGCTGCTAACAGCAGATTCTGGGCCAGCGACTTAGTGGGGATTTTGCTTGACCAGGCTCCGACCGTTCGAATCACGGAAGCGGCCATAGCGGCCGCGGGACAGCACATGTACGATACGAGCACTTTCGACCTCTTCCTCTCCAAATGCAAGGGTGAGATGCGACTGAGCCTACAAGGGCTGCCGTATATGTTGTATGATATCAGAACTGCACCCACAATCAACTTCATCAAGCGAGCTCTATGCGAGCCGCATGGTGCTACCATCATTGGGCCACCGATTGAGGAGGCAGTGCAACTTGACGACCCAGAAATCGTGGCTTATATGCTGAAGAATCAAGGGAAGAAGCCTCGCGCTTTATCTATCAAAGCGGCAGAAAATATCGCGGGTAACAAGTTTGCTGGACAAGCGATAACGCAGATTCTGCTTGCGTACCAGATTCGGATTGAGGTCACAGAGTCTGTCGTCCGCAGCGCAGCCGGCATTTTCGACAAGGGCTATGAGATAATGGATCTCCTCCTTCGCGACACCGAGATGGTCATGGTGTCGCCAACAGGCGTGGAGGCGATTACTGCGTTGCTGCCGGCTGAAATGCTGCGTCTGCTATTCGAGACGCGGAGAGAGGTCACGGTAACAACCAGGATGATAGAGGCAGCGGCAAAAAATGGCAGAGATGCCTTAGACGTCCTCGTGCAGGTTTTAGGGGAATTTCCATCCATCACCGATGGCATCCTGCAGGCCGCAGCTTCCAATCCCCACTCTCTGCGTTGGATTCACGAGAATTACGGTGGCGCCGTTGAAGTGACCCAAAGGGCAGTCGAAATCGCAGCTAGCCACTCAACGACAGCACTGCAGGTTATGCTCGAGCGATGGGGAGGCCAAGTCCATATCACGACAAAAGTGATGGAGGCTATTGCGTCCACCAACTGGGTGTGCGACACGGTGGTCATGCTATTCGACATGCGGCCAAATGAGATCAATCTAGGCGAGGATTTCTGGGTCGTACTTGCTAGGGGAGAATATGCGTGGCGTGCAGAGGAGGCCCTTGGCCAGCTTTTAATGTTTTGTGATTGCATTCGCATCACAGGGGACCTTGTTGATGCCGCATCGAAACATGGCAAGTCTCTATTGAAGGCGCTGCTCCACAACCACAAGGCCCGGGTCACTGCCAGCGGAGTACAAGCCATGGCTAAATCATTCGATCTAGAGACGTTCGCTTTGCTGCTTGATCAACACGGCCATTACATTAGCCTCACAGAACGAACGATGGAATGTGCGGCGGGAAATGAAGAGTATGGCTGGGGAATTGTCGAGCTGCTGATCCGCACACGCGAAGAATCGCGTTCTTGGTGTGTTGAGCGTGTCATCGAAGCAGCTGCGCGCAATCGACGGTCCGGGAAAGATATCATTGAGCTTCTCTTATGCGAGGTTCCAGAGTCGCAGTTCGCTACGGTAGGGATACTCATGGCAGCTGCGCAAAATGCAGACAAGCGTATGGGTGGTGAAATCATCGAGTTGCTTCTCAGTCAGCGGGAAGATGAAGCTGTGGTGATCCCTGCTGTTGTCGACGTAGCTATTGCGAACTCTGTTCAGGATGACATCATCTGTGAGTTGCGAGAATTCATTAATCGGTGAAAGTGAGTCATGGACGATGCTGATGCTATTCACGCGTGACCTTCGGGACGGACCGGCTTCCGTCGGTGTGTTTCCCGATGCGTCACGCGGCCCGATTTCGGGTACTAAAGGAGGCTTCAGCCCATTACCCAAGTCTACCTCGCATCTCAATGACCATGACAAGCTTTATTTCAAGTCGGCCGAAGCTCGCTGGTGCGCTTTGCCTCATAACTGTGGGCGGCACAGTCCTCTACTTGGGCAAGCGGCGGCTCAACCAACTATGTCCTCGCCTCTCAGTTACAGACCTTCCAAGGTCAAGCGCTTGTCGAAAACTAGTTGAGGATGGCGAATCGGTGAACCATATAGCTTGGGGAATGGACAAATCAACTACCTTATCCTCATGGTCAGACGCCAACAATCAAACGCATTGGGTCACCTCCTTCGCAGCACTTCAAACCGAAATCCCAATTGCATCCCTCGCCAACTACAAGAAAGTCCTTGCCAAAGATCAGACCGACACCAAGAAATCAGATACGCTCTTTCTAGCCCAGAACCTCCTCGCCGCATTCTTAAACAGCCGGGCGACCGGGCTAGAACCACGGTTCCTCGACAAGGACGTGCCGCCATTATCCTTCACGCTCGGGAGCCACCTATTTGGGCAATCAACATCCATGGGCGCATTCCTCCTCGGAAGCTGGTCTTCCTTGAAAGGGATCGCAGTCCAACCAGACGCTCTCCCCTCGACCCCTCTAATGCCTGTCTCCGCCTTCCCATCCAACAGTGACACCCTAGACACCCAAGCTGACGCAGCCGGGACGGTGATGTACTGGATGTTCCCGCGCGGCATGGTCAATTCTCTTGACAAGGCAGCATCATACGGCCTGCCGTGGCGGGCTATGGACGGTGGATTCCAGGAATACATCGTCGAGAAAGTATCCGACGAGACGGCAAGAGTGACATATGTGATGGTTGAGTGTGGGAATCTTTACCCGAGTGAAAGCAGTAGTAAGTCTGCGAGTGACTATAAGAAGATACCGTGGCTCTTCTATGAGCTTCATGTACTATATGCGCAGATTCTTTGGTGTAAGATGCTACGAGAGCTGGGTGTTTAGAGTTGGAGGTGACCAAAAGAAATGGAGTCAACTCCGCTCAGTTAATCTTATACGTTGCCATCCCTTTTGCCGTATAGTTTTTGATATGCCCTAGTGGTCTCTCCCAGATTGATGGCCACACCTAGTACCGGATGCGCCCTAATTGATCACGGTTCATTTACTGTCCCTACTAAAATTATGTGATTTACAGCAATACTTCCCATTATAATGGTGCAAGTAGGGTGCATAGAGTTTAAAACCGACCAATCACCTACCCTGGGGATGCTAGACTTGGCTGATATGTATACGCATTCCCAATGCTCATAACCCAACTTCTCGCACGGAAAAGTTCTCAATCATTTTGTTTGATGGGACGCTGCTTTCATCAAGCATCTTCGCAGCTGTTTCATCTCCAGCACCAGGGACCCGATATTGAAGCTGCCGCCCAGCCTGCGCCGTTGGCCCATTAGGCAACGAATACGGGATCGGAAGATATTCGGGCATAAGGCCTAGCTGGAAGAGCACGGTCAACTGGTCCCAAGCAATATGCTCGTGGTAGAGTTTATCCCCGCGGATGTTCACTACCGCCGTGAACGGGATGCGCAGTCGTTTCCCGGTAGGTGGGATTCCGGGTATTCTGCACGGTAAAAATGAAGATATTAGCAAGGTAATTTTTTACACTGCAATTATTTCAAGGGTTAAGAGCAACTCACAGCCAGTCCACCATTTTATCATGTGTGAAGGTGAAAATAAACTCATCGACCACCCGGTCAATACCGACCGTCCGACTAACAAGTTCCAACACGGTGTCGTCTGGGTTATTGAAAATGAAATGGTTCGCGTAGAACTGGGTTAAATTTTCCCGCCCAATGCCACCGGTGATCGTTGGGATGTGGTTGACATATGGCTCCTGGACCATGGTGTCCATTGTTTTCTCGACAGACCGGGTGTCGAACTCGAAGCTTGTGTGCTCGTTCCAGATCATTTCAAGATCGAACCAGGGCCCGTTTAGTAGCTTCTTTACAAATTCCAAACACCGCGAGTGAGCAACAGCTGCTGATGAGGGAAGGAAATCCTTGTGAGAGGGAATCACAAATGATGCTGATGCAGCCTCGGGGTATCGATAGGTGGTTACAGTGTCGCAGACGGATTTGGGGATCCCGCTCTCAGCTAGATGATAGAGAAGTGGCTTCCTGGAAGGCTTCAATAGCGCGCCATATGAGACGATGGCGTTGATGCTGTCATGCTCATCTATGGCTTCTGTTAAGCTAGGGGCGAGAGATGGGGAGTAGGCTGGGGAATTTTCGTTAGCATATCCGACCGAACCTTTTACAAGACGCCGCACAAACCTATAACGCTATATTCTGATTTTTTGCTACACGCTTCATGCGCCGTCAATGCATCTAGTGCCTGAAGCAGATCCTCTTTGATAGTCGCGTGGTCTTCCGACACCTGTATCTGGGCGACAACGAAACTCTCTTCGGCCCATTTCTGTATCGGCTCGGGGTCTAATGTTTCCTTCCCATTCTTGACGGTAGGATCGACAGCTGATCTAATTATAATCACACCTGGTCCGTGACCCTGTCGCGAAAGGGGGGCGTGGATGGTTAAATTTGCAGTCAGTTTGACTGGCTTAGCGTCTGGGAGGGGCATGATAGAATTGGCTTTTTTGAGGTTTAGAGAAGGATTATTACACAATATGCTAGAGTCCTACAGAATTAAATAGTTACAGACCAAAATTATTATTGAGATAAGTGATATTGCATGTCATGCCATCGCAGATAACCGATTAGATACTAGAGCTGAGGTGCTCGGTCCGGTCCCCTCAAATCATCGGCTTTCCCAAACCAATACTGTTGGCCGGAGTGTCATTGTCTTTAGGTATAGAGCTTAAAGGCCAGAGTAGCAACTATGCCGAATAATGGATTTATTGGTCCTGGGCGCCATATCTGTCTTGCTAGAGCCGCATGACAACCCCCTCGAAGAAACGGTCAGTGCCTCCCAAGGTATATATTTGCGAGATGAAGCCACCTCTGGTAAATATTCATTCATGTTGTGGATAGATGTATAGCACCAAGAAATCCGGTTTATCATTCATTCTCGATTCTATATTTCAATATACCCTATTCTTCGTCCCAGGCTACCTCATATATAGCCCGAATCTACCCCTCACAGGGAGTGAAGGCCGTAGACCGATCTAGCAATCACAAAAATGACCGTTGGTATCCCTGGAAAAGAGGAGATATATCGACCTTTGTAGACGAATATTCGGTCACATTAGTTCCTAACTGATCACATACCAATGAAAAGGGCTTAATATCACTCACATAAGAGGGATTCAGCTGGTCAAGAGACGTAACCCCTAGTAAAGCCATGGTGGTCTCAACCTCATGCTGGAGTATCCGGATAGCCTTACTACAGCCAGTCTCTCCAAAAACGAGGGAGTACAAAAACGCTCTGCCTAAACCAACACCTCTAGCGCCGAGCGCAATTGCCTTGACAATATCCGCTCCCCGAGTGATCCCACCGTCGACAATCACTTCGCATTTATCAAAGACCTCAGGACAGTGCTGGCGGATAGAAAAGAGGGTCTCCGCAGCAGACGGCGCGCCATCTAATTGTCGTCCTCCGTGGTTCGACAGCCACGGATGGACGCCATAGTGCATGCAAAATGCTGCATCCTCCCAGCATTGAATACCCTTAATGGCAATGGGCAGGTCTGTCAGTCCCCGGAGCCACGCTATCGCCGATTCCCAGTTAAAGCTCGACCAGACCGGCCTATACAAAATGTCAGCACACTACAGTATGAAATATCAAAGGAAGAGAAAAAAAAAGAAGGGAGATATCTCACGATCTCTTAACCGTCGGCTCCTTTGCAAAACTCTCATCTTCATCCTCCTCTTCATCTTCCTCGCTCTCCACAACGTTAGCCCGTAGATCACTCTCCCTCTTCCCCGCCCAAATCGCATCAACCGTCAATGCAAACCCCTTGTACCCCAATTCAACAGCCTGCCTCACCTGCCTCTCTGTAACAGCCAAATCAGCAGACGCATAAATCTGCCAGTAGGTCGTCTGCTCCGGGGCCCGCGCATCAGCCAAATCCTGCAGAGAAAACGCCGAATTGTTGCATGTCCAATGCAGGATCCCGCGCCGGGCAGCGGCTTTCGTTAGACAGAGATCACCTTGAGGGTGAGCGAGCTTTGCGCCGCCGGCGGGACAAATGAAGAAGGGGGCAGAGAAGGTGGTTCCGAGGATAGAGCGGGTGGTGTTGATTCCGTTGTTGATGGGGCGGAGGACACGGGGTCGCAGGCGGATGGCTTTCCAGCTGTTGCTGTTCCATTTTGTGGCTTGCTCGTCTTCGGCACCGCTTCTAAGGACTGTTTCTCATCTGCATTATTAGAACCGTGCTAGTAGGTTCCGTTTCGACATGGTGAGGTTATACTTGCATGCAAAGGAGGTTCCAGGAAGATTTTTCGAGGCAGCCAACTCAAAGTCTGAGATGCTGATTATGGCCGATAATCTGGCCCTTTTCTGGACGGAAGGTGGAGGTTTCTTGTCAGCATCGCTGGGCTCGGATGAGGGTTCCGAATCCTTGTCGGCGACGGCGCCCAGAATCTGTCTGATAGTAGAGAGAAGGTCAGTAAGGTTTGTTTCTTCCAGTCCCGCTTTGGGCTGATTCATCCACGTACTGAGGACTTAGATTTTCTTTTATGATGTCGCCTTGATGGAACGACTCAAACGCCTTTGTAGCGTCTCGACCTGCATACTTGAGGAGGATGCTGGCTCCTCCTGGATGCTTGTCCGCGAAAGTTGTAACGTCGTATACAATTCCATTGATAATCAACCAGCAGCTCTGCTTGGTCGAATGCTGTCCAACTTCGGCTCTATACGTAGGCTGTGAGATGGGCATTTTACCAAACTCGCAAGGGTTTCCCTACCTGGTAATCATTTTGACAAAGCTTACCATCTCATAATCTCTCAGGTCGCAAGTGCAATAGAGTTAGTATCCATACCTACGTCTTTTGAAAATACTCAACTCAGTAGCTACCGCCCAGTTCTTTCTCCAACTTTTCTCAGAACCCCATAATTGAACCCTTATCCGGCTGATAACGATAGCTCGGCTAAGGGACATATCTCGCTCGGATATGTTCCTACTCCAACGCGTAAAACCGATTGCAGCGGGAAATGATGAGAAGTAGGCCAAAATTTTCCTAAACAGTCTCAGTCCCTAATATCTCGACACCCACCGACATTGAAAGAAAAATGGACGCTATCTTCGCCGAAATCGCCAAAGCAACAACCACATTCAACCTTGGCGACGAGGAGGTAACCAACCTGCCCTGCCACAACACCAAAAAGAAAAAGAAGACAATCACTAATATTTTACCCCCAGAAATGGCGAGAACTATACGAACCCCTCTACCCGCCACCGCCCAAGACCGTAACCGTCCACCGCAATGAGCGATACGGCCCTCACGACCGCAACCTGCTCGACGTCTTCGTTCCCCTCATCCCCAACGAAGCCGAAACCAAGCGCCCCGTGCTCATGTTCGTGCACGGAGGCGGCTTCTTCTCCGGCGACAAGCAGTGGTCCGAAAAGGTCTATTCGAACATCGGGTATTTCTTCGCACAGCACAATATCGTCACCGTCGTCGCGAATCACAGACTCGTTCCGCATGTGCAGTATCCCGGAGGCGCGGAGGATATCCAGATGGCGAGGGAATGGATCTACAATAATATTTCGGCGGAGAGGTTTGGATTTGGTGATCCAGAGAGGGTTGTCCTCTTGGGGTCTTCGAGTGGCGGGGCGCATATCGCGACGAACTTGTATGCTGCTGGTATGCTTTTCCTTTCTTCTTTTTATTTCCCTACCGCATGTATTAGGTTACTCATGGATGGCTGATATGATATGCGGCAGGCGATCTAGAACGATGCGCGAAGCCGGAGCTGTTCCCCCCAGTTGCGGGGGTGATTTATCTCAGTGTGCCTTTCTGGTATGATCGGAGTAAGCCAGTGCGGCAGAGAACAATTCGGTCTTATTATGGGTCTGATATCGAGGAGGTGTGGGGGGTGAGTCTTCAAGAACCTTTGAGAGTAATTCACCATGAGAATGTTAGTGCTGACCATTTCAATAGCCGAAATCCGCGCTAGGGCTATTCAAAGCCTTACCTGAGGATTCGCCGTTACTGTGGGTTATTTGTTTTACTATTTTGCAGTGTTCTGTCTGCTTAATACTGATGATATCGTTCTTTGATATACAGGGACTCGCGAAAACTCCCCGTGTATCTCGGCTCGGTTGAGTGGGAAGTGTAAGCCATCCCAATAACCCCAAACAGCGAATCTTATCTAACCCAAGAAAGGCCCGAAACCGCTGATGCGACGATAAGTTTCTTGAATGCGTACAGAGCACGTAGCAAACCAGCCGGGACACTCCCTCTCACCCATGTGATCAAGAAGCATAACCATCTCAGGTAAAGACAGTCTTGCCCACCTTGATTAAATAATTTCCGACTAATGTGAACACCTGTAGTAATATATTGTCAATTGGAACAGAAGATACCGCACAGGGCAAAATGCTGCTGGACTTTGTGTTATCTTGTGTTGGGAATGGGAAGCAGGTTCAGACGGCGAGTCGTCTCTAGGTTCGGGGAATAGTTTATGGTATTATTAACACTGAATAGTAGGGAATGCGTAGTAAGTATCCAGAGGATAATCTTCTCGTTCAATATATTTGTATTTGGTTAAGCTTGTTGAGCCATTATGCTTTGTAGGCTTGAAAAAATGAATTCCATGCAGTCTTGGATAAAGCCATGCAATGCTGAGGCCGTGCCCTTTGACGGGCTGGGTAGATCGCACATTCGCTAGTAGGCTGTTTGAAACTCGGATTAGCATACTAGGTTGTACTCTCTCTGGCTATAATTCTGCCTCCCCCGCCCTTCAGAAACAAATACGTAGATTCTCCACAGGACAAGCACGGCAAGCGTCAAGACAGACGAGACCACGAGATAGATCTGCCAATTTCTGTCGCCTTCAAGATGGAAGAGCCCTGCAGTCCACAGTGTCTACATATTGCATCAGCTTGATGACTTCACGGGTATGTGACCGCAGTAAGATGAAAGAGAGCGAGTATACATACCGCAACCAGTGTTGATGGAAGACACGACAGCGTCAGGATGGCAATTGCCTTGACGGTGCGACTATCTCTCGCCTGTTGCTCTGCGACAGCAAGATTCACCATGCTGTTCTTTTGAGCGATTAAGTTGTACGACTATCACCCAATATCAGGAGCTCAGAAGCAGAATTGTGGAAATGGGAAGAGAGGGAAAAGTAATTCTTACCACTTCCATCTGCCCCCCGAGCCGATTCCGCAACTCGGACAGTTTATCCGCAAGCGTGCGGCACTGGTCAAGTGTGTACCGCACTCGCGTATCCAGTGCAGCACGATGTCGCATTTGCAGCGGAGCAAAGCCCAGCTCCTCCTCTCTGATTAGCTCAACCTGGCTGACAAGATCCAAGCACGACCCTCCGAACCGCAGACCAGAGGCTACGACGAAGTCACAGTAGCTCAGCTGTACGTTTGTCCCGTGGAGTTCTGTGAGCAGGGAACCGGGGACAGACAACGACTGCAGCCGAGGGGCGGCAACTTCCCTTTTCCACGTCGGGGGGATCATGTTAGTTGCCGTTTCAATTTCGGCGACTTGATTCCATAGGTCGCCGGTCCAGTCGGCCCACGATTGGAAGCGCTGTTCGTAGATAAATGCGATAAGATATAGCGGGTGGGTTTTCAGTGGTCTGGTGTTGGCTATGCATTGTGTCCAGATCTCGTGCATGTCTTGCGCGACGACTGTACTGAGGACGGCAAGACAGTTTCTAGTCGTCAGTTCAAGCTGGATAATGCCCATCACACATCTGCCGTTCCTTGGACAGCGAAAAAAGATGCCTATATATCAACGCTACGTTAATTCCAGATTCAAGTCGCCTGAAGTGCGGAGAAAAGTAAAGAGAACGTCGTTGATCTCACTTATAAACTCTGGCTTATCCGTCTCCTCATTGTACTGCACCTGAATGTTGAAGTTAGGAAGCCTATTACTCAAGAAGTCATTCATCATGCTCTCATCAAGCCCAGCCGTCCTCATCAGATATGGCAACGTCTTTGAGTCGATTGATAGAGGAACATTCTCGGCCGAAGGATCACCATCAAGCATGCTGTCGAGGATTAGGCCGCTATAATTTACAGGGAGAAGGGGTACCATACATTAAGTCCAACTTTGATGCTCCTCCTCCTCCTCCTTCTCCTCCTCTTCCTTCTCCACTCCCTTGCCAGAAGGAGCCCTATTTCCGCATGATTAGTAAGTGCAGATCATCATGTTGTTATATAGTCGGAAAACCAACAAGCTTCTGAAGTTTCGCCCTTAGTGCGGCGTCATCGAGGATTCCATCCTGAGCCCTCGCGTCATAGAGGCTCCACCACTGCGCCCTTGTTTGGCCCGTGAATATCCCACTATTTACTTGCAAGACATCGTTTTGGTGCCATGCGGGCCCCATAGCAGCAAGCGAATGACAGAAGTGACTCCGGAATGATTACACGTGCGATTAGATGAGGTTGCCTTGTGCGAAAATATTGGTCCTCACTCAAGCTTGAGTTTGAACGTTATTTTCTCGCTTTTCCTGTGTTATGCTGACAGTCGCCCGGTAGAGGTTGGGAAAACACGTATTCAAGTAGGCTGTGGGCTCACAGCCTTGCGCATGTGCAAAGCCACCGCCACATCATGCAGCCTTGAGATAGTGCATGACATGGTAACGCAGGACTGGTCCGGGCATCGTGACAGCTTTTCGTCCTAGTTGTCTTCTCGATCGCGCTCTCTATAGATGTAAGAAGACATGAGGGGGTGTCTAGGAAGAAAGATGGGAAGATGAGGGTTGGCGGGGTAAGAGAGAATGATGATGAGACGAGGAAGCAGGCCCTTATAAAACCGGAACAGGCGGCTTGGCTGGGCTGCTGAGGGCAGGTGGGGTAGAACCAAAAGCAGGCTAAGTCAAGCGTGCCAGGTGGTTACGAAGAGATAAGAAATCAAGGGAACACAAGAGGAAGCGCGAGGCCAATTGAAAGCGCACTCGTGGATTCGGGCGCAAGTAGAAGCGGGGTTGGCAGGCTAGTCCTGGTACAGTACTATGTACTCAATACGGAGCTAAGATAAACAAGGAGCCCCGACAACATATCTCTCGAGAGCGTTACAATATCAGCCTCCCGCCACAATCGCATTTAGCTATCGAACTAAGATAGAACACCACAAATAATACCAGGATAAATCTGCGTAGTCGTGAACACCGGATGCGAAGCAACAATCACATCACCACCCTGTCCTTGGCAGGCGGCAGTCCTAAAAGAGCGTGAGTATAGATCTGTGATCCTCATACAATTTATCGAAAAGCGTGCGCTTACTCAAAAAGCTGGCAGTAGACCGACGTTCCAGGGGTAATGAGAACTGATTCAATCCACCTATTATATTTGGTAAAGGAGGTTATTTATATGGAACTTCTTCCTATGGAAGCCGGGCGTTGCAACGTACGGGAATATGGAGTGGCAGGTACCGTCAGCGGGGAACGTCTGCGCCTCGCCTTGGAAATTTGGCCCATCGTAGATGGTGACCTGGATACATTGAGATTAGCATTCCCATTAAGAAACCCTATACAGGGTTCTGGACGCACCAGGGGTGTAATTGTAACCTGGGGTGTCGCAGCGCCCAGCGAAGCCAGGACAATGCCGGAGATGACGGAGCTGAATACTTTCATTCTTGTGCAAAATTTGACGAAAAAGCTATAGCTCGCGAATCGTCAGGTGTTGCGCCATTGATATTTATCATCAGCTCAACACTAACTGCTCATGCAGGGGGCTTTAACTTGCCAGCCTGCCCCACGCAAAGGAATGTGCTGTAGCGCACAGGCGCCCAACTGCGAACTTGGTAACGTTACACAATGTAAGGGTGCTTTTCCAACTATTTAAGAATCTGCAAATTGCAGTGGTAATTGCGCTTTTAATTCGACGTGCTACCGCTGGGTCCTGCAAGGGCCAAATTGAGTCAACAAGCGTAAAAGCCACAACAACAGCAAACGGGATCAAGACGGGAAAAGCTGGTATGCGCTGGGGTAATCTGAGAACGAAAAGTAGGTTTCACCCATACAAAGCCATGGCTTACTGTGAATCTGAAAAGACTTTATATGCCCCGGGTCTCCTTAATGATTCCCAAAGCTCCACAATGGCCACGCTTAACAATATCTCAGACAATTGGAGTCAACAACTCTCTATATCTGAATCGGCACTTGCAAACGCCAAATCCGGATCCCAGAGGTTGACGTTTCGCCTTTAAAGGCTTGAAAAGAAGGCCAATGCCGCCAGTGGTAAATTGTTAAACTTAGGTTAGGTGTTTTAACCCGCTGTTAACACTGCCACATGGATATATACAGACGTTTAACCAGATTATCAGACCCCTGGCCCCGGACGGAATCTATGGATATCACGCAGGTGCCCTGACAGCCTCCTCCAAAAATATGCTAACCATCGGGACCTACAGAATGTAGGACTCATGTTACTAGCCTTCCTTAGCATGTCATGCACGCTACAGGTAAGCATCCCTGTCCGTGCCCAACTACCCCTAGCTGCAGGGCGGGAAGCAGATATTTGTGAAGCTGATAGCTCAGATGATGAAGAGAGCGAAAATGGCAGCCACTTTACTAATAATATTGTAGGCTGACTGGGAACAGGCACGGTGAAGTTAGTCAGGATAGAGTTTCTGGACTAACTTGCTGAATTAATTTGCTGTGAAAAGAACGCAGATTGTATTACTTGCACCCTATTAATAGAGAGCAAGGAAGAGGCCATGATCTTCGTGGCGCGTAATGCCGCCTGGGTTGTTGATCGACTATGCGTAAACCCTACTATTATATGTTATTACTTTACCATTTATTTTTTTTAATAGCCCAAGCATTATCAATTACTACTGCATAGGACTTGTATCCAACTACACCTGCATTCACTAGGATAAACAACATTATCCATTCCAAAACTTCCCACTTCAAACGGGATATCGAAATGACTGTAGCTGGAAATCTGTCAAATCCAGAAACTCCTCATTCTCAGGCGAATCCTGCCCATCTACACCAACCCCGAAAAAATATTAGCAAACAACCAATCTCAGATTGAAGATCGAGCAAAACAAATAAATCAACATACCTCCCTCCACTGCGCTCGTCTCCTTCTCCCGCCTAACATTCCAAACATGATGCAGTGTCCCGTAAACACCGATAAGCAGAGCCGTGAAAATAAAGAACGCAAGCATCGTATACTTAGCCGGCTAAGGCGTGGAGGATTAGCAGCTGAAGTAGGGGATGGGTAGGGCAAACTCACATAATAATTTGGTGCATCCTTCTCCCGGTACGTCTGCGGTCCGATGATATTCCCCACCGCGTAGCCCAGCTGATAGACGCAGCCGAAGGCGAATTTCTTGGTCGTGCCAGCCACTCCGGCGGTTAGGAAGGTGATGATGAAGAGAATACAGATGGGGACTAATTAGTCCAGAGCTATCATCAGTGCTCTGCCCGTATATCAAGCCAATAAATGGGGACGGAAGGGAAAAAAAAAAAAAGAAGAAATGGGGAGTAACAAACATTGATACATCAGTATATACCCGCCATACCGTGCGTTGTTATTACTACTGGGAATACCGAGCATCATGGCGCAGCCGATACCCGCGAGGAGAAGGGTTATGATTCCCGCGATTGTGCGGTTGGTGTATTTGGCGACGAAGAGGGCAAGGATTGTGCCGACTACTTGAGTTGCGCCGGAGCCCATGTTTAGGAGGGTTGTTTTGGGGACGTCGTAGCCGAAGCCAGCGACGATTGTGGGGCCTGTATATCTGTCAGTTCTGTAATAACTGACGTTGGTATATTTGGCATATTTCGAAGAGAAGGGGGGGGGAACAAACCGAACGCGGTCACTCCACCGTTGGGTAAGCCCGTGGAGACTAGCATCAGGAATAAGAGATAGAGGCGGACATCGAGCAGGGATTCCCTTAGTTGGGGCCAGCTGAACTTCCACACCTCCGTACCTGTTTTATTCCCGCGGACGCGTTCCAAGGCGATGACTTTCTCTTCGTCGGAGAGCCAGTTGGCATCCATGGGCGACGCGGCGAGGAAGAAGTAGAGCAATATGCCCGTCACGCATGTTAGCCCTCCATAGAGGATGAAGAGGCCTTTCCAGCGGAAACTAGTGGCATGATATATGCACCAGGCGAAGAAGCCGCCGAAGACAGAGGCCCAGCCGGATGTGGTGTACCAGATTGCTACTCGAGTGACTTGTTCTTTCTTTGTGTAGAAAGCTCCCGTGATGTATATTGCCACGGGAACAGTCACGACCTCAATGGCGCCTAGGAAGAAGCGGACGGCTGCCAGGGTACTGAAGTCGTGGCAGACAGCGTGTAGAGCGACGACGATACCCCAGACCATGCACATGCCCGATAGGAACTTGGCGAGCGGGATTCGCTGCATGAGAAACGTAGCAGGGATGTCGCCGCCGAGGTAGCCAAAGCTATAGCCGGTACATGTCGATGAGCTTTCTAACTCGAGAGAAAGCGGAGAGGATAAGACTTACTACACAATTGAACCGAGCCAGGAGTACTGGCTTGGTGTGAGATGTGTGTCTTCTTTGATTCCCATGATTGCGGCGTAGGAGAGACTGTTCTTGTCCATCAACTGCAGGCAATAAACGACAAAAATCATGGGCATGATTCTCATGTCGATCTTCCGCTTCACTCTCCTTGCTTCGGGGGAGTTGGGGTCAAAGTCGACATGGTGGTGGGCGAGTAAATCCAAAGCCTTCTCTCGCCCGGCGATGGTGAAGGACTCGCCGGGGAGCTTCGGTCCTACTGCTTCCACCTCAACATCGTCACCCTGAGCGCGGTCCGTTAGTCTGCCATCAACCATGGCATAGAGTTTGATGGACTTAGCAACCTTGGTGAACTTTGCGTCCAATGTACTCATTTTATGAGCGTGTGTCAAATTAATTTGATGAAACTAGACATGTTATTTGCGACTATCAACTGGATGTAAATGTATCCTGAAGCTAAGGAAGGGGTACATAGCCGACCAAGAGCTCAAAGATATGAAGATAAGAAGTTGGAGATAGGAGGCTGGGCTGAGATAGTGAGGGGGACGGATAAGATACACAATCGGTACATTTCCGAGAGCCAGGCGCTCGGCAGAGCATGAAGGGATATAATGAGGAGTTCTGGAAGGGCCTAATGATGCAAACAAAGTGCTCAAACATTAAAAAGTATACGTACAACCATGTCCGAACGGTTGGTTCCTGTAATCTCTCTCAAAGGTGCACACCGTCCACTCCTATTCCCGTTCAAGATAACAACTGACAACAATCCTAGATTCTGAAAACCGCAAAGATGAAATCACCAAGCAATTGATCAATGCGGCAGAGTATGTCGGCTTCTTCAGCCTAGTCGACCATGGCATCTCCAAAGACGAAGTCGAAGCCCAGTTCGCCGTCTCCCGGAGCTTCTTCGACCTCCCCGCCGAAACAAAGGGCAAGATCCCCCACGACACCAAAACAAACAACGGCTGGGAGTACAAAGTAACACCCTTTCCCATCCCCGAATAACAGAGAGGATCCATACTAACACCAACCAGGCTCAACTCCGACCCAGTACGGGCACCTACGACCAGAAGGAATCCCTCTGGCTGCAACGCACCTCCCAATGGCCCCGCGAAGATGACGTCCTCGGCTTCAGAGAAAAAACCTCGAAATTCATGGACAAATGCGCCGGGATCTCGGACCGCGTCTGTACGTCTTTTCTCCCCTCCCTAGATCCCTATACTTCCCACCCAATAAATTTATTCATCCTTTTATCCATCCATCCAGTATCATGTTTCGCAATCGCCCTAGGCTTCCCCGAGGACTACTTCCGCATCGCAAACGACCCGCACGAATCAGACTGCCTCACCCAACTCCGACTCATCCACTACCCCCCGTCAGACGAGAACGCTCCCGCGGCGGAAAACACCTGGCGAGCCGGCCCGCACACGGACATCGGCTGCCTGACCCTTCTCTTTCAGCGCGACGGCGAAGATGGGCTGGAGATTTGCCCGGGCCGCGAGTCGCATTCCAGTTTTGCCCGCTCGGATGTGTTCACCCCCGTCCCCGCAGAGACGGGCCCAATTGTGGTGAATATCGGTGATATGCTTAGTTTGTCTCTCCTAATTTATCCTCTCTTCTCCTCTCCTTATCCCCGAAATCAATACGGGTGGGTATATAAATACATGGTGGCTAGATGCTGACGGGGGCGTTGATGGATAGTGGCGTGGTCGGATGACAGGCTCAAGTCGAATTTCCACCGTGTGCGTGCGAAGGAGGTCGGCAGATCCCCGTCGAGGTATTCGATTGCGTACTTTAATCAATGTCGGAGGGGTTTTGTGTTGCAGGGGCCGTTGAAGAAATAGTGGGTCACCTCTTTTACTTCCTTTTGGTTTTCAGTTACAAGTTTGGCCGTGTGTACTGATGGGTTCTTCGTGCTATCTTAGTCCGCCTATGACTGTGGGTGAGTATTTTGCCGAATCGGTGGCGAGGAACTTTAGTGGGCAGGCTGTTGTCGCTGCATAGGGGCGATAAATCAGGTTAAAGGAAGAATTTGGCTCTTTCTTTTTGGGTCTAGTTGGGCCTGCAGTGGGTTCTAAGATTGATGCAGCTCAACTCTTGTATGTTTTCGTCTGCTTCGTAGCTGTTGAATGATTGCATGAATTTCGCCATGTAGGAGACAGTATAGTCTTCTTCTATGTTCCTCCTCACAGTTGGCCCAGACTGCCCTTCCACTTTGAAGGATAAACCATCTCTTCCAGTTGGAACGTGAATCGGCCCAGTGAGGTATAGCAGGATAGTGTAATGGATAGGGAGGTAGGTAGGTAGGGCAACGACTCGGAAAAGTCCTTCGTTCGCGTTATAGTACGAGTGGTACACAGCCGAAACCTCAGGGGAATCCATGTATCGGGACCGGCTCCCCTTCAGCGTAGTCCAATGTGGTTGCTCCCCTGAAACACTAATAACAATCTGACCAAACAAGAACCTTCACTCAACTGTGTAGAAAAATTGATCAAACGGCTCGACCCCGGGAATCGGGTAATCCAACAAATGCATATCAATATCACTCCAGTCCCCCGCAGCAGTTTGGTCCTGTAAACCATTCGATATTTCGAGCAACGTCCTCAGATCCGCGCCATCAATATCAACCCCATCCACGTTCACCATCCACTCCGAGTTCTCCGGTAGTACCCCGCTGCCACTCGTGGGAATAGTATTATGACGCGATGTAATCGCGGGGTCGTCGATTACCAGGATCCGGCCCATATAGTGCTGCACTATAGATTGCCGCTCGTCTTTTACCCGCTGCCGGTAGACAGCGGTCGCCTCGGCGAAGGTGGTGAGGATGTTGAGGTAGAGCTGGGCCTGCGGGCTGGAGGTGGCGAGGTCGGCGATGATAGTCCGCGCGCTACCGAACGAGTCGTCGATGTCTCGCCGCTGTTCGCCGGCGAACATGGAGAAGCCGAGGACTAGGCCTGCGCCGAATATCCATGCCCTTTGTAGCCATTAGCCTTTCTTCTTACGGTCTAAGAGGGAAAGGGGAGGATGCACTCGAGGAGGCAGAGATTTCCGAATGTAAAATTTGCCGCCTTGGCCTTGACGCACATGTCTACCATGTATAGCGAGGAGCTGACGCAGACATGGGCTAATCCGGAGACCTTAGAATTCTTGATGTTGATGTCCGACGCTTCGTCTGGATCGCTGATGAGGTTGTACGGTGCTTTGCCGCGGAGTCTGGATATCAAATATGCGACCAGGAACGGGCGTGTTATCAGGATCACGGCAAAGTAGTACACGCAGGAAATATGCATCGCGCTCATGAGGGCTTGCCTGTCGGATGGCTCTAAGTAATTTCCTCTTTCTTGGGAAGAGGCAGTAGGGCAGAAATGGCGGAGGTTCTCTGGTAATGTGCCGCTCCACTGCCGGAGACGATAGAGTTGCGTCTCAGCAGAGGGCACATGAAGAAGTCCAGCGCTCTTACGTTGGGAGTCAACAATGTCAGTTAGTAAGTTGCAGACTTGGACCATTGCGCCGAATGCGGACTGTACGTATTGGCCGTCTTCCTCCGGGTTTGGGGACTTTGTCTCCGCTATGGCATGCCGCATTAGCGGAAGGTCCTTGGGCCGTCCGAGGATGAAGCTGGCCAGGACATCGACATTTTGAATGCTATTCCATATTCGCACTCTATCACTGCTTTCCTCTTTCTCGGGATCGCTATCTGGCAGCGGGTTGTGCAGTTGGAGAATGACGGCCGCTTTGACTGCAACGCCTAGGAACATGGCTGCTCCGTTTCGGTTGCAGGCTCCGAGCATGTAAAAGGCAAGCAGGAGGAACAGGCGCACAGTGCTGAGGTTCTGTGATGTGAACATGTTGTCCAGAGCGACCTTGCGTGCGCGCGAGAAATAAGCTCTAGATAGCACAACGTCCTCGCCGCGGGCCCCTGCCTGCGCACCGATAGCCAGGGCAAGATCCAGAGCAGCTGCATCATCGTTTCTTGTTGGTGGTAGTTCCGGGATACTACCCGGTGAGCTTGACCTCTCATGCAAAAGAAGCTCGATTTCGTCCGACGTGAAGGGGCACAGAATTCCGCTTGTCTAGTTGAAGGTAGAATTAGTGTTGGCTCATCCCTTGACCACCAGCACATACGGCTTCAAAATAAGACTCGAGTAGCGAGCGCAATTTATTCGGAGAGGTATCGAGTGAAAGATCAGGCCCTGCACTAGGCAGGTCGACGTCGAGCGTGACATACTGGCGCTCCCCATCAGTAAAGGGCGCCGACCCGATGTACGCTTTGACGGTTTTCCGCAGAAAGTGAAGGAACGACTGTGAGGAAGCTTCTCCAACAAATACTGGATCGCTAGAAATCAGCGCCCGTTATATTAATGAATAATAATGCCGTCCAGCTGCACCTTTCTCACGAACAGTTTCATTCGGTGCTCTGGGATCACCGGCAACGGGAATGCCTCGATTACTATCCGAACCAGGACCCGGGCCAACCAAATCCATAGAAAATGGCGAATCTAGAGAGACAGGAGCATAGCCATCGCTCCTCGGGGTATTATCCTCGTTGGCCTGCGGCGATAATGCTTCCGACAAGCGACATTGGCCTTGCGCCCGTCGCCGTCGGTCGATTCCGGAATAAGTGCATGAGTCCGCTTGGTCGCGCCTCACACAGGAGCTACAGGGCTGGAGAGCGTCGCATCTTATTTTTGATGATTTGCAGGACAGGCATGCACGATATGATCGCTGGCGGTTTTCGGGGCGTACTTTGGGACGCGGCATGAAGGGATGAACATAGCACCCGGGGCCATGGTTGCGGGGTAAAAGCGAAATCGACGAGGGAGCTCGTATCTCTTATACGTTCGAGGATTGAAAATGGAGTATCTTATCAGTTCATTTTCCCACCACTGATAGGCACTGAATTGGTAAGTTAAGGTTAGTACCTGGGGGTTGGAGAGTTGGAGACGCCGTCAGCCGGAGAGGCGGTTGGATGGCCGCCCCACAGCATCCCCTCCAGACGATAAGGATGATGGATTCTGGCTTTATCAAGTTCTGTGTGGACTTGGATTTACGGAGTATATACCGCTGCTATTCCCTCGGCTACAGTTTCTGGCACCACACCTCCGGATTATTTTCTATACTACATATCTGTTGGTCCCAAATCGTCGGCCATAAACTTCATAGTATTCACCAGTTATCAAACTGGCGTCGTGGCACCTTTTTGGTCGACTAGAAGTAGTATGTATGTCCATGCTAGCCATCGCCTAACATATGACTCAAGCCCGGCTTCTTTGGTGCGGCGTTAGGTTCCACCAACCCTTTCGCTACAGCATCAATTAACACATTCTCAAGTTGCTCTGAGCTTTACAGTATCTTGTCGTCTGCATTTCCCTTACGGTTAGGTATATTATCTACGTTCTAAAACAGGTTTACTTTATATTGCACTCTTAGCCTATGTGTCAGAGGGGGTATATTATTTTGCACTTTGTCCAAGGGGTCCGGCGTTCGATGTCGCCGCGCGCCGCTTTTTTTGTCACCACAGGATTTGTTGTCAACAGAAGCAAACGCAGGGCACAAAGTACTATTACTGTATTTTTCTAAGATTATTTCACATATGTAATGCTGAGTTCAGTCTCAAAAAAAAAACATCGAACGCCTTATCAGAAGTCTGTCCGTGGTTCTTGTAGTCTGTGAGAAGTTTACCTCGGTTTAGTTCAAAGTCGCACAGCTACCCGCAACAATATATATCTTCAACTAACAACCGTGCAGAACCATGTTGAACAAGGCTACCTAACAGCGATCCAAACTTGACATATTGCCAATTGGGTGTTGTGGCCGGGCTGGTAACATGCTAATAAATTACTATACCGACGCGGGTGCTATTATTCAGGATAGTTCTGTGATTCCTCGTTCTTTCGCGTAGTTCCTAGAAACCAAGGATCTCTCTCCAGAATCAGCTGCGAGGCGCGAACAAACACAACCATGAGCGCCCGCTTACGCGTCAGAGGAGAGAGGGCATGAACAAAAGCTAGTCCGCCGCTCGATTCCTGGGGTCATTCTATGGTACCCTTCGCGGACCGAGCCACTATCCTTTTACCCTCAGCATCACCATCAGGAGATCACTATGAATATCCGGCCGGCTCACGAGCCACGGCGTTGGCACCGCTCGGAGATACCGGGATACAGTCAGCAGATGCGAGGTAAATCACTCGATGCATGCATCATCTATCTATTTACTAGCCACGACATCGGGAACGGACCTTCCCTAATCCACAGGGCCTCGCCGATGCCGACGTGGGCCCCGTTGCGCGCTCTAGACTACGGAATAGACAGGGGTGCTCCGACCGGGCATGCCGTGAGATATTCTCCGGCGAGAGAATCTATTACTACGCAACGGGTTATTGCCTTTTGGACTTAGATACAATGCACGCGGACGGAAAACACTGGCTGAGCTGCGCCGTGGCGAGATGGAGCGTTGGTTGGATGGTCGACACGATGTGGGCAGAGCAGAAGGGGACCATCGAGAACTGCGTTCAGTACGTTGTATGATGCTGTGGCGAAGCGGATGAGAATCGTTCTCTTCTTCCCCTGCTCGGCGTCTACGAAGAGATGAAGGTCGTCAATAATGCAGCGCTCTTAATCTTCGCCATGGCTCGTTTCCCATGCCCGGCATGTGTCGCTGGCTTACGATCGGGGCAACGACGATATTGGAAGAAAAGAATCACAAACGCCCGATGAGACGGCATCGTGCTCTATATCTACATCGGGATTCGTCAAGGGTACCTAGATGGACAAAGTGCGGAGATAGGCGTAAGCCCGGGCAGGTATAAGCGGAGTGCGTTAGTTTGATTTAGCTAAATAATGGATGTGTTTGCTACGTGAAGAGGAATAAGGACAAGAACTAGAACGTGGGAGGGTCAGGTAGCGAGATTGGAGAGGAAGGGGGGGAGGGGTCGCTAACTTGACCTAGGTCTGGCGAGTATTGCTTTTTTGAAAGGTTACAGAGAGACGGAGTAATAATAATCAGGAGTATTGGTAACTGAGATCGCCGATGGCAGAACTGCTGTCAGCAAAGTCTTCTGGAAGAATGCCTCGTAACAAGGCGGCACAATGCCTGGCCACTCAGCAGGTGATGTCAAGTCCAAAGAGTTTTCTCGCGTCTTGGACCTTTTGGGCTCGGTCCCCACAGCGCAAGCGAAGCGAAGTGGCCCTCCCAGAAAGGATCAACCGCATTGAAGTGGATACCTCGAACGGGAATCCGCCAGAAGCTGCAAGGAAACCGGCCAGGTGCATCAGCGTAGCAGGGATGGCGGGGTCCCCGTTGGCGAGTGAGCACGCGACTCTCGCATACGAACCTCAAGCTGAGAATTCCAGAACTTTTCCACTGTGGCTCCTCCAAGACGTCCAAGCCACGGCGACCAGCGAGGGCTCATGTCAGATCAGCCCACGTGAAAGCTGTTGCTGGTGTGAGATGGGCTTGGAAGGTGGAGGATAAGAGGGCGATGGTGGGCTGGAGGCCACCAGAAGGAGCGACATCCCCCCACGTGCGCTAAAACACGAAGGCGCGCCACCTGATGCAAAGACTGCGTATCATCGCAGAGATTTGGGCGAAAAGTATGGGATCGAGGGCCCAGAGTCGAGTGCGGCAGTGATTGGGAGGCCAAGACGCTTGGCGGGTGGCTCCCGAACTTGGCGGAGCTGCAGCCACTCACAGCGAGTCTGCCCCGATAATTTTCAACCACAAGCTCAGGAACGTGCTCTGTTGCGAGACATTATTGGCCGAACAGCTTTTCATCTGCCAAGTCCGCTCCTCTCGTGCTGTCTTGGCGGACCAGCAGTCATCGAGCCAATGCCTGCCATCTGAGCCCTCACGTTCTGCCGGAGCTCCAAATGAGCCTGTCGGGCGACACTTGGCGGCCAGTGCCCTGAGTCGTCGCGTCGCCTCTGCTGCTTCAGGGTCCAGTACTTAATCCTGCTCGTCTCCAGCAGATCTGCGGCTTCTCTCATCCACCAGCGCCTCCTCCCCCTCCCCTCAAGGCAAGACAAGTCTTCTGCTGAAGCACCGTCGTCGCAATGCCTTCCCCCCTCACTGCCAAGTATGACTGGATTCTGGCCATCACCTCGATGGCCTTTGTCTTCAGTGCCGCCAGTAACGGAGCCAACGATGTGGCCAACGCGTATGCCACCTCCGTCGCCGCCCGCACCCTGAAGATGTGGCACGTCGGTATCCTGGCCGTCATCACTGAGTTCATCGGTGCTGTCGCGCTCGGCGACCGCGTCACCTCCACCATCAAGTCCGGCATCATCACTCCCGACCGTTTCATCGGTAACCCCGGTACTTTTATGCTTGCGATGGGTTGCGCCGAGGTGGGCAGCGCTACCTGGCTGACCACTGCTACCTTTATGGGCTGGCCCGTTTCTACCACACAGACAATCGTCGGTGCCCTCATTGGTGTCGGTTTCGCTACCTCGTCCGACATCACCTGGCGCTGGACTGGCGGAAGTGTGTCGCAGGTTGCTGCGTCCTGGGGTATCGCACCCGCCATCGCCTGCGGTTTCTCTGCCATCATCTTCGGTACCCTCAAGTACACCGTGCTCGAGCGCGAGGATCCCCTGAAGTGGGCTCTGCGCCTCATCCCCTGGTACATTGCCTTCACCGGTGGTGTTCTCGCTCTCTTCATCACCATCGAGGCCCCCACCGCACCCTCGCTCGAAGAATTCGGTGCCGGCAAGGCTGCCGGCATCGTCCTCGGCTGCTTCTTCGGCTGCCTCTTGATCGGCTACGTCTTCTTCATGCCCTACTTCCACCGCCGTCTCGTCAAGCGCGACGCTCGCATCCGCTTCTACCACGTCCCGCTCGGCCCCCTTCTCTGGAAGGAGAACCCCCCGCTCTACTACCCTCGCCAGGGCGAGTGGGCGCTGACCAACCACTACGAGGACGCCTATGGCATCGTCAACGCCGGCGGCAACAAGACTGGCGTCCAGAGCCCCGATGCCCTCCCTGAAGAGAAGGGGCCTAAGGACACCGACATGGAACGCCAACCCGACTCCGTCACCTCCAGCCCCGAAATCGCACCCAAGAAGCGCATTATCGAGCCCGAGGAGCGCTTCCTCGACCCCGTCCGCGAGCTCTCCTGGGCCAACCCGGCCAAGTGGTGGGGATACCTCAAGTACGGCTTCCTGCAGGGCGTAACGCGCGACGTTGTCACGCACGACTCCGCCCTCCTCCGCGACATCCACTCGCGCGCCCGCCGCTACGACGACCGCGTCGAGCACATGTGGACCTACTGCCAAGTCATCTCCGCCATCATGATGTCCATCGCGCACGGCTCCAACGATGTCGCCAACGCCGTCGGGCCCTGGGTCGGCTCGTACCATACCTTCAACTCCGGTGTCGTCGACACCAAGGCCGACACCCCGGTCTGGTTCCTGGTCATCGCGGGTCTCCTGCTCGGTGGCGGCTTCTGGTTCTACGGATACCACATCATGAGGGCCCTGGGTAACAAGATCACCCAGATGTCGCCCACCCGTGGGTTCGCGACTGAGCTTGGTGCTGCCATCACCGTCCTGCTTGCTTCGCGTCTCTCCCTCCCTGTCTCTACTACACAGTGTCTGACTGGATCCGCCGTCGGCGTCGCCCTGATGAACTACGATCTCGCCGCGATCAACTGGCGCCAGATTGCGTTTATCTTCTCCGGCTGGATTCTGACTCTGCCTTCTGCTGGTCTGATCTCGGGTCTTCTTTGCCTGATGGCCCTTAACACTCCTCACTTTTAGGTGGTGGAGTTGGTGATGGGAAATTGCTTTCGCTCTTTTGTTGATAGTACGATGGTCATGTTATGTTGATCTAGAGAATACCCGTATATACAATCTAATGCTTCGCTTCTCTATTTTCTTCATCCACTAAAAATTAAGTTGCAGATGAGTATCTCGTTTCTTGATTGTACGCTGCTCACCTCAGCTGATTCTCCGACGACGGACAGGCCTCTCCAGCTTGGTCCGCGCCTTCTTCTCGCAGGCGAACTGTTCTTCCCTGCTAGAATCCGATCGAGGATTCTATGTTTCTCCTCTGCCTCTGTTTTAACAAACCCATCGATCTTCCCATCTCCCTTTTTTTCTTTTCTCGCGATCGCAAAACTCCGTCGCACGAATCTCGCCGTGTCTGCCCCGCACGCCATGTCAAGCCATCGCGCAACCGCCGAGTCCTGCACGCGAGATATGTGTTTCCCCCCCCTCGTCGCCCTCCCGTGGCTGAGCCCGCATCTCGCAGGCGCACAGCCTCCGACCTCAGCACAAACACATTCTCAGCCTCGTCCGACCTTTCTCATTCATAACTCCTTCAATCCCCGTGATGTCAGCACAAGCGCCCGAAAATCCGTCCCCACCTCGACCCGACTCCAACTTCGAACTGCGACCGCAACAACAGCGATAACTTTCTATCCACCATGGCCGAAGTCTTCGGCGTGGTCACCGGCGCATTTAGCGTCGTAACCCTCCTCGACCAAATAATCTCCAGCATCGATAACCTGCGCGCGCTGCGCTCCTTCGTAAAAAACGCACCGAGCGAGCTGCAAGATCTGATCGAGGATGCTGAAATCGTGCAGGGTGTGCTAGAGACATTGAGTCCCGAGTCACTGGGATTTTTAGATCGCCCTGCGACCAGTCGGCGCTTGCTTGTGTTCCAGAAGGATCTCGGGGCGACGATCGAGGAGATGAGGCAGTATATGGCGCTTTCTGTCGCTGGCCGGAAGATCGGGGCGGTTAAACTTGCTTGGAAGAAGGAGGCGATCAGAGCGCGGAGGCAGAATTTGGATAGTATCAAGGGGACGCTCGTCTTGCTCCAGGGGTCGTATTGTAGGTGCGTGGGTTGAGTGGAGCATATTCCGCTGCTTGTGCCCGGTGGCTTACCGATCGTCTAATAGTACCTCTATACGTGAACATAATGCATCGATCCGCGATCTCGCCGCCGCAATTCAATCATACACTACACGCGAAAGCACAAAAAGTCTGGATGTCACGGTACACGAGGAGGGCTCAGAACATGGATACTATCAGATCTCCACGAAGCGGTAAGGGCCACCACTAGTGCGGTTGGGGCCATAACTCATGGTTCTGGGAACAGGCGAAAAGGTTCTCAGAAATTGAAGACGAAAGGTGAAGAGTTTCAATTGCGAGTTCCTTTGGGACTCATCAACAAAGTGTGGACCTTGCAGACAAAACGCCTCACATCTGGCTGGACGTTTAGTATTCAAACCCACAACGTGATATCCGATTCGTCGCCGATTTTCCGCTACTGTGCGGCGGGCGATTTGGATGAGGTCCAGAGACTGTTTTCATCTCGTCTTGCATCTCCCGTTGACTGCACTAGCAATGGGACCAGCTTGCTTTCTGTAGGTGATACGCCCTCAACTTTGGCTATTTTCCCCTAACATGTTTGAGATCGCAACCTTCCACGGCCAGCTTGACATGTGTCGGATGCTTCTCGATAACGGGGCTAACGCTAACCACAAGAACTATATTGGGGTGTATGTTTCCAACTAACATCGATGTATCAAGTGAGCTAACGAAACATTAGGGGGCCAATGGACTATTTGAACGTCTTTTCTAGTCGTTGGACAGACGACGAACATCTTATCCCACTAATAGTGGGTCTATACCGATTGATGATAACAGTTGACGAGGACGATGATTTGTTGCTGGAGGATCGAAGCCAACTTCCTTTCTGGTTCTCCGGTATTATGGGCCCACCTGAAGCTCTTGATCTGATCCAAAAGCGTGCATATATAAATTATGCTGCTTTGCCTCTTTCGGTACGATTTACCAGAGCCATAAGGCTGAACCAGGCCCTTGCGGCCGGGTCGTCCCCTTCCAGGTTTCAAACCATTATGGGAGGACGAATAGACCCAGACGCCTACCTAATGGAGGACGAAAACGGCGAAACTCTTCTGCATAGAGTTGCTGAATGCATGGCAATCGACCTTGATGCGGAGATACTTTGCAACATAGACGGCTGGAGACAAATACTCCAAGAAGCTGTGGAAGCTTCGGCCGACTTGAACAAACCGTCATCAGGTTGGGAACAAACCCCGTTAATGTCATTCCTAGCTTGTCATAACAATGACTTGAGGGCGGGTTTACGGCGCAAGTCAGCATACCTCAATCCTCTTCGAAAATGGGTGTCCGAATTGAAGGCAATTGGTGTGGACCTTGAAGCCTATGGAGCGAAGGAGAGGGAACTACATAGAAGCGGACTCGTCCATCCAGAAATACTTATAAGTATAGGCGGTGACTTAGATTATTTGGCGGATACTACATTATCCCTTGAATTTCTGGAAACCAAGTTGCTCGATTTCACGTACGGTCCCGAACCAGACGATTGGTACATCTGGGTCATGGACCCGACAGACGTATTTGTGAGTGAATTTTGGGAGATGGTAGAAAGGCAGCAGGAGCTTATGCCTGGCACTTGGGTTGACTAGATGCGCATCCTCTCATTCTTATGTATGGCGCACGGGTCGAGCAGTTGATTTCAGGTGGAAATTGGGATATTACAAACTTGAATCTCATACATAAAGGGACATGATCTGTATGTTATGTTGGTGTGGCGGAAAAATTATCTGGTATACCATTTGCTTTCGTCTTCATGAAAGGTAGCTCTATGTCCGGGAATTAGACCCTTACCCTGAGGAATGCTTGATCATCATAAAACAGCATTAGTATCAGGTACATATGTACAGGACCCCACACCTCGCAATGCCAGATCAATCCTTACCAACAAAATCCAATGATTGTAGCTCGCGTTCCTCCATTGTGTCCTGTACGGCCCCGGTCTATTAGTACTAGTAAACATACCGAAACCCACCCGCCCCATCTTCCTCTGCCTCTCGTTTATTCAGCCTCCGCTCAGTCGACCCCATCGCCTTCCCACCACTGCGCTCCGCTTTCGCATTCCTCGCCCCGTACAACATTCTCAGCACCGTCGACACAACCATCGCGCTCGCGTTCACAGCGACGATAGTAATTTTAGCGGGCGTGTAGCTGCCAACGCACATGTTCATTAGCCCATGTCGTTCATACTATACCGCCACATACCATCAAACAAGATTAATAGTCAAAAACGGAGTGCGAGTACTTACTCCGGCGCATCCCTCGCCTGAAACGTCTGCGGGCCGATGATATTCGCGATCCCGAACCCCGCCGAGACCACCGCGCAACCCGTTACCTTCATCGTTGTGTTTTTGAAGTTTGCGCCTGTCCATGCGAAGATTAGGGCTAGCGGGGCGACAGTCTGTTCCATCATACTTGTTAGTACGTTCGTGTGTTTTTATTTTTTTATTTTTATTTTTTTTTCAAGGAAGGGATGATGGATTGAAAGGCTATATGGATGGTGAATGGTATCGTTGTAGGGGGACGGATGGAACGCACCGCATTAACCAAATAAATCCCCGCAAGACACCCGGCCTGATTCCCCTCCGGCGGAAGGAACGACATCAAGCAAGACCCGATAAGAGTCGGCACGAGGAGGACATTGATCGCCAGCCAGCGCGGATACCCACGCGCAATCGCTATCGTGGCCAGCATCGTCGAGGCGATACTCACGACGCCCGAGGGCATATTCAGCAGCGCGGACTCCTTGGGCGTATACCCGAAGCTGCGGATCAGAATTGACGAGAAGGTGGTTATCAGGCCCGAGGGCGTTGTGGTCAGGATTGTCAGTAGCAACAGCAGATAGGTCTGCGGGTCTGTGAGGGCTGTGTAGAGGGATGGGGGGTGGAAGGTCTTCGAGGTTAGGGATGCGAGCGATGGAGAGGTGGTATTGATGCTCAGGCGGGCGGCGAGATGCTCCTTTTCGACCGGTGAGAGGAAAGGCGATGTTGTTGGGTTGGTTGGGAGGAAGGTTAGCACAAGCAGCGCGGCGGTGATGTTGACTGCGCCCACGACCACGAACATTATCCTCCACCCGGCGAAGGATAGCGAGGCCGGCGCATGCTGTGCGCCGAAGGAGATCAGCCCGCCGAGGATCTGCCCAGCTCCCAGGCCGCAGTACCAGAACCCGAAGCGAGGGGTCGCTTCTGCGGGCGTGTACCACATGCTCGTGTAGATTGTGAGGGCGGGCGCTGGCTCGCTTAGTTAGGTACTGTATCTGTGTAATGTGTAGAGGGGTAAAGGAGAGTACGCACCGATGACTGCCTCTGCGAGGCCTAAGAGGATTCGCAGGGCTAAGATACCAGCGTAATTCTGAGCTGCGGCGGTGCAGCAGAGAATAATTCCCCATATCAGAATGTTGCAGCCAAGGACCTTGGGAATGGGATATCTATGCAGTAGAACCCCTACGATTGTTAGGTGGGTCTCAACTGAAAGGAAAAGCGTACCCTGGGGAATCTCTGCGATACAATAGGCGATAAAGAAAGCCGTCGCAAGCCACGAAAAATCATTTCCAGTCATTCCTAGATCATCTTGGATACCCATAACATTTGCATACTGCACATCCTCAGCATACGGTGCATTCCTATGGTGGGGGTTTCGAATAGGCTTACGTTTAGCACGACCTTGTCCAGAAACTGCAGGAAATAGGCTAAAAACATGATCGGGAGGATGCGCCAGTCGATGGTGCGGGTCAGCGCCGCATCCGAGATGTGAGCGCCCTCATTGAAAGCTTGGCAGGGAGTATCAACGGCTGTATATCGCTCCTTTGTTTCCATCTTGCTGGCCTGGAGAGATGGGGAAAGAGAAGACGAGATCGCACGGGAAAAGAAGGCGAGGGGATGATCGGCATGATTAGACTCAGCTGCATGTAACCTCAACAGACACCGCCATTTGCCGAGGGGCGAGA
Source organism: Penicillium sp. S1316 (assembly GCA_023627405.1). Lineage (NCBI taxonomy): Eukaryota > Fungi > Ascomycota > Eurotiomycetes > Eurotiales > Aspergillaceae > Penicillium > Penicillium sp. S1316. The sequence goes on from JAMAHF010000022.1 coordinate 261,715, forward strand.
TCCCTGCTCGTTGAGGAATGCAGGAAATTGGAATAATCCCTGTAAAACGAGAGCCCGTGAGATCCCGCTTCTGGTTGGGTTTCCCCCTTTCGGGATGGCTTCTCGAAAGCTGTACCCGTTGTATCTGTTATCACCAGCCGCCGGTCCCTCCAAGTATACATATACAAACTGTCCTCGCCTTTCTCCTAATCCCCTTCCCCTTCTTCAACCGTTCTCTTCGTCCCAATATTGAAATACCCTACCCGTCCGTTTCTCTTTACCTAAAATTTTGGATATAGCAAAATGATTTAAGAATTTTTGTTAATCTGCTAGAGCCCATGAGAATCTAATAGGTTTGATAAGAGCGAGTCTAAAGCAGAGGGCTGGACCTCGGTCGGTTAGCAGAGGAGCACCTGATAAGTTGTTAATAAAGCCGACCTCGAGCTGCACCTTATTGGTTTGGACGAAAACTTGCAGCTGACAATTGACATGGTTTTTATATTTGATCCTGAACAACACGGGGAACAACGGCGAGGCATGGAAATATGCTTTCACATCTGCACATACTGATTTAATCGTGTTGACAAGCTTGGGGCCAGGTAATAGGGAAATAACTACCAGGACCTAGCCACTTGCTCTAACCAACATTGCAACGAAAATATTAGCACTATCACTAATTGATCCATGGATAACACCATAGTTGGACACAGGCATAGATGGTTGAATAATATTAAGAACACTCCAGCCATGATAAAACATTTTATTAGATGAGTGAACCTGAGATAAACTACATTGCTGTAGGCAGTCTTCTCATATATATCTATTATTGTTGCTAGGACTTAATTTAGTCCTAGGAGCCAAAATAAGCTAAGATTCAACTTCCTAAGACATAATATCCTGGGACCACGTATCTCGGGACACGGCCGACCCTGGGAACAGGCTTCTTGATCGTTCCTGGGCCATCTTTATCGCTTTCTCAGGACGTTGTTACAACCAGCACAGCCAACTGGCGCCCACCGCAGCTGCGAAACCAAAATGATTGTCTCTGTGAATCCATACAACTCTGTTCGTCTATAGAGCACTCCTAGGCCAAGGGACGCAAAACCCCTTTGGCTAACTCTCTTTGTAATTCTAAATCTTGCGAAATCTGCCTTAACGTGTCCTCTTCTGTTGCTAGAACAATCGCCTACAATTATAGTGGAAAATCGAATTCATTTGCCCGCGTTCCATGTCTGGCTCGAATGGCGCTGACACTGCGACAACCCATATCAAGAACAGAGGCAGTTAGTTAGTTAAATTCTCAAGCCAAAAAGGCACAGTTGTATCTTTGTATTGCGCATCTCCTATGATCAAATGGAAGTTGAGGACTATTCTAGAAAGCATATCCCGGCACCGCTAGGTCATCTGATCAACTGCCGATTTCGCGGTTACTGTGGTACATACATACATTAAGCCGCCAAAGCGCCACAGCGCCACTGAAAACCTTAGCTTGTCTGTACGTACGTCATCCCTTGACTGAGAGTCATGACATCAGCTAATACTCTAACCGCTGATGTTTGCGTCAATTGAATTCTTCATGTCCTGTTAGATGCAGACTCCAACAATGGAACCCAAAAATAACGAGGAAACTCGTACTAAGGCAAGTCTATTTATTGTTACCGCCAATAATATATACTCAATCTCTTTTTAGCCGTTTTCTGAGCGCGACAAACATATCCTCAGCGTTTATGGAAGGATGCCTTCTGGAGGGATACTTGGGCAGCACGCTAAAGTATGTCTTGTGGCTTTAGTACCCCATAAGTGATAGCTAATGGAAGATAGGAGCGAGTCTACTTTGACTCGGGCGACTTTGCTCTTTCTGCGGCTAAGAGAGAGACTGATAGCGGCGCTATCCACACTGGGACCTCCCATCCTGTCCGCGAAAGTATCTCGCATCCCTACGCTCCGGTCCCTAACACAAGTAATGTTATAACTGGTGCTAATGAAGGGTTTCATGGCAAAAATTCAAGCAAAGGACTTGTAGACAGTCCACTGTCTCGAAGGGACTAAAACTACGGGCAAAGAAATTTAGGCAGCAAGGGGATGGATTAAGATACGATAAAATATGGAAATTGCTAGGAGTGCTAACAGATGCGACCATAAAAAGTTTTATTAATAGCATAAGCCTCGAATCCATGTGAGAACACGATAAGCTACCCAACATGACATATTATACCACCCAAGAATTACAATTCGTAAAGTCGAAATTTGGAAGTGTAATGCTACAGAAGGTTAAGCTCTTGTGAACAGCAATATGGTAAAGTAGAGGATAGAGGCAGTAGAGACATGACATAGGTAATTAGCAACGTAGGGGTAGTACATACTACGAACTAATCGCTAATACTTGGAGACTATTAGCTCTCTGCTATGTAAATAAGCCTGTAATTGCGGGATCCGCATGTGACAGATCACTGCCTTAGGTGAAGAGGGAATGGAGTAGGAAAAAGGTGGTATTGTGTACGCTGCCTGACCAGGCGGGTCAAAAGCTGGAGGGCAGCCAAAAAAAAGGGCAGGTTTCTAGTTTTAGGTAACTACTAACCTATTCCTCATTTACGTACAATTCTAAATCCGGCGCCAGATCCTTAGTTGTCTAAAATGCTGGCCATTTGCAACCATCTCGTTGATCACTGTCGATGCGACTTGAAAGCCTCAACGCCCGCAGGTACACCACAGTACACTGTTGCGTGCAGAATGGCCTCGCGAATCTCGATTTCGGTTACTCCATTGCGAATCACCCCTCGCGTGTGGATTCCGAGCTCGGGCCACGACTTTAAAGCCATAAGGATCCCTATATCTATAGCGCTGTCAAAAAAAAACACCACTTGTAGCTTTACAGCAGCGATGCGTACTTAGCAGACTACGTTGCTTGCGCTCGGTCCCCGGACGAGACCAAATATTTCCCCAACAGACCCTGGGATGGCATAGTGGAACATGGCCAGGCTGGGTACAGCTCCAGAAAGGATGCAAAAAAGCTAAAAAGTCAAGCGACCCTTACTCAGGAACAAGCTGTTGGCCCACAAACACGAACTCATCCCGGCCATTCTGCACACTGTGGTCCACGTAGGCATCGCCAACGACTTCGCGTCTGTTTTGGAGGCCCAAGCGGAAGGCTTCTCGATTGATTGACATTTTGAGCTCGATCGTGAGTTGTACAGGACTATTCATATCAGGCGCTCCTTCCTTGTTTATATGCAGTATCCCTAATTCTGCTACCGGCCGTGGCCTGGTCATTTAGCCGATTATTGAAAGCCGTTCGTTATGGGCCGCATGGGGTTTGATGTGGTCCATAAGCTCTGTATACTTGTTTATGGTGTTAATATCCGTGAAGACCCGAGAAAGCAAGCTGCCTCACTACTATCCCATCTCCCTTCTGGAGAAGCTTAAACTAGTATCAATATAACCAAAAATGACAGCTATATTCGAGTAATGAGTCAACAAAATAGATGAACCGTTCTCTAGTCACATAGGAAGCGCCGGGAATCATCATAATTTGGAGTAATCACTCAAACACTCCAGGTACCAGGTCGGGATTTTACCCGCTTTTCTAACGGAGAACCCATTCCCGAGGAAGTGGAAGCGATTTTCTGTGCAAAGATACTCATAGTCATAATCCTCTGGCCGGAAGATCTCCATCATATGGAACCAGTGAATGCGACTGCCTGGGTGTAGGGCGATGACCGGCCCACCAACTGTCCCATTTTTATACCACGAGCGGCAATTTCCCGCCCAGATCGTCCGAGGCAGAAATATATGAGCGTGCTGCGTAAATTCCTGGACCGCGGTAGCTTTGGGCACAATTGATTTGATGCCTTCGGTTTGGCATTTCTTCAGCATGCGCACAATGTATCTTGCCACTTGCTCCGCAATGGAGACGACACTCCCATGCCCGATTGGCGCGTTGGGACCCATGAACATGGAGTAGCTGGGCATTCCGGTCACGACGCATGACATGTACGCAGCCGGGAGGTCTTTCTTCCACTGGTCCTGGAGATTACATCCGTTGGCGCCGATGATGGGGAATCGAGGACAAAACGAGACATCAAATTTTGTGGCGCAAATGATACAGTCTAGTTCGATTATCTCCCTCGTCGTCAGCTCGATCCTACGAGGAAGCACGCGTCAGATTGATTGTGTCACCACTCGCACGTTGGGGGCAGTCCGCCATTCCAGATAGCCTGGCCCTGGGGTGAAACGCCGACAGCCTGCGGGGAATCCGGTGGGAATCACTGCATTGATAAGGCCGGGGCGGTCCTTTAAAACAGAAGCCATATGCTGCTCGAGATTCCTCTGCAAGATCTCGGCAATCCCATCGTTGTTCACCATCTATTATTCTCCGTAAGTCCCACTCATAGCTCTTAAAAAGGGAAGAATGTGCGTACCGTTCGGAATGTCGCATTTACTTGTTCTTCAATCGCCCTGATGAAAGCCTGATAATACTCCCGATCAGTCGCAAATCGCTCTTTCTGCTCTCGCTTAAAAAGGTTCCCATCCATCTGAGCAGACTGTAATATTTCGTCTTGTAGCATTCGCTCTGTCTGAGACGGGGCGATCCAAGTGGGTGAGCAGATGAAGTGTACGAGCCTTTGAACATCTTGGTTTTTCCCATGTTAATCCAATGCCCTACTACGACAGATCAAGAATTAGGAACGTACCTGGTTGAATGGCCGGCATAACCTGCACGCCAGAAGACCCATTTCCAATCACAGCCACACGCTTTCCGTGATACTGAAAGTCATCAGGCCATGCAGCGCTATGGACGCGCTCTCTAGTAAATTTAGTAAGCCTAGGAATATCTTGCCACTTCTAATTACTGCTAATCATGTTAGAAAGTCTGTCGCAGATAATTCTGGATAGAGAATTGCATCGTACTTTAATATTCCCGTTGCATTCAGCAGGAAGTGACACCGGTCTTCGAAACACGATTTGTGCTCAGCTCCTTCACGTCATAACCCACTGAACCCCAATAACTTGGTAGGATGTGCGAATCTTGCTCCTTAGACCTTCCTCCTCACAGACATCCAACTGATACTTTTCTATCTCGCGGTCACCGGCCCAAAACCTCGACCAGCGCGGATTCTTCCACCAGGTGAACTGGTAGCTGGGCGAGGGGTGGTCGCACTCGCAGCCTGGATACCGATTCTCGTGCCATCTGCCGCCAACGTCGGAATTTTTCTTGTATACAATATGCGAGTAGTCGGTCATGGTTATGCGCAGGGTGCGGATCATGTTCAGGCCGGGGATCCTGGCGCTAATTATGATAATGCGCAGGTTGCGAGTCGTCCCCAGGGGCTCCTCGCGGACGGTGTAGGGTTGGAGGTTTGGTCCGTTAAGAGAACTCACTGTGTAGCAGCTAGTTAACTAATAATTATTAATCTGCAACCAAGCGCTTGTTGTCCATAGTCTTTCTACTTAACAGCAAAAAGCCCTTTTTTTAAAGTTATATTAGGATAACATTAAGCTAGATATGGGAACAGAGCGTGCTCTTTATCTGTCTCCTACCAAGAAATAACTGCCTGGTTGCGCGAAGCGAAGCAGCTCTTTTGAGTATGTTAAGAATGTAAGGACCCCCGTGCAGGCCAATACCCTTAGCAAGAAAGAATAAACCGCCCTTTGCCGTAAAATTAACCTCCAAGTAACCAGCGTTCTTGAAATATTATACCTAGTTAGTTAGATTAATAGGAATAGCCTTAAAAATGCTAACATCGCCGGCATGTCCATGGACTTGAATCTAAACGGTTCACGCTTTTCAGTGGTCGTTCTTATTATATTTATAACATATGTTGCGTTCCAGCCAGTTGCTATTGTCCTTGTCCGCAAAGTTGGGGCCCGGGTCTTCTTTCCGTCAATTGCCATGCTCTGGGGCATGACGGAAATCTGTTTGGGTTTATCACGATAGCGGTTGCAGCAATCTGCTCGATGTTCATAGTGGACTTTCAAGAAGTGGAGGTGGAGCGCAAATCCTCATGGGCGAAGATCCCATTCCTTACACCACGCGAAGCCCGCTTTGTCGTGGCTGCCGAGTACCACTCCCGAGCCCTCGCAAGCGCGCTTCATCTACCTCGGGCGCAACATGCTCTGGGATGATAGGGAGTGCTCCCAGCAATGGAGATGCCACTGCGAGTAAAAAGTTCTGGTGTCTACCAAGTCCTATATCCGCTGATGAAGAGACACCTCGGAGCCTGGTGATAGGACACCAACCTGCAGGTGATGCGCCCATGAATAATCCTTATCCTTCTTTTTAGTTCGACGCCAACTTGTTAAACTCTTAGATAGCAACTGCGGGCGTCAGTATGCAAGAAGGAATTTTTAAGAATAGCTAGACGGGTAGTTGGTTTGATGTTTTCCTTACTAAGGACACTGTACGATGAAATACTGCAAAATGTCCATTCCTTACAGCATTTAAAGGAGGGGGAATGGGTTGTTATTAATCTTAGAACCCTTTTTTTTTTTTTTTCTAAGTACCAAAAAGGCTTAATATAAAAACTACCAAGCCCTATCTCCTTGCTCTTGTAACCCCAGATTAAACTGGCTATCCACCCAAACCTTATGCATTTCGCACTTTATTCACCTAAAGTCTTTTATCCCTTATTTACCTACCAGCCGCTGCACTAGGCTTCAGTGATTACGTGAACACTTGATTCTGGCTGGCTGTTAGGCGCCCCTTTAGATCCTCTGATAATGCCATAATACTATCTCGCGGCTCTAAATTGCTTCCGATTGCCAGTTTAGTACCCGACTTTAGTGATTCCGCGGACATGCTATTTATCCGTTCTCTAACGCCTGGTTAAGTATGTATAGAGAGTGTTATTATACTCACATACTCCAGGTGCCGCTATAATATATTATAAAACTTACCATCAGCTAACTATAATAGGCAAAATCGCCGAAACATTATACTTACTTCCACCAATGTAGTCAGTCAGCCCTGCTATATTTTCCAGTTAATATAACTACTCTAAAAGAACCAACACACGAAGCGGAAATCGTGGGGTACGATTGGACGACCGCAGATATATAACCTCCGGGTCTGACCATAACAGTAGGTGCGGTTACCCAGTGATGCGTGTCAACCCAATGTGCTCAAGTTTGCGCTAGGGTTGTGCTTATCGTTCTTTTCAGCTCGTAAGCCACAGGACCTAACGGTGGTCAGCCGTTTGTTGCAATAAAGAATCTTCAGGGTGTGATCCTGCATAATTTTCATCCAACGGGCGCGGAGCAGACAAGAGTCCTCCTGTCATGTTGGCCGATCAAGCATTCTTTACCCCCGGATTATCAATTGATTACCGCGGATTATCTCGGGGTACTTACTAGTGGAAGTCAGCAGTCATGGCGGGGTTCAGCCGTAACACAGGGCTGACTGCAGCTGTGCGCGTTTAAGTTTGGCAGGATTGCAAAAGATTCATCCAATCCAGTGATCAAGGATGCGAAGCAAAGTGCTAGTGCTCAGCCGTAGCTCAGTCGCACCAAATGTCTCAGCTACATATAAAACCACGCTCGTGTGTGCCTGATTGTTTACCAGTCATCTAGCTGTCGTTGACCGTCGATATGGAGAACCTTGCCTCGCAAATCAGGGCACTGGCCCAGGGAGTCGACGAGGTCACCCACAACTCGATTCTCAAGGCCCTTCGAGACCTCCAACTCTCGCTTGAGACACACCAAGATACAATGAACAGGGTCGCTTATGCTGTATGCATCCGTTTCACCCATTACCTTTTCTTATTATGCCTATAAATGGAGCTAAACTGGCGCCGAACATAGCACCTAGAGCCCGCCATCGTTCGTGTAGGTATCGACCTAAACATCTTCAACATCCTCAGCGAATTTGAGGGCCCCCTAACCGTGGATGAGCTCGCGAAAAAGACCGGCGCAGCACCCACCCTACTCGGTCAGTCCTATTCATTGCAATTGCCCCTCGCGCTTTTGTACGCTAATAGCTAGGTATAGGGCGCATCCTTCGCTACCTGGCGGCAGCCGGGACAATCAAAGAGACTGGCCCCGACACATTCGCCGCTAACAACATTACCACGCACCTGAGCGATGCAGGAGTGCAGAGCGCCCTCTATCACAAGTTCGCTCCCCTCCCCCAAGACACATTGCTGGGCAATACTAACCACGGCTCTCCCTTCTCTAGTATCGAAACCGTCGGGCCCGCCATCTTCGCTCTGCGCGAGTTCCTCTCTGAAACGAAATACCAGGATATCACGGACCCGACCCACACGCCGCTGCAAAAGGCGTTCAACATCCAAGTCCCAGCCTTCGTGTGGGCGGCCACGCAGCCGGAGCGCGCCGCGCAGTTCAACCTGTACATGAAGACGCAGCGCGAGGGGCAGCCGGAGTGGCTGGATGTATTTCCGATCGTGCAGCAGGTCCAGGATGATTTGAATCCGGAGCAGGTTCTGTTCGTTGATGTGGGCGGTGGGGTGGGTCACCAGAGTGTGGCTCTGCGAGAGAGGCTGCCGCGGCATGTGAATAATAGGGTCATCGTGCAGGATATGGAGACGGTTATTCCGCAGGCTATCATGCATGAGGGCGTCGAGGCGATGGTGCATAACTTCTGGGAGCCGCAGCCTGTTAAAGGTACGCACGCACAAATTCAGCAACCTTATACTTTGGCCTCTGTAAGTTTTCATACGTGCTAAGAAGGGAATGCTATGCTAGGCGCTCGATACTACTACCTCCGAATGATCATCCACGACTACCCGGAAGACAAGGCGGTAGCCTTGCTCAAGAACATCATCCCTGCAGTGGGTCCCAACTCCGTCATCCTAATCGACGATCTAGTGCTACCGGAGACCGGCGTCTCGTTGTATGCGACGCAGTCGGACATTGTGATGATGTGCGCCCTGGCCTCGCAAGAGCGCACGACCGGGCAGTGGGGCGCGCTCCTCGAGAAGGCCGGGTTGAGGATTAGGAAGAGTTATGTGTATACGACCAGGAATGATACGATCCTCGAGTGTGTGCCTGCTTAGGTAGATACCCTACGAACTTCAAAATAGTGGATATAACCTGAGCGATACTTGCTGTTATGCAGAAATTAAAAGGCTTTATTTGAATCAACATACAGTATCTAGTGAGCTTCATCATCATTTATGGTAGTTGTTGAGGGTTGTGCCATTCCTTCTCGGCGCGTGTCGTCGTCGTGCTCTGGACGAATAGCTCGTTGCAGTTGGTGATTTTTACGGCGCTGGTTGTTTGAAAGTTCTAGATTCTGGCACCGAGGTTGTATATGGCGGATCCAGAACCAGGATGTTTGGTTTGTAAAGTCCTGCCTGGTCGGCGGTTTCGTAAGTTACGAGCCTAGGGAATGGGTCACAAACATCGACTACTAGTAGCTGGTAGTGCCGTGACCGGTTCTTCATTAACTGTATTTGCCCGGGATATTACCTTACAATGCTACCTTTGGATGATGGATATAAATCCCGCAGTTGAACCAGCAGATGACATTAGAATAGCATCCCAGCAAGAGTTGCCGCGACGCAACACCCGCTAAGGACAGTCACAAAGGCTATCCTGGTACTACTCCCAGCATTATCAGATCCACCCCCATGGCTGGTGTCCGCCTCAGACGTCTCCAGCGAGTCACAGCTGAGTTCATCACGCGATCCGCTGTCTAAATCACGGTCCGGCTCGTCGAACATTTCAAGCAGGTCGGCACAGTCGAGCCACACATCCGACGATACGGTGAAGGTCGTCCAGTTTCTCAGATTGGGGAGGTTAATACTGTATCGATGTTACTCAGTGAAGTTACCCCGTACTCTCACTATCTCAACCTGACGCAGAGCCGGAAACTCAAGACGGTCAAGACGTGAATGCACGTTCAGCGAGATCCATTCCACAGACGACAATTTTGGAGCCGACCATTTCTCTAGCTGTGTGAGCGTTTTAAGATCTATATAGCCCACATGGTCAAGGTCGGGCATTTCAAACGACGAAATCGGGATAGGGTCGTCGTATTCGCCCCCATCGGCTATAATGCCAAAAGTAATCCTGGTTATATTCGGAAGAATCAACGGTCCAGTGAAGTCTCTACTAATCTCGATCCCCTTGAGGATCGTGCAATTGTTCGCCAGCGCATCGAGATTTTCCTGTCTGTTCACCCTGGAGAAGAGTGGACCGCACTCCTGGGCAGCGGTAGCTGGTCACGTCATTAGACTGGGGCTATGCCCAGGAGAGCATCAGAGACGATACCGATTGTGCAGAATGCTGCAGAACCAAGCAGCAGCCACAGCTTATCGAGGAGGAGCATTTTGGGAAAGATGCCGGGAAGAATGTTTGAAAATGGGGACCACTCCTGTTTAAATCTTCAGGTGCCCTCCGCTCCTTTCGCAGGGTCCTGGGGAGAGCAAGCCTGGAGGCTCGGCGCTCGTATTCTCGCCATGGTAGACACTTTGGGCATAGCTTCGGGCAACGGTTAGCTTAGCAATCGGGCGCTCGTGATGAAGCTCGCAAGGATAATGAATGCCAAAAACGAAGGGGAGCTCACAGTTTGGCCTAGTCTGCGCGTCCGTAGGCAGTCCCGTCTACTGGATTAGCGAAACAATCCACACTTTATGGATATTAGGGCCATTTGGCGAGACAATCGCGATTATCACGCTGTTGAAAGTCACCCTTGGAGGTCAAATTAAGCACCGAGTGTGAAACGAGTGGAGCTCGAGTACGAACTGTGATCGAGTTGCGCTTGGGGTCAACAGATGGATCTCGCGTGCCTTTATGTCTGTCTCCCGGAAACGACTGTGCCCGGTGCAGAGACCGAATGAAAACCATGTAGCATAGATAGATACGCGTACATGGGGATAACAAAGCCGGTCTCTTAGTATCTGGATAGCTACCGAGGCGAACTAGCATATACTATCATCAACGTGATATCTACAATTAGTTTGACGGCTAAACCCCGCCGCTATCCAAGATACAACTTCCAGTCCTGATCATCTCCTCCGCTCGGTGCCAAGAGAGGTTTCGACCCAATGAGGCGGCACCAAGCATGCGTTTCTCGTATCGTGCGTAAACCTCGCCTTGGCCTTTACCCACAATGTGGATTTATAACCAGCCCAATGCCATCATTCTAAGTTCTCCCCCACAGGGCAAAGCAAAGCGATCTCCGAACTGCGTCAGAACAAACAACATGTCGTCAGACCAACGGGGATTCAGGTATCGGCTCCGCCATTTCTTCACCACGTCTGGCCAGCACAAATCTGGATTTCAACCACCACTATCACCGCCAGGGCCACAGCGCATTATCGTCACGCAGCCACAGGAGTCAGCTCAAAGACCCCTCGGTACTGATAAGACGCCAGGTGGCGCCGCCTCAGAGTCCACCGTCCCCTCCAGCAGCGCGAAGGCACTGCCGGTAGAAGAAGATCAAGACGATGAAGACGACAAGTTTCCTGAGATCAGCATGGACGTTCTGACCAACTATGGGCCGTACTGGTGCTGCTTTGACTACACTAGTGATGACGGTGATGACTATGTGACGACTGCGGCAGTAGCAGCAGGGGTTATTGGCTCGGTACCTGCAAGTGACGATGATGGCTTGGCCCGCGAGACACGCACGAAATGGGCAAGCGGTAACTCGACATCATTCGCACCGGAGTTTCTAGGCCCCAAATTCTTCGTCGCTCAGGACAACCAGACACCGGACGTGGAATCCTACTCACTTCCAACCTTTCTCTACGATGTCGTTACACGTCGCGTCGTCGAGACCTCGACCCTCCTCTCATCTCAAGAAGCAGAATCAGGAGAAGAACCAAAAAAGATCCGATACGCGGTCATCTCACACGTATGGGGTGCCCAGGGGGTAGAACTCGACCCCAGGCCGTACGGCGTGAACCATTGGATTCCAGTCCGGAGCGAAGAAAAGCTGATCCGAATCCTCGAGGCCGCGCGCGTCCTGGTTGGCGAGCGGTATATCTGGATGGACATCCTGTGTATAAATCAGGACTTCCGGGGCTCGAAGGCACGGCAGGCCGATGTTGCGGCGATGGGGCAGTATTTCCGCAATGCGACGGGGTGTCTTGTTTGGATGGATGATGCGTTTGAGGAGTGTGGTGAGGATGATTGGGGCAAAGATGTTCTGGGTTCGCTCGAGGCGGCTAATGCGGTTTTCGGGCTGGATAGACGGGGTTTGGCTATTGCCTCGGCGCCTAATGAACCGGGTCCCTGTCCGGGCAGTGCTGCTGGAATTGCGACAGCGACGCGGGAACTAATAGGTAGTGCAGCTGAGGCTCTGGAGTGGAGTCGGAAGATCCGCAAGCTCGAACGGGCGCCATGGTTCAAACGCGTGTGGACGCTGCAGGAGGCAGTGATTCCGAAAGACTTGCTGATCTGTACGCCGGAGGGATACATGATATCTCGCAGTACACTGTTCCGCCTCGTGAGCCTCGTCGAAGCAGCTGCACGGCAGCTCCTCCGGGAGGGCAAAATGGAGTCGGTGGAAATAATACAGGAGCTGCACGGTAGCGAAGTCTACAAGATCCTGAAGCTCTACCACCTATACGAATATGGCCAAGTCGGGTTCTGGCATGTGGCGCAGGCAGTGCGGTCGCGCTCGTGTGCTGTCGATAACGAACGCATGATCGGCGTTAGCGGGATGCTGCAACGGACATATCCCATTCTTAGCCACCTCATGGAGTCGGAAGGGCTCTGGGGCGAGACGTGGGACCAGGCGCTGTTGGAGAGCGACTTTTCGGCGCTCATGTATCTCGGTGAGCGGCCGTCGGAGTACTCGATGTTTGCGGATCCCGTGAACGGTATGCCCTTTATAGTCCTGGGCGGTGGGAGGAAACAGCTGGATAAGGAAATGCCGAAGGAAACGCACTGGCTGAAATTAGTCGACGGGGTCGCAATGAAGGGTGTTGGTTGTGATCGCGTCCGCAGCGTCACTGGTGTCATGTGCACCGTATTGCAAGGGGCCCTACAGGAGTGGATGAATACCCAACCCCCATTTAAGGACATGGATCTAGAGACACTTCTTGCGTTGGCCACTGCGTGGGGCCTACCGACACATACACGGAGCATAATGGGCGAAAATGGCGAGATGAAGGAGTATTCGCCGGGCGGCTACGCGGCTTTCCTATCACTAGCCCCCTCGTGGGCCAGCCCCACCCTCGGACGCCTAAAGAACAAAGAATTCTCCCGGGAGGTCAAACGCTTGTTCCCACGCGCGCTACTCCACAGGATTCGCATCCTGCAGCTATTGCTCCGCGCGAATCAGGGTAAGCACGCCGTTGTGTTGCTGCAGATGGCGAACTCGGAGCCGCAGGTGGGACTCATCTCAGAGCCTCCGGACGACACTGTAATCGCCTTGACTCCCAGCTCGTATCGTGACCACCCCGGGCCAGGCTGCTTGCTTGTCAAGGTACTAGAGGAGGGAGTGTTCCACAAGATTGGGATCGGGCTGGGAAAAGCTATCAGGGCGGACGCGTTTGTATCCGGTCAAATAATACCGCCGCCGAGGATCCCTGGCCTGCCCTGGGTCTATGGTTCTTCTCTCAGTTCGCCTACGTCAAGCGCAATTCGCAGCACATTTACTTTCACCTTGTAATTCTGCAGCACTTGGATTGAACAGAGACCTTTTCTTCCAGGGGATAGGAGTACAGGATAAGGAGAACGAGGCCCTTGCGTGTTAGGAGGACTCCTCACTCTAATATACTATCCTGGTAAGCCCCAGCAGGGGTCTTCGCACATTAGAAACACGACCTGAATGGGATCCCATCCATCTATAGGAGTTCCAGCTTTATTAGGTGCTCAGAAAACATTTTAGCCAGGGCAACCGGGCTTATAAATATGTCTCCCTGGTATCTTAACCGCCGGACAGGAAGCGTGGATAGGAAAGCTCGCACACATCCGGGAATATTTCGTTTGGATATGGTCGTGAAACAGGCTATGGAATCAATCTATACGAATAAAAGCGAATCGATATATCTTAGCTTATATAGATTTCGTCTGTGCGGGTTTCGTCGCATTCGAGGACGGTCAACCAATAGGCCACAGGTCCGTTGAGTGCTCTCTTGGTGACACGCCAATCCCTGTGTCCTTCTAATAGGAAGGTATCGAGATGAGAAAGATATCTCTGCAGTAATCGAAACAAGCCCCACTGACCCAGCATGTTGTGGACATCCTCGTATTCCAAGCCCCGCCCTGTCTCCTCCCCCAATCAGTAACAATCGATCGGCGCCCCCACTTTGACGAGGGCAAACTATAAAAGGAACAACACCCACCAGCCATGGCTCCATGTTCAATTGTCTGTCGTGCGATTCAACGGGCACTTGGAAGCTCCTGTTTCTACGTACTCGCGGAGTAACAATGGCCGTCTATCTGCCCCCGGAAATCCTGGCCCAGATTCTCAGGGACCTGCTCGACGATCTGCTCAGCGCCAGTTGTACTGAACGCAATTGTCGTCCAAAGGCATTTGAGGTCCGGTTGGTTTCCAGGTTCGTTCAGAACATGGTCGACCCTGTGTTGTATAGAAGAATTATATTACCGCTAGACGCTCAGACGATTGCCCTGGCCAAGACCATGGTTGCGCGGCCTCAGCTTGGGGCAAAGGTTTAGGAGATTGAGTTGGAAGAGGATGAAGAGTGTCGTTGTGATGACGAGGATGAGGAAGATGAGGAGGAGGAGGAGGAGGAGGAGGAGGAGGAAGAGGAAGGAGAAGAATTAGATAGCGATTCAGAACTAGACTTGACCGCAGAGAGACAACCCCACTCGAGAGAACGAAGCCGCTGGCCGCAGCAGGAGAAGCCCTCAAACGCAAATTCAATGCTGATCCCACCACGTACTCCCGCGCCCTGGAAAAGAACAATCTCGACTAGCTGGCAATCGCCAACCAAAAGACGCGAAAATGGATCCTGCTCCTGCAACTACCCAACCTGACCTCTCTCACTCTCAAAACCCACACGGACACATTCACGACCATGGCGCTCTTCCTCCGCCTGCCCCGCCTTGAGCATCTCGAATTCGCCGCCCTAGCTCCGGCTCAGATGGCTATACGAATACGGATAGCTATGCGCCGCCTGAGCAGATTCTAGAAAGCATAATTAGCAGCAGCAAGAGCGGGTTGCGCTCGCCCACATTCGAGGATATGAGCGGGTCGGCCTGCTCGGCCGTGCGCCACGATGCGCGCAAGCTAAAGCGTGTTCTAGACCAGCATGCCGCGCAGACCCTTACGTACCTCTCGGTGTGCTTCGGCAATAACGACGAGAGGGACTGGCGGATGCCGCAGGAGTGGAGCGACATTGTCGGCGCCTTTGGGTCCATGAAGCACTTCACCAAGCTTGAGGGCCTCGTTATGCAGGTCGAGGCCTTGCTTGGCCGGCCGGGCGATGCCGGTGGTTTAAGCCTGCGCGACATCCTCCCCGCGCAGTTGCAATACTTTACCGGGATCAACACCCCAGACTACCACGGTGCTACTGAAGACGCCAGTGTCTGGGAGGAGGACCATTATCTAGCACAGTTTCGGGATCTCGCTGCAGCTGCAGCTGTGCCCATCGGGGACGGTCAGGGCTTTCCTGCGTTAGAATCGGTCAAGATTCATCTTCACCGCAAGGACTGGTTTAACCACTATGATTACCATGTGAAGAAAGAGGGTCGGTACGAGGATGGGATTCTTGGCGACTCGCGGATTTACTTTGGTTGGGTGAGGGGCCCTCGTGCGAATAATGCGCCAGGGCCGGATTGAGGCCAGCAAAAAAAAATGTGCGTTAATATAGAACTAGCTTTCTCCTGGACCTTTAGCCGTCTGAACACCGGAGAATTGCACGCCTGGCAGCTTAGCAATTAAGTCCCAGATTTGTGGCCTAAGGCATTAAACATCGATCGATTTGATTGGTTGGTCTGTTTATGGCCTGAGGCATTTAATGCTAATCAATCGGTTGTAGGTAGCCTAAGGCATCAAATGATACTGGCACGTGACAGCCTTGTTTTGTGACCCAATCAGAGGGCTATATTTGACCAATCAAATGCGAGAATTTTCGACCCGACACCAGATGAATCAGCCCACGTGACCAAAGAGGGAGACCTGTAGTTACCTCGCTTCGCTCAGCTGTGCAAAAAACTTAGCTGTGTGTTTGTCTGGGATAATCAAGCCAATGACCTAGATTTAAATACTAGAAATCAATGCTAACTACATGAACAAAGTAAAAACCAGAGAGCGTGTAGCGTGGGGCAATTCGAGTAGCCACCTCTTTTGTCACCCCCACGCCGCTATATTGAAATATATCAAATCCTCTTCCACCCCGAGGCCAACCATCCACGTGAATCCTAGGAATTGGCTAGATAGTTATTGCATTTAGTCAATATGGATGGGACGCTTATTAAGAATAAGGTAAATATCTTAGAATTTAAAGAGCTATGGATGACTATTCCCTGTTATGGTCTGTGATAAATCATCAATTGGTACCATTTGTCAGCATTGCTTCCGCGGAACCCAACTGCTCGAAGATGTACGTTCCTCCATTTTGCTTTCAGCATGTAGTAACTCACACGGATTTAAACAGATCACGATGACACAGTATAGACCTCCAAGAAAAGTCCGTTTGTTTTCCGATTTTTGCCCCAGACTGTTCGACGGTCAGTGGCTGACATAGTGTAATAATGTTACTTAGGCGTGCGATCTTTGCTACTGCAAGAAGATCAAATGCGATGCACAGAGACCTCGCTGTTCTCAATGTGTAGTCTACAACTCGGCATGCACGTTCGAGGCGGCGAGCCGAAAAGCGCGAGCTAAAAATAAGAGGCAGTCGCCCAACGAAGGCATTGAAGCTCTACAATCTCGGATGAAACAACTCGAGGAGAATCTCAGCCAAGCTCTGGCGAAAATCGACCAGCTCGAGGGCAGTGAACCGCAGGAAACATCGGCTTCCAGCTATGGACCGATAATAATGGCCAGTCTCCAGGAGCAGGAAAAGTTTGCGGCTGGGGGGATTCGTGACTTCGCGGATGCGTCACTGCTGGACTTGCCGCCGCTGCACGAAGCGCTACCAGCCGTAGAGAACTACCTCGCAACACTGAATTCTGTTATCCCGCTTTTCCACCCCGGCAGATTGATAAATTCCCTCAGAAGTTGGTACGCGCCTCTCGATCAGAGGGACCGCTCGACGTGGGCCGCGATAAACGTGGTTCTCGCTCTCGCCCATTCTTGTCAAGTCCCCTCCGACCAACCGACGCCGACGCCGAGCAGCAGAAACGCGGCCCACTACCTGAATAAGGCTCAGTCGGTACTTACTGAGGTAATAATGGGCGAGGCAGATATTGTAAACGTCCAGCTCCTCCTTGGACTCGCTATGCTGTTTCAAGGGTCTCGAAATTTGAAGCCCGCAGCCATGTTAATCGCCATTGCTCTACGTCTTGCACATGAAATGGGACTACACGATCGCAGTAGGTCGGAGAGCTTCAATTCTTCAGCTACCCTGGAGCGAGATCGTGTTTTCTGGATTGCATATATTATCGATAGAGATATAAGCATGCGAACCGGGGAACCACCCGTACAGCTGGAGACCGATTTCAACATCGAATTACCCCCAGTTGAGCCTGAAGATGGAGCCGGGCTTGTTTTTGCTCCCGACGGCAGCTCGAGCTTCAACTTTTTCCGTGCTCGGGTGCAACTAGCCGGCATTCAGCATAAGGTCTACGAATCTCTGTATTCAGTGCGCGCCCAAGCTTTGAACGCGGACCAGCCAAACGAGGATCTGGCGGCACTCGGCCATATGTTGGATGATTGGGCTTCGAAAATACCATCACAGTTTCGACCCAATGCCGTACTCCGAAGCTGCGACCCAGAATTGTTCAGGAGCTTTGGTATTCTCTACTCTACTCATCTATCTTGCCGGGCTCTAATCTCTCGGGCTCATGCCATGGAGACACGCTGGTTGCAAAGCCTACAAGATTTCGGGGCGAAGTCCCTGCAGCGACGGATTATTGAGCCAGTACTGCTGTTACCGCAAGGGTGGCAGGTGCTCGTAAACGAGTCTCGCGCGTATATGAGGCTATTCACAGGTATAGAACGAAAAGACCCCGCATTTATTTGGTGAGTGGAACTGGTTCTAAACAAACAAAACCTTATGTGTCGGGATGACAGCTAAAGAGGCTTTTTTATTTTTCTATTCCAGGATGACTGGGTTCACATATATCTCCGGATCCATATGTTTGATAGCCAACAATATGCTTCACCCAACCCACCAAACATTGGAGTATGACCAGTCCCTTGCAGAGCTTTCATTGCTACTCTTGGAAGAGATGATACAACAGGAACCCTACGAGCCGTTGAAAAAAATACGGAACGCATGCAGCGAGCTACTGCAGCTTGCCTCTCATATTTCTCTTCAGCATAATTTCCTTCCCCTCTGATCTCAAGATGACAGCTTACGCTAAGAGATACCAGTGATTGCAAGTTTTGGGTTTTATAGCTCTTTAGCCCTTAGTCTCTCAGTCCTAAGATATGGCGATTATCTTCATCATACCCATGGGTGAAGGAGAAATAAAATGAATCATGGACTGCAAAATGTATCCGATGCAAAGTAAATAATACAGCCAAACAGAAAATTTTTTTCGATACATATTGAAGATTGTCATCTTCCCGACAGATATCGCTAATTCTGCCGCTTTAAGTGGCCTGTCCACATTCCTCATTGGCAATTGTCGGCTCTGAGTACTCCCATCTTCAACTCCTAGCACACAATCTTTAATAGAAGAGCTATAGCGAGGTAATTAACTGAGGTCTCTTCGCCGACTGATCCAGGTTCCGCGGAAGAAGCTGCAAGCACTCAAGGCTAGGGTCAAACTCGCCTCCGCGGAGCCAGCCCATTACCAAGCTACACCACCAACGAAATCGATTCATTAGCATTCTCGATAAAGGTATAAAATGACGCGAAGACGCTGAGCAGAAATGGAAATTATCGAAGAAATCCTTACTAGATCTTTCTCCATTATGGCTGCACCTTTGCTACCCGACTTGGTCTCCTTCACCAAGACATGGCACAGCGAAACTTATCCATTCATTTCACCAACAAGACAGGAACTCTCAGCCAGTGGCAAGAACATTGTCATCACAGGAGGAGGCACGGGAATCGGCAGGGCCATCGCTATCGCGTTTGCCGAAGCCGGTGCCAAATCCGTTGCAATTGTCGGGCGCAGAATCGACCGACTCGAATCCGCCGTCGAGGCAATCAAGGCAGTCGATAACTACTTGACAAAAACAACACAAGTTCTCTTCGAGACCGGCGACATAAGGAAATTCGCATCCATAAAGTCCGCCTTTGAAAGAATCGTGGCTAAAGTCGGCCCGATTGACATCTTCGCTTCGAATGCCGGCGTGCTCGGTCCAGAGGGGCCCGTCTTCGGCTATGAGGAGGCAGACCTGCGACAAAGCTTCGAGACAAACGTGGTCGGCGCCTTCAACTCACTGCAGGCGTTCTTGCCGCTGGCGGCTTCTAACGCTAGAGTCTTCAACACGAGCTCTGGCATTGCACACTGGGCGCCTCAGGCGGCGGTGCCCGGGGTGTTCGGCTACGCCGCTACAAAGGCAGCAGCGTTGAAGATGTTCGACTACTTTGCTTCGGAGAACCCGGGCATTCACGTTGTCAACGTCCAGCCTGGCATCATTGCCACGGAAGTCAACCCCAAAATCACCGTGGCGCCGGATACAGGTATGGGAGTTCATCCACTTCTTCATTATCAGGTGTATTCTGGTTTCCAAATTCTAACGCCCACGCAGTACAATTACCTGCACACTTTCTTGTGTGGCTTGCATCAGACGAAGCCAATTTTTTGAAGGGCAAGTTTATCTGGGCGAACTGGGATGCCCAAGAGCTCCTGGCTCAGGCGGACGAAATCCAACATTCAATGCTTTTGAGGGTGACCTTGAACGGCGTTGACATGTAACTGTCAATTACGTGCGTGGGACCCGAACCACCTGCGCCACGATCGTTAACAATAGCGAGAAGAAGGGGATGGGGGCGGTTTCTTAGTGATATCGATTGGAAACGTTATTGGCGGGCACAACGGTTAATAGCAGTATCAGAAGGATAAGCACGTCTAAAAATGCCTTCATAGTAGATTGCAACCTTTATTGTAAAGACGCCTTATCAATAATACCCGTTTTTCTATCAGAAAGCCCTTAAAAAGACTGGATATAAGGCCAAATGGGCGGCTTTAATAGTAAGACGTACTTGGTAGATCCTGCCGCACAAACGCATCAGCAACTCAACGAACTGTTATACTGTCAAGAGACGTGTGCTATAAAAGATGCGATACCTTGCTTCACACATGGCGTAGTCTAATCTTCGTAATTGACTGCTTCGAACGTCTGAAACGAGAATAGCACTTATTATGCCCGTTTTTAATGGTGACAATTACATACAACCACAGGCTGTGGAGAATAGGGCTTCCTATCCGCTCAACCGCACTTAAGCCACATGGTGAACCGCGGACAATAGTTAAGATAGGCTTGGACATCATGTTGCTGGACTGAAGAAATTTGCCAAATTTTATAGCGGCTGCAGATGAACGGCGTGAGCGCTTACCCTAGCAACGTGATCTGCTCATCCTGTAGGTACTTAAGGGAGTTGAGCTATATACTCTACAGATTAGTAGTCTATATTTCTAGGCTCCTTGGCCCCCATAAGGCGGCATCCTCTCCTGGATTATGCATCTTCGCCCAGCCGAGGCCGTCCAATTCCCATTCTTGCGCCCTTTTCAGCCCCAGCTGCTCCCAGACATAATCAAGCGCAAAAATCAACTCTTCCTGCAGCTCCTTCGTATGCCCCGGTGTTGGGGTAACACGCAGTCTCTCCTGGCCCAGCGGTACGGTGGGGTAATTAATTGGCTGGATATATATCCCGAAGTTAGACAGCAGGATGTCGCTAGCTTTCTTCGCATCCCTCGCATTGCCAACAAGCACAGGAACAATATGTGACGGGTTCGCGATAACAGGAAGACCCTTTTCGATGAGACCGTCCTTTACCGCTCGGGTATGCTTGTGTTGCAGGTCCCGTCGCTGCGAGTCTGACTGTAGCAGTTTGACAGCTTCGTTGGCACCTGCCATGATGGCTGGCGGCAACGAAGTCGTGAAGATGAAGCCTGGCGCATATGAGCGGATCATGTCCACCAGTGTGGCCCGTCCAGCAACATAACCTCCAGAGCATCCAAAGGCCTTTCCGAGCGTCCCCGTGATGATGTCTACCTTGTCAAGGACTGTTCCCTCGTAGTGCCCGTGGACATGCGCATCCCAGTCTATATGTTCTGCTACTCCGGCACCAGTGGGGCCGTACATGCCGACGGCGTGGACTTCATCGAGGAATGTAATGGCATTATACTTGCGGGCGAGGTCGCATATCTCGCGGATGGGTCCGACGCTCCCGCTCATTGAATAGACTGACTCGAACGCAATGATCTTGGGTGCTTCGACAGGGACAGAAGAAAGCTTGGCTTCTAAATCGGCAAGATCATTGTGCTTGAATATCACCTTGCTTGCTCGTGAATGTCTGATGCCCTCGATCATGGACGCATGGTTCGCACTGTCAGAGAAGATGGTACAACCCGGCAGCTTGGATCCCAAGATCGTGAGTGTTGCGTCATTAGCGACAAAACAAGAGGTAAAGAGTAACGCAGCCTCTTTGCGATGCAGATGGGCCAGGGTCTTCTCAAGTTCGACTGCGTGTTTATTATGCCCTGAGATGTTCCTTGTTCCTCCCGCTCCAGCGCCGTATCTGTCCAGAGTTTGATGCATGGTCGCGAGAACTTGTGGGTGGCTCCCGATACCGAGATAGTCGTTTGAGCACCAAACGGTGATGGTTTCATTTACGTCCCCGGTATGCGCCTGAGGGAAGCTACTTGCGAGGCGATTGATATTGTTGAAGATGCGATACGAACCATCGCGCTTCTTCTGCTCGATCTGGCTCTCGAAGAAGCGCTGATAACTGAACCGCGGATCAGGAGCGCGCATCTGATGACGAACATGCTCTGGATCGTGCTTTAGTATAATGAAGAATTTGCGCCCTTTTTCCTCTCACGTACCAGCCTGACCACCAGCACTGTGGAACCTCCGGTGTGGTGTTGGAATGATGGACCACGTCTTCTTGAATGTTGCAGCAGGGCGATGCGCCATGATCCGCTCTGCACGCACAAGCGGTGCCTCCGATCTATGCTTCTGGCAACTGGCAAGCGATAGGAAGTCCAAGAAATGCGAGACAAAAGCGATAGAATATGAAAACCCCAGGTGGCTAACCTGTTGTGTGGAGGTGACCCTGTTATGCCATTCAATTGTGACTAAGTCCTGTGGACATTTACTACAGTAATGGGGCCAAGTATATTAGTAGAAGCTGGACCTATGTGGAGCCAGGTGCACTAGCACACGTACACAACTGAGACCCTATTACTACAGCGCATTAGCACATCTATTACTAATGGATGCGTACATTACTATATTTTAGTACCCTCCTGGGTGGAGAATGGCGTCTTCCTACCCACGGTACGCTTCAAGATCGAGACACCATGCCTTCGCTGTGTCTTTTATTTATAGAACTGTCCGTTGGTTGTTCAGCGATGAAGCATATGAGTTTATCGCATCAAATTCAACAGTTACTACCAGTTTTTGAAGCCAAATATTGTAATTCAATATGCCATCCATTGAATCCCAAGCGCTCGGCCGCCTCTACGAATCCAAGGCCAGCCGGATGAAGGCCAACCCGAACCTAGACCGCGCAACAATTCTCTCCCTCTACGAAGAAGAGCAGAGCTGCGCATCCGAGGCTCCAGGCATAACCTACGAAGACGTTAACGTCCGAGGGCGACCGGGCATCTGGGCTTCCCCGGTTGGCCTTCTGCTACAGTCCAATGAAAATCAACAGTCTGTCATCATATACATCCATGGCGGAGGGTTCAGTCTGGGATCGCCCAACAGCCACCGCAAACTTGCCGCGCACCTCGGCCGGGCGGCCAATGCCAACGTGCTGATCCTGGATTACCGTCTGGCACCGGAGCACCCGTTCCCCGCGGCCCTGGATGATCTCCTCGCTGCTTACGAGTGGCTGCTAGAGGAGCGTGGATTCCCCGCATCCAAGATCGCTACTGCAGGAGATTCTGCGGGAGGAAACTTGGCCACGGCGCTCGTTCTCAGGATCAAACAGGAGGAGGCAGGCCGACTCGCTCTACCTGCAGCGATTGCGGCATTCTCCCCATGGTATAATCTGGAGAACAACTTCAACTCTATGACACGAAATGATAAATACGATAAGTTGGTGCATCAGCCACAGCTGGACGAATTGGCCGCGGCGTATGTTGCTGGGTCGGAGGCCTCGTTGCGCGATCCCTTGGTTAATCCTATTCACGCGGACCTGAAGGGTCTGCCGCCAGTATATATTGCGGTTGGGACCTACGAGACCTTGCAGGACGATGGCGAGCGATTTGCAGAGCTAGCTAGGAAGGCTGGTGTCGAGGTGGAATTGGAGAGGGCACATGAACAACAACACGTCCATGTTTTCATGGCTGGTCGGGCCGCAGAAGCTGATGTTACGATCCAGAATGTTGGGAAATGGTTGCAGCGAAAATTCTCCTCGTCCTAATTCGAGAATGTGGAAGGCTATGTTAATCGTAGAAGCAAAATTATCATTAGTTCAAGCACCAAGAATTCAATACTACTCTCTCAAGATGCCGCCTGTCGCACACCCCAAGTCCGAGAATGACGTATGACCCGCTCCTTGAGGGGACCCTCTACGAGTAGGTAGATAATTTGTTCGAAGACATAGAATATGACTAAATAGCAAGTAGGGGATACATATACGTTGGTAGGCGTGAGGTACATCAAGTGGATCGACGTTCATATGTGGCTTTTGCGCTTTGCGGAGCATTGTAGCTAGTCAACTAAACCTCCCAAACGATTTATATACGTCAATATTTACATAGCTTAAATGAAAAGGGACCTTAAGAACAGTGAGGTATCTATCCCATTCATCCCTGACATAGCTTCCCACGGATAACTATAGCCCCCCCACCACAATGTTAGATAACGGCATTCTTTCCCATCTCATCAACAACGAGCTCAGAATCATTAATGCTCCCGCTGCAATAACAAGACCATACAAGTCACTCAAAGTAGAAACAATTGCTATTACAGCGCTGTGTCTCGTGTCCATATCTCCTTCGTTAAGAACAGGGGACTGGACACCCGCAAGGGCAGTTCTCAGGTCACTATTAGAGAACCCCGAAGCGGCAAGTGTGTGCTGCAGTCTGCTGAAGCCGATATTCTGGAAAATACATCCGGCAACAGCGAGAGCAATCGTCGTGGATCCTATCTGTGAAATATTCTGGAAGCGGATGACTTGGGCCGTGCGCGACGGAGGTACATAAGCCGCTGCTACGGCGTACCCGATC
Organism: Penicillium sp. S1316; assembly: GCA_023627405.1. NCBI lineage: Eukaryota > Fungi > Ascomycota > Eurotiomycetes > Eurotiales > Aspergillaceae > Penicillium > Penicillium sp. S1316. Next base: position 286,096 of record JAMAHF010000022.1, read on the forward strand.
TGTAGGGTGCAGCCGGACCCTGCGCCGATTAAAACCTCATAGCCGTATATCGTGCTCGTTGAGGTTGTGCTGGTGACCGTATACATGAGGGCGCTGCCAATAACAATTGATACACCACTAACGAGGTACCACACCCCATAGTAGCGGAAGCGAGGAAGTAGCGCGCCGGCAGCGATATTGAAGACAATATTAACGATGACGAAGGGCAGGAGCCTGACGGCTGCTGCCATGCTGTCGTCACCCTTGGCGAACTGGAAAAACAGCGGGATGTAGTAGGCTGGCACACAGAATGCGGTAATCGACGTTGCAGTACCGAGATAGAGCAATATTTGGGTGCGGCTTTGAAGGAATTCAAGAGTAAGAGTACGGTTCTCTCTTGTTGTCAGGAGGCACCATGTCTGCTGTACGGCATAGAAGATCGCGGCTATCCCGGCTGCGGCCCAGAGAATGATGGCTCCAGCGGAAGACCAGGTCCAGACTGTCCCAGCCTGAGCAATAGCAATCGTAAGAATTGAGAAAAACGCGGCGTGTAGGACGAACCCGGCCCAGTCGATGGACGTGGACTTTTGCGTGAAAGAGAGCCCTGGCTTTAAATCCAGCGTCGGGAAGCGGTAGAGAAATAATGGCAGCTCTAGCACTGCAATGACTAGGTTGATATAGAAGGCCCAGCGCCAGGTTGCCTTGCTTGCGGCGAACCCGCTTCCGACCACGGGGCCGACGATACAGCCCAATCCCCAGAATCCGCCCACTAGGGACACGTAAAGCCCTCGTTGCTCCACGCGTGTAAAGCCGGAGACATAGTTGAGAGTCCTATAAAAGTGTCATTATTTACGCCCGAAAGTGATACACAAAAGAAGCTTGGCGCACCCAATATACATGCCGCCGCCACCGACACCCGTCAGCACTCGTCCCACTATCATAGCCTCCATGTTTGGGGCGGCGCCGCAGATGGCACTTCCGGCCTCGAAGAGAGCGATTGTACAAAAGTAGAGCCATTTCATCTGAAATGTCCCATAGCATTGTCCAAACAAGACCAGAGTAGCCACGGACCCCATCGGAAATCCAACGCCCACCCAGGACAGCTTGTCGATCTCGCCTAGAGCCTGGTATATCTCGCCCTGAATAGAGGCGGCAATGGTAGTATCCAGACCTTTGATCATAATGTTAGTAGTGTGCTGTAGTGTCTATAATTTCGTGATGAAAGGCGGAAATATCATGGTTTGGAAGCCTCACCGTACAAGAACGCCGTCAGATAGAATGCAATACAAGCGAGAAACCACCTAATCTTTCCCACGTCTCCTCCGTGGGTGTTATCCTGGTCAACATTGGCGTCATCCATAATCGATATTTCTACGTGGATTGGAGATAAATTGTAATTCTGATTGCTACCAACCCGCTCTTGTCCATCAAAACTAGAAAGCATGTTCTGATCGGTCAGCTATTTGAATATGGCACGCTGCCGAGGTTAGTCCTCAATCACATCACCAGTGACGGTATATAATCCACAACTCAAACAGTGCAAATGGGGCAAACTTGGCCCCATGCATTAGTGCTCACTGGATGTCCGTTGATCTTGTTTACCCCCTCCCTGGTCATGACCTCCAGGAGGTGGGGTTTCATCGGCCGAAGTTACGTCTGGGCCAGTCGGATAACACAAAAAAGATGTGAGTTCCCTCGCGTTTCGCTCCGGCCCGTGGGATCCAGGCCAATTGAACTCATCGCAGTGAACCAACCTTGTAGGGATCGACAGCGGCAAGCCAAACCTTCGTAAGGCTTCGCTATCCTACCAAGTTGCTGCAGACAACGCGCGTGCTACTTCATCTTTTGCGAAGTTTCACTCGGCATGGCGTAGTTATTTCACATGCTCCAGTTTTCAGCATGTTTCTCAATGGCCTCGGGCGAGTAGTCCCCTAGTCAGACCCTTCAGTAGCATCGCTCGCTCGTATTTAAAGACCGCATAGGGTCTGTCATAGTGAAGATCAGAGAAGCAAGGGTATCTCATCGACACTTAGTATGGAAGGAGCGAGCAGCGCCAAGCTGATGGACGTAACGGAGAAGAAAAGGCTACAGAACCGGATGGCACAACAGAAGTACCGTAAGCAATCCGCGGCCAAATATCCACCGTACGTTCTCTGCGGTCGCTTACAGAGTTTCAAAATCTATAGGTAACCGGCTCAAGGAGAGAATCCGTCAGTTTGAAGAGCTAAAGAAGCATATTGGCAACCTTCCCGACCTCAAAGACCATGTCGACGCAGCTTACTCGCCCCCATCCACGAACATCCAAACTGAGACATATAATACAGAAAGCGAGGGTATTGGTCTGCTACCAGATCAGGCAGTTAGCGCTCCGGAACCAGATCATTGCCTCTGGGGCTTCAACTGCCCGCCAATGAGACCTGTCCAGTCAGGCACCCACCCCGGAATCTCACCAAACCCAGCCCTTGATTTTCTGTCTTCAACCTTCCAAAATCTTGATCATTCCCCGTCTTCGCTGTCAAGCGAGCCCCAACCGCATTTAGGTCCATGCGCGTGTGGCGCGAATCAATGGCCCTGCACACTTTTTGCGCCATCGCCTGGAGTATCAGGCGCACCAGTTCTACACCAGGCGATGGGGGATAATCAATTCACCGTCACCCCCGGGGGCCATCCTTCCTATCAGACGAGTTGTGAGGAGCAATTTATCCACATTCTCAACACCATACACCAAACAGGGTACGAGAGTATCGAAAAAAGTAAGTTTTCGGTAATCCCTAAGTTTTACAGGTCATTCGAAGTAGATGATCCGTTTAGAGAATACGCCCTTGCGAGTCTTCCTTGACTGACGAGGGTCTACTAGTGATTGCCGAGTACTATACAGCAAACTTTAAAGCCGATACTGTGGCTCATTGGCTGCAGAAATCCAGTCGTAGGTACCGGCTGCCCAGGATGTTAGAGAATATTTACCGTCACTCGCAGGCTTGGCCGGAGGACGAGAGGATGGTGTTTCATGAGGCACTCGTATGTATTGCGGCGCGTGTGCGGACTGTGCAGAATCAATGTATGCACATGCGGGACACTACTTTCTAAATCATGGCAATTAGTAAAAGTAAGCCTAAAATAGAGAGTTGCTTAATACCTTAAGGCGACAGTAAATTATATTATGGAGCATAACTAGTTATTATATGTCCAAATTCGCTTGGATTCTAACACCTCACCCGGCCTGCAGCTCAACAGGTTCAGCTTAGCAACTATACTAATATCAAGCTTGTTAATAGTGATTTCTAAAGCATATATTGTATCTTTATGGTAATTTGGGATTTGACTTTCTAAGGATAATATATGACAAAGCACGTGCCCTAAGCCTTGTTACTATTTTCTATGGCCAATAAACATCGTGACTATCTCTGGGTTAAGAAGAGATTCCTTGCTATCTACTTTTGTTCTTTGCTAGACTACAAGCTATTTACTACTAACTGAACGAGTGCAATAAATTAACGGCCAGGATCCACAAAATCCCAGAGTGAGGGCACCCAAGGAAGCATGTCAGATGTTACATACAGTGGCACAACAAAAGTATTCGCTCTACCTAGCTCTCCTGCTATTTTAGGGTTAGTGACCGTAGTTTTGGACTTGCGATTCGCTCAAATAAATTGGGACGGCGAATACTTTTGTCGTGCCACTGTAGTCTGGCCAGCTGATAAGATGCTGGCACATCGGGAGAATCCGAACCCGAAAAAGGAATTAGCTTCCAGAGCAGCTTCAGCCACCTTCCACCAACTTCATCTCGGAACGATTCCGGAGTACTCCTAGGGTTCTCCAAAATCGTCCCTCAACCCACGTTCATCGATCTTGGCCGTGATAGGGCCGTCCAGTTCGCGTTCCTGCGCCAATTTCTCTGCGATGAGGTACTTTATCAGGCTACGGTCTACTACGGAGTACTACCAACACATGTAACCCAGAGTTCGGTCTAGGTTGAGATGTGATTCGATCCGAGAGGGGTTCTTAGTATCCGCGCCTTGCGCATTGTAGCAAAGTCAGGTTTTGACCCGCAGTTATTAAGCAGGAGGTCGGGTTATATAGCTATTCGCCATGTGTGGAGAGGTTTCGAGACGCCCGCGGGAACTATGAAGCCTGGAACCGTTTGCAGACAGCACTGTCAAGTACTATTAGCATCGTCTGCCCCTGGAGAATCAAATTATTAAGGAAAAACTCAACGTTGACCCAGTCGCAGAATTCAGAATCCGTTGCGCTGGGATATAGCGGCTCGCCACTGGACACGCCCGAAGATGGTTTTAAGGTGTTCCGACGTAGTGTAGTCCAACTACCGGTGAGGTTGGGTTTACTAGTTTTACGGAAGGAAGGCACCGTGTCGACTTACAAGGGTCTTTCGGATCTGAGCTGAAAAAAAGAAATGAAAAAAGGCCCATGCGGGGGGATTTCCTCCAGAAACTGGAGGCAAAGGTGCATCTTGTCTAGCCTTTATAAGTCTGGCAGTGTTGGGGCCAAGGTCCTGTTTCCTAGAATTGTGATTACATTCTCGTTGTTCTTCGGTGTAACTCATCTCACGTTGAGAGTTTCTGGATTGTTTCCTTTCCTCTTTCTATTCCCGGTTCCGCCTTTCCCCTTTCACAGCGAGTGCAGCAGGCAGCCGTGGGAGGCATCGACGGGATCATTCCGGACGACGCGGGATGCTTCCAGACCATCATGACGTTGTGATGGCAGTAAGATTTGTTTCTGAAACTTAGGAGGAGAGCAATTTTTTTTCAGCCGTTCCTTGCACATGTTTGGTTTCTCCCCTGTTCCTCGCAGAGGAGACGGCACTAGGAGAAAGGGCCGTTCCCTACCAAAGGGGCCTCTGTGCCTAGAGTTTGAGCTGAAATCATGCACGACTTTCATCCGTCACCCCCACGAGCAGCTTAGGTAACGACCCTTTCCTGGGACAAGTATGTCTGCGGCGCTTGCAAAAGACAATGATTCGAAATATTCTCCCAACCCGCTCCCAGCCACACCTCCCATAAATCGGACGTCGCGAAGCCAGCCAGCCATGAACACTCACGCTCTGCTTCAAAAACCGGTCTTTTGAAAATCTCGTTTTTGAAGGTAATTACAGTGGCAACACGTAGTAACGATGGTATATAATGACTTGCAAATAGTTGAAGTCATTTCTGGACCGTGTTCACCATGTTCATATTATATCTGGGCACGTCTAGACGCCTTAGGGAGATTTAGTTAGGTCCCCAGATATTAATTAGTAATAAGACTCCTACCCGAGGAGTTGACATGGTGCCAAATACGCGACAAACAAGTCTTTTAAGACTTGTTAACACAACAGCTCGAGCAAACTATATATGCACTATCCACTATTAACTACCGCATTGAAGCACTACTGATCACTCTGCGTGCGGATCTTAGTATGTATTATAATCCTGCTACTTGTCCCCTGCTATGGCGCGCTACTCCCCGGACAGACCACCATGTTATTATCTGCGTGCGTAGATGGAGCCACCGGCTCCATCATATACCACCTGTCTGAACTATTCTCTAGCAACTGCTCTTTGCCCCCATTGCCAGTGTGCGCCCGCGCCGAGCGACCTCTTCCTCGCTTCCATGTGTAGGAGTAAGATTGTGAACTCCCTGCAGTTGCACCGGACCGTGAGGCGCTTAACCAGCCTAGGTGAACGATTAATGGTTTGATGGCTACTGTTGCTGTACAGATGATGCTGATCGCAGCTTCGACGACGGACCAGAAGATGAGGCGGTGATGGGATATCAGGGGCTCGGAAACGCGCTTGTAGGGCAGGTAGTTTAGACGGATTATCGTTGCGACACTTGCTCTGTGGTTGAAGAACAGACAAATGTTAGTGCTCCTATACCACGTTTTCCCCTCAAAAAGGTGTTAACATGGGTACATTAACTTACACCAGTCCAATCCCTAGCAAGAGGTATACTGACGCTTTCGTCTTGCGATGCATTTGAATGTTCCACAAATTCAGAACGGGGAGGACGAGACCCAAAGTTATGTCTGCGAGGAGGACCCAGGAGGCGTGGACGGCGAACACCGCGGCGAGGCTGGCATTGCTCTTGCAGGAACCGTGAATTGGACTGGCAGCGACCTGCTCCCAGAAGAATTGCACTGGGTTGCAGAAAAATAGGATCCAGAACCAGGCAAAGACTGATATCACAGTTCCCGTACCTACTAATAGGTACAGAATGTAGATATGGCACCGTTCCATGACAATATTGTGGAGCGTGAAGGTAAACGATAGTTTAACGACGTAGGTTGTGATAATATAGAATAACTCGCCGATAATGATTATCTTAAGCCCTGGTTGGGAGGATTCTCGGGAAATATGGCTCCCCAGGCCATACCGGAGGACTCCGAGGACGTAGCTAATGACAAGCACAGAATTCGTGACCTAATACGTGGGGTGAGCCGGGTTATTCAATTCTTCGAACTATTTCACACTGCAGGACTGACTGACTGTTGCAATCATAGCAAGATAGTCATCGGCAGCAAACTTGTTGAGGAGAAAGACTCGGGCATACACTCGAAGAACAAGTGAGATACAGGAAAGAACATAAAGCGTGATAGTAGCCACAACACAAGCTGTTGTATTATATGCCATGATGAGGATGCAGGCTTCGGATGCCCACGGGCTAGTGCGCCCGGTAGGATGACGGGGGGGTTGAATACGGCCTCGTGCACGGCATAGCCCATCAAATGGAAGAGGAGAAGAAACACTTTGGTCCTCGGGGTATGAATCTAGCGACCGGGCCTACTTCTCAATTGCACATAGAGCATCGACTAAGACGTCGTTAAATCATGCTGATGCCGGAGGAATCATGGCTCGCATTGCACTAAATGTTAGCAGTTCCGTTGTGTTATATTGTACCGGAGACCCCGAGTGGATGACGTAAATGGCCACTGTACATGGGGGTGGGAGGATGTGTCTTCCCCACACAGGATCCATGGGCCTGACTAGTATCTAGGCCTAGCCAGTGCCGGTCTATTCCACGAGAAGTCGGGTTGCCACGCTTTGCGCACAGATGCGGATATTCAATGATCGAGAGGCTCCCGAAAATCCTGTGGCACGATCCTGTGGAGAGGCCAGCCACCCGAGGAATACGAGCAAGGATTTTCTCCCCTTTCGCGACACGCAACAACCCCTTTTCTAATCTTAACTCAAGGCGTGCCAGTTATGGACCTGGCTAGATCGAACGGCTATTGACTCCAGAACTCTCACCTCAGCCATGAGCCGGTCAGAGTCCTTGGACGTATCCCCGCACTCCACACTCCGGAATAATGCCGACTCCCTGCGCACGAACGCGGTGCCCACATTCCCCTGTTGGCGGATACCCTAAAAGCAAACTAGGGCATTATACTAACAAGACAGCGTCCCCCGACGCACGCGATACTCAAGCTTGCCATTACGAGTACGTTTCAAGTTCCCCGACCACCTGAGCCCGCCCCACTTGGATGTGACTGTTTCCTCGCCGAAGAAGGCTAAATTCCATTGGTATCTTTGAACTGTCGTCGCAAATTAGTTTTAAGATACACACAGGCTGCATCTGCATCGCAGGAATTGTGGTTCACCGGCGCACCAACGTCCGTCTGTCTCGTGGGACGGGCACCCTCGAGCGAAGGGGGAGTTCCTATGGGAGGGCCGTGTGAATAAGGGTTAGAGAGTAGATTGGCCTTGGTCTATAGCATATCCAAGAAGCAGGCCTCGGATAGGCACTAAGGTAGAAGAGAAGAAGAAAAGAGAAAAGGGAACAGGCGCAGTTTTTACTTTTCCAAGGCGGAGAGGAATATAGTAATAAATATCCTCCTCTCTTCTTAATATATTCTCTGGATAATATGAGCAGGAAGGGAAAGAAATTAGTCGAACTAAAACCGATATAACGGGGTTATATTCTTATTATAACTCTTACCTACCCGTCGGGCAGTCGGGGGCCATAGCTATGCCCCCTTAAAATGTCGTTGCTCGCTCGATCGCTTGATAATCGTTGCTACCATGATTTAATTCTCCCATTCTCTTTGCCACATCCCTGTTAACACTCTATGACACCACGTTTTCTGATATGCCAAAAAAATTCGATACCTAAAAAGAACCATTAGTTCACCCAACATATCTAAGCCGGAATCAAACAATTGTCCTTGGTATTGACCCACCAGCATTCCCTGAGGGGCTTGCCAAACTTTATTCTGTGGAGAAAGCTGAAGCCCAGGATCTTTATCTAAAGGTTGTCACTCCCACTGTCCATACTTATTACCGCGCACCATAACTAGGTTAATAAAGGGTAAGATAAGCTGTCCCTAGGGCGATGCTCTGACATTGGCTCACGAATACCATCAACTACTTCGTGCATTTAAGATTTAACCCGAAATTCCGGTTCTACCGAGTTTGATTTTCGCCGAAAGTTTCGCAATTTTTGGTTGAATCTCACGCCCAGGACGGAAACAGGCCACTCTCATCAAGGACATATGTTGAGAATCCCATTGGCCTTGACAAGAGTATAGATTTTCCTGATATCCTCGTCGAATGCACGGTTGAGAAACCACACACCTTCGAAAAGTGCCAGTGCCAAATAGAAATGGCCAAGGACGACGAGTGAAAGATCTAGTGCCTCATTGAAATATCCAAGAGTTGCAAAAAAACCCGCTGAGAGCGCCTGCGGCCAGCCCATAACTGCAGCATTCTCCCATGTCCGCCTGCAGTTCAAGCGAAGTGCGGCTCCCCACATACTTCCCGCTTTCAACCGAACTTCAGACATACGCCCGATTTGGTGACCTCTGCCCTTACGAGTTCCTGGCATAATGGTCCCATAATGTTTCGGACCCCAACACGACGTACATATAACCCTATGCCGACGGCTTCAAAAACAATACCGAGAACGTCCCAATCAACGGCAACGTGACCCTCGTCATCGGGCAGAAGCTAGATCGATTTAGATCGGAGTCGGGAAACTTTTTGTCGCCATTAGGCGCACTTTATATTGAGCGGGCTCTTCCACCGCTCAATCTCTTCGCGCCGGAGAACAGCAGCTTTCCTTACAACTATCACGCGTACGAGGTGATGCGGGAATTCAATGTTCTGCTCGGTCCAGTCACACCTTGGCTTGAGTAGCCGGGATTAGGCACACAAATCAAGGCGTACGCAAACGTGTCATACTTGGTCGAGAAGCTGTTTTTGACAAGACTCAAATTGTCAGAGATAGATCAGCCCGAAGATTTTGCCGCAGATTATTTGCCAGCTCCAACCGCGCGTATCTCTGGATAATACGCTGCGACGCATCGCCGTGCTACACTGGGGAATGTTCCTTTCAAAGGGTATCGCCTGAGATAGAAACTCTCTACTGTTAGGCATAGTACGTGGAACGATGTTGATATATATTCTCCTGCATACTGTTCAGCTGCTTGATTTTTCGGTATTTTCTGGGCTTCTGCCTCATCGTTTTGGGGCTTACGTGAACTTTTTTTTTTTTTTTGGGAATGCAATCAAAGGCATCATAACATAGAATCCAACCCAGCTTTATGTGGCTTAACTAGCAGCAATGTCTGATATAGTTTGGAACTTTTCGAAGATATAAAGCTATAAAGCTGTACAAGGGCTAAACAAGTACATACGACCACAGGCAGGGGGCAAGATTGTACTCGGATTACAGTGTATTGGGATGCAATCCAGAATGAATTGAAGGCGGCGGAGGCCCCGAAGGGGTCGCTGATTATGGCGAATATATGATATGAGTCTCAACTTTCTTCAACCCAACTAGGTGGCGTGGGCCGCAGTCCTAATTGAAGATATAGGACATTTACCCACGACCCAGCAACCTGCAAAGACCCCGATACATTCAACCAATTACGCTTCTTGTCCGCAACCCCCGAGGCGGATCCACACGACTTGTCCTTCGGCTTCGGGCGACGCATCTGTCCTGGTCGATTACTCGCGGACTCGGCTGTCTTCCTGACGATTGCAAAGTCGCTTGCTATTTTTGATATCCAGCCTAATGGTGAAGAGAGTGTGCGTAAGGAGTTTCTGCCCGGTGTAATCAGTCAGCCCGCACCGTTCAGGCTGAGTATTACGCCACGGAGTGAGGGGGTTGGGGAGCTCACCAGGACTGTGGAGAGGGAGGTTCCGTGGGGGAAGGGGAATAGGGAGCTGATTGAAGGTGTGGACGTAGAATTCTACGGTCAATGTCTTGCAAATCCGCAAAACAATCTGAGTGCATAAGGATATTGTTGAAATGTGGAAATTTGACGATGAGGGTCAAACTTGCTATCAGTGCCTATGTTTCGATTTTTCCAGGTGCATGACATGCTCGCGACTCGCAACGGGTCATCTGCGGGCACCAGGAGATGGCTCGAAATTCTACACACCAAACCTGACAAGGTACTGCAAGGATATTATTGTTTAACAGAGTGAGAGATTGCGACTTTCCTGCCAGCTACAAATTTATTTAGAAAAAGTAGGCGACTTATCCTGCCTGGACGAGCATGGGGCCTTATTCTTTCTGCGAGAAAAGCAATAATCAACAGGCACACTCTGACCTGGCTCTGCAGCTACACATCAGCAGTGTTTCCCCGCCAACGCAGAACAGGGATTCCCGTCAGCTTACCATGGGGATGCGATCGGTATCAAGGTGAGCATTTTTGAGACAACTTGAGTTCATATAGAACGATTTGGAGGAACAAACAAGTCGTGAAATTCAAGAGAGTATACTATTCTTCGTGGTTACGTATATTCTGCTGGCAAGGGATCTCAAAGTTTTGGAATGTGTCTTATGGTAGCGGAAGGGAAAAATCAGAGAAAGGCCTGGACAATCAAAACGATGAACTGGATTTGCGATCGAATGCACCCAACAAGCTTGGCGAGGCACGCTGATTAGTAGGTTCGTAATCCCTGCACAAGGCACACTCGGGCGGTGCGCGCTGTGCCAGGGGCTGAGAGGTTATCTTCTCAGCCTCGCGAGAAGAAAAACTCTTCATCTCCTGACATCGCGCGACTTGAAGCCTGAATTGCCTTCCATAGAGAGGATACACAGGAGCATGGCGGACCCTATCTCAATCATCGGAACAGCTGGTGCGCTGGCAAACATTATCCAACTCGCGACGCAAACAATAACTGCAATTCGCGAGCTGCAGAGCGATTGGAAGGATGCAGACCTTACATTCCTCAGCCTGACGGGTCAGCTTTCCTCGCTGCGTCTTGCATTGACCAAGATAGAGGAATGGATGGCTCTTGAGGCCGGAGCCCACTATCAGCTCGTCATAGACCTGGACGATTCGCTCAAATGCTGCAATATTCTACTCACAAAACTCCAAAACGTTGTGAGCATTCTTTCCCAGAAACAGAGCAGTTCCTTAAACTTCCAGAGCAGACTCAAGTTGGTCTTTGGCAAGAAAAATATCGACGATGTTCAGAATCTACTCGAGCACCAGACCAATGCTCTCAACTTGCTTTTGACCGCGTGTAACTGGTACGTTTACGTATCCCGGGAGCGATTTGAGACAATGTGGTTATACTAACTAATAGAGCTCAGTAAAACTGGCGCCGAGCAAAAAGCCTTGCTCGAAAGATCCAGTAGCCAGAAAGTCCTACGCCAAACACACCTTGACTCGGCTTCATTGGTGGCTCAATATGACACAAGCTCTATTGCGTCACAGCCGACGGATGATTCATCGCAATTGTCTCGGGCATTTTCATTCGACCGCACACTTTTTACTTCCAACGTGTATGAGCGCTTTTTTCGAGGGCTCACAAAGAGGCATCTGGATGTTTCACAGACCCATGCTTCACCCCTTCAACAGGAAACAGCAGACAGAGACAATCCGGGGCAACATTATCAAACACTGCTGTTTATTGGTAGTGAATATAGCGGCACTGATGCTATTATAAACAAAATAGTCGACACTTGGTCAGACTTTCCCATCAAAATTCATCTCAGGCTCCAACAAATGGTCGCATATCGGTTTGTCATCCTGAGCATGAAAGCTATCCTGACCGCGCTTGAGATCGCTGGTATCAACCTTCAATCTGATGTCAATATGGATTATTCCGCTTTCTTACTGGGTTATGTAGAGGATACGACTCTCACAAAGCCTATTGATGACCGTGTTGGAGGCTCGTTACGCTCATTGTGGCACGACTCATGCATGGAGACAGTTCGCCAGTCTCCCCAGGAATTTGGTATGACCGATTCGACGCTCGAGTATGCCCCCCCTAAGACTCATGCTTCATGAGCCAGACTTATTGACGAACACAGTCTTCTGGACGAGCATGAACGCATCCTCTCTCACGAGTATAAACCGACCAGCAGGGATATGCAAACCTTGAAAAACAGAACACCAGCAGTAATGGAGGTCTATGTGCGGTAAAATGTGAACCGTGACATACTAGAAGGAGGAACAGGTAGCGTAGTAATAGACGGGTTTCAAATTCGTGATGTGACGCTTCGCTATAAATCGAACACGCCTTACTTCTTCGAGCCTTGCATGACCCTTTTCTTACCGGTGGAGCATGCTGGCTACGACAAGGTTTTGGAAAAAGAGCCTCAGCAGACGGAGTTACTTCACTGTATTTCGGAGCTGCGAAAAAACGATACAATCTGACCGGATCCCAAATCACAGGAGATCTGTCATCATTGTGACCCCGCCCCATGATTTCGAGGCCAAGCTGGCAGCCCATCCATTTGCAGATTATTATTCGGGGTATATGGGCGTCAATGAGCCTGACATAGTGGCAGCGGCTGTCGGGCGTGAGCTCGGTAACCTGCACCGTGTCCCATTTGTTTCGGCAATAATGACCGCTTCCGAGCTGCCCCCCAAGGAGTCCTACTTGGGAAGCCTGATTTCAATATCCCATTTCCTTCGGGAGCTTCACATGGATGGCTTAGGGTGGCTAAGAAGCCAAGGCGAAGAAAAACGGCCCGACGAAGCCGCCTCGGTGGAGAGGAGCGCTGAGGTCATTGCATATCCCGCGCCGTGCAAACTGAGGACTATGCCGCAGATACAGGTTGCTCAACACCCAGTAAGGGGTTTTGAGAGGGAGGCTCCATGGGACAAAGGGAATAGAGCGTGGTACGGAAGATAAAGAGAGAGGTACTAGGGGGAATAAATGATGATGAAAAGGATGAACTATTGGGATACTTCTGATATTTTGAGACCGAAGTTACGAAAGGAAAGGAAGAGGGTTGGATTGTATTGGGATTTTTCTCTTCCTTAGAACTTCTTTCGTAGTCAAAATTTCACAGAGACTCTATCTGATGCAAGTAAGTCGAAGCCTATTTTTGGCATTTGAAGACACTAGAAACAAACATAAAGGTGATGCTGGTCTGTGTTGTCGAAGAAATGAAATTGGAAAGACGCTGCACAGTGAAGCAAGTATTTTTGTCACAAACTACCCGATCATCATGGTCACCATGGCAGTCTAAATCATTCCTAATCATTCTTTAAGACCCAATAAGCCTTGACCCAAAGGTCTGTCCTTTCGCTCTCACCATCATCCCCAAGAACCAACCCACTATCCGCCTCCATCTGATCTAAGAACGCATTGCGAAACATTTCCCTGTATTCTGACCAATCCTCACCAGCCTGCCTCTTCAACTTCCTCATGAGCTCCCTCCACCGCGCATCCATTGTCATACCCCGCTTCAGCCGCGCATGCAGCACATCTAGTATATACTGTGGCGTCCGTGTACTCAGGAACCGCGCCGTACACCGCTGTCTCGAGCCTTCTCCATACTCCTCATCTTCATAGTCATCATCACCGATACACATTCAAACATGCCACTACCACACATCGCAATCCTCGAACACTGCTTCACATCCCCAATTCGGACACGAGATCCCCCGTTGTGGTGCAGGCAATCTAACACGTGTCTCGTGTCGCAGCCAGGCAAGGCCGTTGCGTTCCAGCAAGGAAAGCTATATGAGTCATTCCTCTCGGTTTGAGTACGATACAATCTTGGTCAAGACGAGAGACGCGGGCCAGGCTCATCATAGTGACAGCGAAAGTAACAAACAAGGGGCAATGTCCAGGAAAAGAGGTTGTTCAGTTACACGTCAGTGGGCCCGATGCAGGCAAAGGAAGGCCCGTTCGGGAATTGAAAGTCTTCGCCAAAATCTTCCTGGAGGTTGGGGAAACACCGCAAGGTTTCTATCCCGCTTGATGAGAACTCATATATGAGCTGGAATTGTCAGAAAGGCCGGTGGGATGTTGAGAAAGGTCAATTTGTGATTCAGCTGGGCCGTTCTGCTAACGATGTGATCTTAGAAACCACCATAGACAAAGACAGTTTATAGACTCATTAGCTTTCCTAATGCAAAGTTTTGTTATATATATATATATATATATATTTACTAACTATTAATATGTTTCAACTTGAACTACATATTTCTCTGACACTGAAGGATAACCGGCAAACAGGACATCCTTCAAAAACACCCTCCGCAGCCCTTGCCACACCCCAGCTATGGCCGCCACACTGAGGGATACGGTTAATGGTGTTGCTCACACCGGCTTGCGCCAACACAGTTTCGGCGTTAAGGGTGTTGGGAAGCGCAAAATCATAGAGGCCAGCTCCCGGAAGCAGCTGCTTGGACCGTAAAGCGGACACAGATGCCACGGGGACAGGAGGAATAAAAGGGACTTGCGAGAAAATAACGTATGAGCCAAAGTAGTCGGTGGTATTTTAAAGCATTTCCGTCGCAAGCCCACCGCCCATCGACAGGCCGACGAAGCTGCGATTTGCCTGCAGTGCGCCGACAGCGAATGTCTCTTCCACCCAAAGCATGAGATGCTGGAAGTAATTTTCCCAGACGGCGGCGTCGAATGCATAGAGACCAATTTGGTCGTAGGTCGTGTAGTGGTAGTCCGTTTCGTTTGTTGAAAAATCGCCTGGTGTGAATCCCAAATTGTAGAAAATCGGCGTCACGATTATGACCGGGGGGATGTTGCGGCTGGCAATCAGCCTGTCCACGATGATTTGCAGCCGGCCTTGATTGAACCAGTCCACGTGGTTTTCACCCCGTGCATCGTGGAAATAGAGAACATGGTACTGCTTCCTTTTACTGTATCCTTGGGTGGGGGGTTTCACCCCAGCAACGTGCACGTCCTTGTCCGAATATTTTGACCCTAGAGAGGTGTAGTTGTGGAACTGAACGAGGCCGCGGTGCTGCGGGCTTGGACAAGAGCCGATTCAGCGGCTAGCGAAGACAGGGACGCAACAATGACAGCAAGGGAGCGAAGACAAGACATAGGAGACAAGTCGAACACGTAAAAGCCTAGATACGTCAGTCGATATGAGCACGCATCTTCGCTCTTGCTTGAAATACCACCGCCGCGTGTACAAAACCCTCGGTCCCGGTTCGGCGGCATTTTGGCCAAAATCGTGCGCGTGTCCACCCGAGTTCTGGAGGACAGTTCCTCATCTCCGCAACTTCTCCAGACTTTTTTCCCCACAGCCTCCCTCGTGCAGGTCAAAAGCGCTGGGGTGCGATAACTCGAAGTCCTGATTCAATATTTCCTCCTCGCTTACGTTCATTGATATTGTGAATTCACTTGCCTAATATTTTACCCTACTCAAGGCGTCATCTCGAGAATGGCTAAACAGGACGAAGAAGGTGGACGACGCTAAAAATGAGAGCCCTGGGCAACAGTTGCTCGAGGAGGAGCGTCAAATCGACATATGGCAAGCAGCAATGTCAAACAGCGCGTGCTTCTTCACTCCACGGCCGCTTTCTTCGCAGGAATGGTGTTCGGTTACGACTCTATTTTTAACGGAGCCTCCATTTCGATGCCGGCTTTCCTCGCCTACTTCGGCGCTGTGGCGTCAGATGGATCTTATTACATTTGGACATCGCTGTGGGCTGCCATGTCAGCTCTACTCCAGGCAATCGGCGGCTTCAGTATTGGAATGGTCTCTGACTCCATCGGCCGCAGGTGGTGCTGCATCCTCGCTTGTTTCATCTCCATTGCAGGCGTCGGCATGCAGTACGCGGCGCAGAGCCGTGGACTCCTCTTGGGTGGCAAAATACTCAACTGCCTCGCGATCGGTTGCCTGATGGGTACATCCACAGCGTGGGCGTCGGAAATATCGACCCTGCGACTTCGTCGTCCCATTCAGTCGGGCATGGTCCTCTTCACCGTCCTCATGCAGGCGATCGGACTTGCTGTGATCCGCTGTTACGCGAGCGATATAGCACAGCACGCGTTCCGCATGGTTTTTATGATCCAGTTTGTCTGGCCCGTGGCAACGGCTGCCATCTTCCTCGTCATTTCCGGATCCCCCACCTTCCTGATCCTGCATAACAAACTGGACGACTCCAAGCGCGCCCTGGCTCGCATATATGGCACAAATGTCAATCTTAGCACTCGGTTCTCCATCCTACATGCAGAAATTGACGCGAACGTGAGTCTGCCGAGGGGAGATACCGGCAGCTACCTTGAGGCGTTGCGCAGTACAATCTCAAAAGAACACTAACCGTTATCTGGCTGTTTGTTGCAGTTGGGTTCAACGGTGGTTATCTACTCTCTCATAACGTTTATTTCCTCATCATTGCCGGCCTCGAGGCTATACATTCTTACGACGTCGCGATTGGTGGATTCGCGACCCTCGCGATTATTACCTCCTGGTTCTACATGGAGAATCTCAGCCGTCGTTCTCACTGGCTGATCGGTACAGTCGGCAATATTCTCGGCATTGGGATCCTCGGGGGCTTTACTATGTGCCCGGTGGGGGCGCGCTATGGGCGATCGCGATTCTGATATAAGTTTATAATTTCCAAATGTTTATGGATTCACCCTAGCTAATAACTATCGACCAGATAGGAATATTCTGATTTTATGGCAGGTAATCACCATGACATCCATCGGCTAGGTTATCACAGCAGATATCTCCACCTACCGTCTCAGAGGCAAAACACAGTCGATCCCGGTGATCTCGGCCGCATTCGCCACTTGGTTCTTCACCTTCACCGTGCCCTATGTCTACAACACTGACGCAGGGAACCTGGGTGCCCGTACGGGCTTTGTATTCATGGGCTGATCGATTCTTCTCTTGGTGGGTTCGGTTTTCCTCGTCCCCGATCTGCACGGGTTCACCACCGAAGAGATCGACTGGCTGTATGCAACCGGAGTTCGTGTCTGGAATCTCCACAAGTAAAAAGGCGGATGTGCCTGAGACAGAAATTCAAGTGCTAGCCCGTGATTACTGGGAATACAAAGTCTAGTTTATTGGATGCGTTGTGTATTCCACGAGGCAAAGCGCTTGTCCGAACATTTACTATATATATCATTCATGCCAGCCGGCAATTACTGTAAGGCGAACAGAAATATACTCGTTTTTGTCATCAGAGCATAAAGTTATAAGACAGCAATGCTAGCAATAAGACCATTGTCGACCTTAGGATACCGCTAGTATTTCATTTTATTCAGCATCCACTTGGTCATTGGATATTCCGACATTTGTGATCTAGCTTAGTCATTTACCCCTTTAGTTCATGTATTTAGTTGAACATCGCAGCTAGATAGAAGAAGCAGAGACCTCCACATAAGCAGGTCATGCAGCAAAGGTTCGATACAAGTCATTACGTTGACCCGCAAGTTCGACAACCATTTAACCTGCCCCAACCCCCTGGATTATGTCTGGGTTTTAGTAGCCTGAGGGTTAGCTGACCTGTCGCGACATGTCGGATCGGGCATACTAAAGCCCGACCCATGACCAAGAACGGCCCCACGTATCATTCATTCCTTTTGCCTCCAACGGGCATAACTTGATAAATCTGCTGATGTTGATATCATGTTTGTGAAAGAAAATACGTGTCTTCTCTGCTACCTTCAGTCCATGGCTTGATGGAAAGTGTCTAGACTCAACGTGCATCGAAGCCGCAGCCACATCCTTCAAGCTCCACTAGGTGTCCTTTTCTTTTTTATGCAATATGAGGGAGCAGGTAAAGCTTGCCTGTTTAGCTTGGTTTGTTCATGATTTCTTCAAGAGTTCGTCAACATGTACGGCTAATCTTTACTCTCTATAAGCCGCGCATCCAAAACCCGTTGCGACGGCCAGAGCCCCTGTATCAGTGTCAGTAAAATGGAGTGGGCGGACTGCTACTACATTGCTGACAGGTTCATTGTTTATAGTGCATTTCTAATCAGAGGGAGTGTCACTATCGTCCCAGCCATCGGGGAGGTGCTCGACGAGGAGTCCACCGTGGGAATGTCTCAAAACGTACCCCAATACCCAGCTCATCGACGGTCCCATCAACCCAGCAGCTAAATTCTAGTGGAAAAACTGGTACGATCTGTTTGCTGCCAATAATGGCGACCAGCTCTTTTCTTTCCTTTTCTTTTCTTTTCTTTTTTTCCCCTTATGGACCCATGTGAGAGTGTTGTCCTAATTGTCTGTGGCCCGTTTCTAGGGGGCGGGACTAGTGGTTTACCACCATCCAGAAGAGCTCAGGAAAGCTTACAAGCAATTGCTCTAGACAGAGGATCCGAGCCTTCCAAAGACAGTGGAACACTATCATCGGCAAGCCATATCCACCTAAGCCATGTTACCTCTCAGAGATTCCCGAAGCCGCCCTTGGTTCTGCGAGCCTACCAGAACGAAGATGATTTGTGAGCCTACTCTAGTTGCGGCCTATCTTTCATTAAAGGTCCGACCGGAGATAGCAACGCTGACCTGTCAGGCTCAATGCATATTACATCTACATTCATCCATATCTCCCACTGCTTCCGCAGCCCGCTCGACCCCAGTACGAGGATCGGCCCGTGGCATTGTCTGTGCAAGATATTGAAGCCAATCTTTCTTTGCTGCCATTCTGGCCTACCTCATCACTCAGCTTGGCATTAATGTCAATCCTCGTTTTGGTACCGACCCAGGGGGACATCCAAGCGCTGGCAGAGGAGCCTGTTCTTCTTCGGCGGTCATACGCTGAGGCGTTTGCACGGGCAGCTCTAACGAGCATTCAAGAGGCTATTGAGGAGCCATGCTCGTTAACGGGCCGCCACCAGAGCTTCACTTCTAACGCCACTGCTTCGCGCAGCTCTTTTTTGGAAAGTGTCCCTCTGAATTTAGAGCCAATTCTTGGACTCTTGTTGCTTAGCATATACGAATACTGCCAAAGTAGCAGCAGGTCGAAGATGCGGGCTCGCACCAATCTGGCACTAACAACTGCCATGGATATGTCGCTTCACACCCTGAGCCCGGAAGTCCCAGAGAATCTTGACGCAAAAAGGAGAGCCTGGTGGGCTACTGTAAGTTCCCTCCATGATAGAATATCCACGCAGTGCAGGCTTTTAACCGGACTGGATTAGGTTTTCATAGTCTATCAATCGTCGATCTGCAATGCTACCGTATGTATAGCGTGACATATGCCTGATACAATCCCCAGTTGTTTAACTGAACCATGAGCAGCCGCCGATCATTCTTATGGATGACCCACGTATAACAACACCTTTGACTGAATTCCGTTGTTGCTTAGAGGTAAGTTTAGCTCAGATTTTTGCTGTACCCCTGCCCCATCACTCTGTATCATATGGTAACACTCCCTCAGCCCTGGTCTTTACTAGTGAGGGCACAAGATGCTCTCTTCAAAGCATCTTGTATAGTAACGGAGCTCCTGAACGAAGAAAATGGATCCAAGTTGGCAGCATCGCTTCCGGATCGTGTTCGACAGCTTGATTATCACCTTGTGGCACTGGTCGCCGAATCTGATCGCTGTCAATGTATCACAAATCAACAGGGTGCCGAAGCCTCTGCCACCCGAATTATGTGGGAGATTGCTCGAGCTTTCATTCACACGTAGGATGTGATTCCCTGTTAACATCCGACGTATAATCACTAATTATTATCCCCCTGGCCTAGTTCCCGCGTTAAACTGCACTACCTTCAAGCGTTTCCAGATCGTCCTTTTCTGGGCGCGTACTACTTTGAGCCTACACTATCTGATGACGCCGCTCAGCAACTTTCCTCCTCCCGGGTAATGGAAATTAAAGCTTTCTATCCATTTACGGAACAGGAGTCCCTGATCACATGTCTAAAATCATCTTTGACTGTCTCTCGCATCTTCCGCCATCTTCCTTTGCCGAACCCGTACTACTCGGACACGGAGTTCCTAACGAACATCCCGCGACCGGAACTAGCCTCTTCTCCCATAACTTCTTATCCTCGCTCCTTCCCTTATACACTATGTTGCGAGCTACAGGCTATGTTCGTACTTGCCACACTGCTGCAGAGGGTCCGCACAGGATCTTACTCCGGAGACCTTATGTCTCTATCTTTCCTCTTTCATAATCCACAGATGGAGATTGAGAAGCAGGACGTCGAGAGACTAAGCGAGGAGTTACAGAATGGTGTTGAGACGCTTTTATCATCTTTGCGAAGGAATAGTATATTTGAGGGCGTCTCTCGCATGGCGAGGAAGGCTGAAGAGATGTACAACGCTATGTTAGCCCAACAATTCTAATCGGCCTACTCACTATGCGCGGGGGAAAAGCGAAGGGTATGTCTATCTGTAATTCCTGTATAGTATACGAAGCTCTATGCGTTGGTCTGCCGAACCAAAAGGACATTTAAAGTTTTCACGACCTCTACTTGTGAGCCTATTCAATCTTGATGGTGACCTTTCCAACATGCTTTTGGGCGCCCTGTAAAACCTGTACTTAGTTTTTGTCTTCATATGAGGCCAGTGCACTTCCACACTTCTGGGCAACTCAACTCACCATATACTGATAGGCTTGTACGGCCTGTTCAAGACTGAATACCTGCTTATCAACAACAGGGTGGAGATTGGTAGCCTCGATGGCGCAGACCATTTCCTGGAACATCGCCCGACTACCAACATAAACGCCTCGGGCTGTGCATATATGACTCAATGCCTCGAGAAGACCGGGCTGCGGGGCATCGCTCGAACCCAAGAAGCCAATAACACTGATAATACCGTCCATCTTTATGCACTTGAGGCTCTGTTCAAGGGTGCCTTGGCCGCCGACGTCGATAACTTGGTCGACTCCTGTTTGGCTCAGAGTAAGCTGACGAGCAGCTTCACCCCAGCTCGGGTTCTCCTTGTAATTGAGAACATGGTCAGCGCCGAATTGCTTAAGGAATTTAGCCTTGTCCTCGGAAGAGGTGAGTGCGATAACGGTTGCGCCAGATGCCTTTGCGAACTACAGAAAAAAAAAAAGGATTAGAAAATGACTATGTGGAAGGCTCCTTATCATTCATCGAACTTCAGATAAAAAGAATCAAGTTCTTCGTCCTACCTGCAGCCCAAATATACTCACACCGCCTGTCCCCTGGACCAAAACAGTTTGACCAGGCTTAAGTGGCTTGAGACCGTAAAGGGCGTTCCAGCTAGTGAGGGCCGCACAGGGCAGAGTAGAGGCTTCCTAACGGTGTCAAGTTCTTGGGCGCCTTGACCAGGCCCAACTCACGATACACACCGTACTGGCGCAAGGTGCCGTCAATAGTCCCACCAACACCACTTACGGCGGCTGCGGGCGTGATGTCACCGAACTGATGGGCTTGGTTGAAGATAGTGAGGACGACGTCGCCCTTCTTCAACTCCGTCACGCGAGAGCCGACTTCGATAACAACCCCGGCGCCATCAGAGGCAGGGACGATAGGATATTTATGAGCGAAAGGGAACGTTCCCTGTTATCGTCATCAACAATTAGTGGCGATCACTGAAAGAGGCTATCTAGTGTGTCAATGTTAGGGAAAATCACTAACCTTTGCGATTGCAAGGTCACGGAAGTTAAGGGATGCTACTTTAAATTTGACTTGAACTTCATTCTCGCCAACTTGGGGAATGCAAGATTCGGTGTAACTCATGCCTTTGAACTCCTTATCAGGAGTTTCAACGGACCATTGCTTCATAACACTAGCCATTTTGGTTGCAATCGGGTTGTTTATCACTTGGTAGCCAGAGAAATGTTTCTTTCAGGACGGAACTCACGGCGGGACATGAGGAATGGGAGGATTGAAAACCCTTATATGGAAAATTGGTAAGTGTCGTTTCTTCAGTGACGTAAAGGCTTTGACAGCTTTCAAATAATTATTAAGCATTGAATCTTCCAGATTTCCTGCTATCCTGAGATCCATCGCTTGTATGCCAGAACTCGAGGCTGAAGATCACTGAAGTTCGGAGGACCCACTCTGAGTTTGGCCCGTCGTGTTCAAACTCCGCTCAACACAAGCCAAACTCCGAGCGTCTCATGGCCAGCCATTCAAACTCCGAATAATCCATCATACTGCGCATGATGTGGGGTAGCTTCTTTTGAGTACAAATATTGAGAGGAATCGCTACGACGCCAGGCAATCTCACAAAAGGGCCTGCTATACTCGGACCAAAAAGTCTCCGTCTTAGCAATACAACTCGCCTCTTATGACGCATAGTTAAATGCCTGCTCGCCAGCTAATGCCAGACATAGCTGTTGAGGCCACAATGTACCCAACGGGAGAGTAATGTAGGTTGTGGGCTCATGGCTGTGTTTGCTTTGAAACCATACTCCAGTGTGTCAAGATTGCGGTGGGATAGGAGAATTAAGGAGCTTGACGGGGTCCGTCCAATGTTGGTGTGCTCGATTGAACGCAAGGCACTCCCATAGACAAACCCCGCTTTTTCTTTGATGAATCATGGTGCAAGACGCATCAATTTCATGGACGACCACTATTGCCGGTAGTAAAAATCGCCCCCACAGCGTCGCCACGTCGATGTCTTCGGTCCTCGGATGGCTTATAAAGTTACAAAGTCCCTGTCACCTAACAAATATAATCCGACAACTTCAAACAAGCTAACAGAGAGATATTCTATCTACTTCCACCCTTTCTTATCAGTCTACGTGAGGAGAAATCAACATAAAAAGAATGGCTTTTTCATTCGACATCCCTCCCAAAAAGCCCTCCACGGAACGCTACTTTGACGTCGGTAATTATAGCTGGAAAATAACGACATCAATCTCCGAGGCCCAGACCTGGTTCGACCGCGGCCTAATCTGGACCTACTCCTTCAACCATGAAGAGGCCTGCAACTGCTTTAAGCAAGCTATCGCGCACGACCCTAACTGTGCCATGGCCTACTGGGGATTCGCCCTGGCCGCCGGCCCCAACTACAACAAGACCTGGGCGATGTTCGACAACAATGACCTACAGAGGACGGTTCCCGCATGTCACCACGTTGCCACGCTAGCCCTTGAAAAGACCCAAATGGTAGAGACCGCCGTCACCCCAGTTGAGAAAGCGCTTATCGAAGCACTCCAGAAACGATACTCGCTGTCCGAGTACAACGAGAACGTGGACTTTTCCATCCCTAATAAGGACTACGCCGACCACATGCGCGAAGTCTATCGCACCTTCGGCACTGACCACCTAGATGTTCTCGCCCTCTTTGCCGATGCGATCATGGTCTGGAAGGCGAGACAGTTCTTTGATGCGCAGACCGGCAAACCGATCGTCGACTCTCCTGTCTTGGAAATCCAGGGCCTTCTCGAAACCGGCCTGCGACAACCTGGCGTTATCAATCACCCTGGCATTCCGCACCTCTACATTCATCTGATGGAGCGCTCCAACACCCCTGAGGCCGCATTAGCGGCGGCGGATATCATCCGCGACCTTGTTCCCGACGCCGGACACATGGCCCACATGCCCACCCACCTCGATGTCCTTCTAGGCGACTACTGGCGGTCCATGACCTACAATCACAAGGCTACTATTGCCGATGACAAATTCTTCGCTGTCTACGGTGGCGTTAACTTTTACAGCTTCTACCGCCTGCACAACTACCATTCCCTCATCTACGCGGCCATGCTCGCGGGCCGAGCAAAAGCTGCGCTGGAAGCCTGCGATCGTATGGAATCAACAATCACGGAAGAGATGCTCCGTGTCGACTCGCCACCCATGGCCGACTGGCTTGAATTCTTCTGCTCCGTTCGCGTGCACGTATTTATTCGATTCGGCATGTGGGCCGACCTTGAGGCACTCCAGATCCCAGAGGATAAGGATCTCTTCTGCGTTACCACAACAATGATCCACTACGGCAAGGGAATCGCATATGCGTCAACAAACAACCTCCAGCAAGCAGATAAACAGCGCAAGCTATTCCAAGAATCTGCAAAGAACGTCCCACCTGCCCGCCTTGACTACCCGAACCGGATCGTTGACGTTCTAAAAGTCGCAACTGCAATGCTGGATGGCGAGATCGAGTACCGCCGCAAGAACTATGATCTCGCGTTCGCCTCCCTCCGCGCGGCGATCCGGGCCGAGGACGCCCTCAAATACACGGAACCCTGGGGCTGGATGGTCCCCGCACGCCATGCGTATGGGGCTCTCTCGCTCGAGCGGGGGCTCGTGAATCAGGCGGCGCTAGCGTACGCGGAGGATTTAGGGCTTAGTGAGACGCTGGCTAGGGCGCATCAGCATCCGCGGAATGTGTGGGCGTTGCATGGGTATTATGAGTGTCTTACTAGGTTGGGGAGGGCGGCGGAGGCGGTGATTATTGAGGGTTTGTTACGGGTGGCGCAGGCGCAGGCGGATGTAGAGGTCGGCTCGTCGTGTTTTTGTAGATTAGTGGAAGGAGGAGAGGAAAAATGTGCGACGGGGGGAGGGAGGGGAGGCGGAGGTAAGGAGGATTCTTGAGTAGATATAGGCGGGATCACAGTACAGTTTTGCTATTTTTCCTAAAGCTATAAAAATTGTGAGACAAGAAAACCACTCAAGAAACAAAGGATGCTGAGCCAGGAAGTAGCGGTGACCCTTGCTTGGGCATTGCTAATTCGTTGAGCCGAAGTCGAGTAGGAACGGAAATCCGCATGGCTGCAAATATTACAGACGGACATTGCGCAGTTGCCACACACCAACGCCTGGCATGAAATCAAGTTAACAGACCTTCTCCGACGACCAAGCTCGTATTCTCTCTCCCCAATACCAGAAGCAGACCGGCACAGGGACCAACGCCACACAAACAGCCCCGAGTATAGTCGTAGTCCTCGCGACACCCAGAGCGTGGACCATCTGGCTGGCGAATAGCGGGAACACAGCCCCGAAAACACTTCTCATCGCCCCGTTGACCCCCATTGCACTATTGGCCATACTAGTGTAGCAGTCGATAATATACGTGAACCCCTGAATGAAGAGCAGATACATGCCGCAGCCGGTTACGAAACTCGCGCAGGTAGGGCTTGCCCAGGGTACAGTCGTGGGCGAAGCTGTCCAAGCGAACCAGAAGATCCCGATGGGGACCATAATCCCGCCGACGATCATTGGCGGGAGGCGGCTTTCGGGGATGTAGGTGCTGTCGGGGGCGTGGCTGTGGTGGCGGGTGTAGACCTGGTTGGTGATGATAATTCCGACGGAGCCGGCGAATACGCCGCCGATAATCGCGAGGAGGGGCATGTATTTCAGGCTTGTAGACCATTCGCGGTCCTTGCCGAAGGCAA
The DNA here is from genome assembly GCA_023627405.1 of Penicillium sp. S1316. NCBI lineage: Eukaryota > Fungi > Ascomycota > Eurotiomycetes > Eurotiales > Aspergillaceae > Penicillium > Penicillium sp. S1316. The sequence continues at coordinate 311,511 of JAMAHF010000022.1, forward strand.
CAGGGTATGTTTGGTAGAACAGGAAGAGAACGCCGTAGACGAAGGACTGGTATAGCGTCAGGAAAGCGAGGATGGGTTGGGTAGTGAATAGCCCTAAGGATAACTGTCAGAGTAGGTATAATCAGAGGAAGTGAAATGGGAACTGGACGCACAAAACGGCCGTACGAGGTAAATACTAGCAAGCACCGACAGACCCTGAGCCTCCTTGTCGGACGCCGTCCTGATATTCGAATTCCCCGTCTTCCTACGCAATGCCCTAGCTCTCTTCCTCAGAATAGCAGGCGCATACGTCTCTGGAAAGAAAAACACGCAAAGGAGCGACGCACCAAGCCCTACAATGACAATCACCCACATGGTCCATCTCCAGTTTAGCTCCCGCGACTCCGAGCCCATAATGAGCCCTCCAAACACAGGCCCAAACGTTGGACCCGAGAAGACCAGAGACACAGCCAACGCCATGGCGTTCCCGCGCTGAGACACAGGCCAGCAATCGCTCACAACGCCTCCAAAGATAGCGACTGGCGCTACTCCAAAAAGACCACCGAAGAACCGGCCGATCATCACGGTTGGGACGTTATTGCCTGCTGCGGGCATTATATCGAAGAGTGAGGAAAGGGTGAGGCCTATCAACATGGGCCATTTGCGGCCGAAGCGTTCGGAGATGGGGCCGAAGGTGAGAAAGCCGAAGATGTAGCCCTGCTTGACGGTTAGCAACACTGGGTTTGAGGGAGTTCATCAAAGTTAGGTAGGGGAACGTGCCACCAGAAACAAGGTCGTCCCCAGAACAGCAACCTCATGGCTGGCACCAAACTCCTTCCTGAATTCCTCATTCCCGGTTCCAAAAATGCTGCTCGCTATGGTTCCAATAAGATTCAACACTGCCACCACGAAGGTAACCCAGATCTTCCACGGCAGAGGCCAGTTCAGCGGGATACCCTCGTCGTTTGGGCCATCAAATTCGACCCTGTGCCGATGGTCGCCCTCTAGGTCTGTTTCGCGTGTCTCGGTTGTTGCTTGCAATGGGCCCATTATGAGTAAGAAAATCATAATTTATTAGGCTCTCCCAGGTACGTGAAGATGAGGTAGGCGTCGGTTCGCTTTTAAGATGTTGCGGATGGAAAATCGCGTGGATCAAAATGCCCATAGCTATCAGCCGACGGAAGATATTTCTATAACTAGCCTAGATACATTACCCACCAAGTTGGGTAGTAGCCCCTCGGACCAAAATATCCAAGTACGAATTACGTATCTTTGGCTGGTCGAGCAGATCAAAGGCCGAGTCGCCGTAAGCTCCACTATACACAACGCTGACTTTTATCTCAACATTTCTCTCCTCATTATTATCTCCTCATGGTAGACAAATAATTTTATGGAATGAACGTGGCGGAGATAATATTATTATCGGGTTTTCTTCTTGTTAAATGTCAAATATGATTCCCCAGAGTTGCCTCATAGACTTTCTCAACCTCTTTACTCATCCATTCAACCCCCCCAAATACCGCATCTGCCTTGATCGACTTCCCAAGCGCCTCCATCCCAGACTGCAATTCCTCCATCAACCGCTCGGCATCTTGCACATCCGTCGTCGCACTCGGCCGATCAAGAAGGTACTCATAGTTAGTTATAATCCCAGAGCACATCGCCGTATGGACCTGCCATAGCAACATGGCAAGCGTATAGAAGCTTTGCAACTGGCAGCCAGCCATATAAGGAATCGAGCGAGGAGAGCCTAGCAGGCGCCATGACGTCCAAGGCACAGCAGTGGTAGTCACATCATCAATTGTTGTGTCAGAGTATCTCGGGTTGGGGGACGGCAAGCGGCGGAAAACTCGAGAGATGATGAGCGACGAGTGGAGACAGATTCTTGTTGATTCCGATTCTGTGAATGGGAAGAGGGAGTTAAGTACCGCTCTCTGGCTTGCGGAGAGACAGAAGTCCTGTATTGGACTGGCGGATGATGTACTACGGTTAGCTTCGACCGCGAGGAAGTCAGAGGGGTTGTCGAAGAAGATAGGCCGATCTGGGAACGCGCGGACGCGATGCAGGGTCAGCCGCGAAGTGTGGATGAGCGCGTTGGATATGGCCCATAGATTGCGCGAGGCGTCTGCTTCGGCGCCCTGGTAGTTAGTGATGCAGCGAAAACGGTCTGACTCGGTTGCGAGGCTGAGGATATGAGAGTCCAGAGCGGAAATTTCGTCCCGGATTGAAGCTGGGAGATTCTGACCCATTTCGCGCTGTTGGATAAGTTTACGGGCGATGCAGCAGCTGCGGAGAAGGACTGCTTGGGCATTTACTACGAGTGGCCACGGCTAGGCGGGCGAGGGTTAGAACTGGCGGCTCTGGTTAGGTAAAAATGGGGAATGCAAACCTCGCGACAGCCACGAAATTCGGGAAATACAGTTGTGATTCGAACGTCATCGAAAAGTATCAGTGGGGGCTGGTCCAATGTCAGTACAAACATTTAGTGATAGTGCAACACCCAAACTGACCGATCCACTCATAGCGGAGGAATAGTATACTAGAAACATCTGCTCCCATTAGCATCGTCTAAAAATCACGGTGGATGGCACAGACTGTCGACCACCAGCACCGGCGGTGTGCATCTAAGGAACCGGTGTACGGAGATTCTGTGTGTATTGACAGGTCCATGGCGCTGGTCAGGGCCTGATTCGCCCGGAGGCGCATTTTAAAAATATTCCCGTGCTGGCAACACTCGTATAGACTGAGAAGTTCTGCTGCGAGGATAGGCTCTATCTTCCGGGGAATAGCATGATGTAAAGTACTCTCAACAGTCAAGTTGCTTTGTGACTGTGGTTCAATCGACTCCAAAGACTCCAAAGCCGCCCTCGCATACAGATCGGCGTACGATCGGCGGAGCGCGGCGGACTCATTATCTGCCATGTGCGATACTCCCGGTGGCGCGATCAAGGTTAGTATCGCTGCCATAGCTAGACCTAGTGGAGATTTCGGCCAGTAGGAAAGGTTGGAAGCGTCTGTATAGGCCGAGCGAACGCTCACCTCCACGCACTTGTCCTCATATTGAGCAACTACTGGAGGGGGCAGGAGGGGGAAGTAAGGGTGAATGAATATATAGTACGCATTGATTCTGGGTGCGAAGTCAGCCAGTCTCCTAGGTCGACAATCACAGGCACAAGTGACAATGTACAAATCTTGATCACAGCTATAAGCACGCAGGGTCGGAGCGGGAGGGTCAACTAGGCCCAAAAGATCTTGCGTAATTTCGTCATGGATTCCAACGCTGTAATTCTCCGGCGAGACCCTCGGCGGGCTGAGACTCAACTCGGTCGGAGTTATCGGCACCGGAGCGAAGGAGGCAACTGTACCACCAGCCTGCAGACGATGACGAGATAGCGGGCCTAGAACCTCAGGCTGATTTCCATTGTTATCAACAGTGTATTTATTTGCATGGCGTTGGGCTCTCTTTTTGGACAGCTCTTTAGCTGCCGCTGGACCCCGTCTAGCACCACCTCTCCGACTGGGCTGATATCGGCACTCTTCACCGTGATTGATACACTATAGAGGGTTACCAGAGCGGGTGTGGATTTCAAGTCCCGATAACTTACACTCGCGCATGGATTTTGGCCATCACAGCGGACTTTTGCGACTCGACTGTCATTCTCTTCTATTAGTCCTGCCTCCCTGCATCAAGACACCAGAGTCATGCAATGCACGTACCAAGGGAGACATGCTAGCTTGACGGGCCTAGAAGCAAGCGGCATTGTAATTTGTAGCTGCCAGCTTTGATTGTTTTCTTTTCTCGAAATTAGAAGTTCGATGATGGATACAGCAGAGGCCACTGGGGATTAAAGCGACTGCTCCACTCGGCGATTGACCGACTAGTCAGTTTAGTCATCACTATATTTAAAGGATCATAAGGACTGTCGAAGGCCTTTGCTTTCCATCTCCAAATCTCCACCGTCCTTTGGCTTTCCGTTCTCGATAATTCGTGTCTTTCTCTTACCGACATTATTGCCATGGCTCCTGCAGTGCCGATCCCCATCCCAGCCAGTGACGAGTACTACAACCTCGGCTCGTTCGGCCACATCATCACCACCAGCAGCCCCGACGCGCAGACTTGGTTCAATCGGGGGTTGACATGGGTGTACTCATTCAATCATGTAGAAGGCGCCTATTGCTTTGAGCAAGCTATTGCAAACGACCCGGAGTGTGCAATGGCATACTGGGGTCTTGCCTACGCCGTAGGCCCGAACTACAACAAGCCATGGGAGAAGTTCGATCTGGGCGACCTACACAAATCGGTGCAACGCGGATACGATGCGGCGCAGGCTGCGAGGGAATTTGCACCGAACGCGACCCCTCTTGAGCAAGCTTTGATCAACGCGATACAGTTTCGTTTCCCAACCAATGAGCCTGCCGGGGATTACCCGGCTCTCAACAAGAGTTATGCTGACGCCATGAAGCGGGTATATGATTCCTTTGGGCGCGATCTGGATGTTGCGGTCCTGTATGCCGATGCACTGATGAACATGACACCTTGGTCACTGTGGGATATATTTACAGGGAAGCCGAACCCCAAGGCACCTACCATAGAGGTTAAGCTCGTGCTAGAACGTGCGCTTTCGCAAGAAGAGGATGGCGCAAAGCTCAACCCGGGGCTCCTCCATCTATATATCCACTTCATTGAGATGTCGCCTAGCCCTGAGCGTGGGATCAACGCTGCTGACCATCTGCGCAACCTTGTCCCAGATGCAGGACATATTCATCATATGCCAACGCACTTAGATATCCTCATTGGTGACTGGAAGCGGTCTATTGCTTCGAACTACATGTCAACACTCGCAGATGACAAATATTTCCAGAAACTAGGCGCCAACAACTTCTATACTTTCTACCGCATGCATGACTACCACTCGCTAGTATATGCAGCCATGTTTGCCGGACAATCCAAGGTCGCGCTAGATGCCGTTACTCGCATGGAGGCAACATTACCCGAGGAAGTCCTTAGGATCCAGTCCCCACCAATGGCGGATTGGCTGGAGCAGTTCATGCCCATCCGACTCCATGTGATGGTGCGCTTTGGTATGTGGGAGGAGCTCAAGCGCAAAGAACTTCCACACGACCCAACCTTATATGCTGGCACCACCGCGACCACACACTACGCGCGCGGGATCGCATTTACTGCAACAGGAGATGTCGAAACTGCCCGAAGGGAACAGGATCTCTTTCACCAAGCATGGAAACGTGTCCCCGAGACCCGCCGCGCCTATAATGGCAAGATGGTCGATGTGCTTGCGGTTGCTGCCGCTATGTTGGAGGGGGAGATTGAATACCGAGCCGCAAACTATGCCCAGGCCTTTGAGTCGCTTCGCCACGCGATCGATCTTGAGGATAAGCTACCGTACAGTGAGCCGTGGTCATGGATGCAGCCTGTGCGCCATGTCTACGCGGCGCTAAAGGTGGAGCAGGGCCACCTGGAAGAGGCTGCGCAGGTCTACCGCGCTGACCTGGGCATGGATAATTCTATTATACGGCCGCGGAGGCACCCGAACAATATCTGGTCGCTGCAGGGGTACCATGAGTGCTTGGTGAGGTTAGGGAGATTAGACGAGGCCGCTGTGATTGAGCAGCCTGTGAAATTGGCTCTTTCTGTCGCTGATATGCCTATTAAGGCCTCGTTCTTCTGCCGCTTGGATACGTCGCAGGCGCCAGAGATCCTTGATAAATGTGGTTCCGAGGGCAAGTGTTGTTAGAAGATGTACGAGGCGACTCTTAGGGCGTTAAAGAAAACAATGTACTTGTCTAGGCTTCTTGTTGAATGCTGCGTATATATATACGCAGCATTCAGTTACCATTGCGGCAACATGGAAAGATAGAATGTCTCTCATTAATAATTCAAGAAAGCAATTATGAAAAAAAAAATTTCATAGGCACAGGGTGTCTTACATACCTACAGACTTCGTGCGGGGCAGGGCGAGAGCGTGGTGGGTCACAGATGGTTCGCCAGCCACTGAGAGCTCTGATTCAATCACCGGAGATGCGGCACAAAGCGAGTCAAACCCCGCGGTTCAATTTGGGGCGGAAGTGTTGTAGCTTCGCGGCCCAGTATACAAAAATGAATGCATCCAGGCGCAAGAACTGTTCGTCCGACATTGGTGGGTTAGGTATAGTCTCCTAGCAAGCCGCCGTCTACCTTCCCAGTACTGTACCGCCAGCGATCCCCCTTATAATAATTCGACATGGGTTCCATTCAAATGCATTCATTATGTGAGCTATTGGATAGTATCAAAAGGTTTTGTGCAGCTGATTGTCAGATTGTCTATTGCGCATGAATTCTGTCCGCCAGTATCCTTATTAAATAGGATGCCTATGCCTATGTCTATGTCTATGTCACGTATCGCGCATTTGCCCTCTCATGTGCGGAAAACGACTCAACTGGATATATAGAGCGCTAGGTATCAGAGTTTGAACACCGACCTTTCGTCTATGGCGTCATCTCTGTCGCCGGTCTGCCATAAAGGATTGCTTATCAAGCGCAAACCAAACAATGTAACAAAAAGTACTCTTGTTTACTTTTTAACTGTTTAATTCGCCCACTTCTACATTCATTTCAAATCGCTATCTTCCTAGTCCCGCAACCGACCAAGAACCCCCTCCCACGTACCGCAACAAACATGGCAGACAACCCCCTTCTCCAAGACTTTCCGTGGACCCAGGCGCCAATCCTAGCAAACGCCCCTATGAGCGGCATCGCAACGAGCTCGCTCGCAGCTGCCGTAACATCCGCCGGCGGACTCGGGCTAATCGGATTTATCGACAACCCCCGCATGTTAGACATCCAGCTCCAGCGCGCAAAGGCCCTATTGTTGCGCAAACAGGAAGGCGAAATTGCCCCCGCGGCAAAGAAAGTGGAGGCGAGCGCAGCATACCAGGTCGCAGACTCGGACATCCTACCTGTCGGGGTCGGTGTTATTGTCCTTGGGATGTCCGTGTCATCCTTTCTGCCTCTGGTTGCCAAGCATAGACCCGCGATTGTTTGGCTTTCCTTTGGGGAGGCAAGGGACTTTAAAACTTGGACGGAGAGCATCCGAGCCACAAGTCCCCACACAAAGATCTGGGTGCAGGTGGGGAGTGTTGATGCTGCACTGCAGACTGCGCAAGCCTGTCCTCCTGATGCTCTGGTTCTACAGGGGATTGACGCTGGTGGCCATGGCCACGCGCGGGGATCGAGCGTTATCACGCTTATTCCCGAGGTTTCGGACGTCCTGATCGAGAATGGGTTTATCGGGAGTAGAAGGATTTCCCTCGTTGCTGCTGGGGGGATCATGGATGGGCGCGGAGTAGCGGCGGCAATGGCCTTGGGCGCGTCCGGGGCTGCGATGGGAACAAGGTTCTTAGGTGCGCACGAGGCGGAGATTCCTCGGGAGTATCGGCGGGAGATTCTGTCGGCGTCCGACGGGGGGCAGTCCACCGTGAGATCCCGCATCTTTGATGAGATGTGGTTCCCTAGTGCTTAGCCAGAGATCTATGACGGAAGGTGTTTGAGAAATGCGTGCTACGATGAGTGTGAGCGGGGTGTGTCTATAGATGAGATTCGTGCAAGGCTGTACACGAGGGCTTCCAGGGCCCAGGGGGGCGGCGATAGTTTTAAGGATGTGAGCAGCCTTTGGGCTGGTACGGGTGTGGGGTTGGTAAAGAGTATTGAGAACGCGGGAGATATCGTTCAGAAGGTACGAGACGATGCAAAGCAGCGCCTGCGCGATACATCTCTGGTCCACTGTAGTGCGTGAATGGGGCTTATCTTCATCATGATATACCTGTTGTGGATTTTCATATAATAAATTTTATTGATGGGGGTGGAAACAGATCAAAGGCCAGGAAAACGTCTGGAAAATACCTCCCTATTGGAGACTATTATTGTACATCACTGTCCGCTTAACAAATCTCTCAGCACTTCAGCCGGTGTACGCTTGGGTGCAGCAAGCTCCAGTACCTCCTTACTAGTCGTCGAAGCCGTGCATTCCCCATGCCATCCCGTCTCCAGGGCATATTTAATAGATGTGATGACGTTCCTCACCTCCCCGGTCTGTGCCCATTGATAGTCGTAGTATGAATCGGCGAGTGACGCTAGGTCCTTGTAGGTAACATCCTCATCCTTGAGTTTAAGACCCGTGTGCTGCTCAACGAGGTCGACGATTTGCGCCCCCGCGATATCTTCCGGTCCGTTGAGGACGTATTTGGCCTTGTTGTGCGCCGCAGGATCGTCACTGCCCAGCAGGTGAGCAGCAAAATTCCCGACCTCGGTAGAGTCAATGATGCCCACAGGTCCGTCTTTGGATGCGTGGAGTCGCAGCGGGCCTCGGACTCCCGATCGGCGGTAGTTCTGGATGAATTCCCCCACAGAGGAGAGGTAGAACCGGGAAAAGACGTTGGGCTGAAGCGAAGTCCACTGCATACTTTGAAATTCCGGCGAGCCCACGAGACTTTCAATTGCCCAGTGCTTGCGGGAATAGTAAGCCTTGCAGTCCGGGCGCACGTTGGCGGCGGTGGTTGAGATTCGCACGACATATTCAAGCTGTGCTTAAAGGGCAGCCAGATGGAAGGTGGACTCCTCAGCGAATTGATTGGGATTGTTATGTGATGCAATAAAAGCCCGTACAACCTGGTGTTCTCAAAGCCAATCAGAAGTGATTTTCACCCAGTTTTTCTCCATCATCTCAACACCAGGGAGCTTTGCGAGCTGTTTTGCAATTAGACATTCCAGAGATCGAGTCAGCCCGATTACTCGGTGGTTGGATAGCGTGTTGCTTTTCTAAAGCAAGCTAGGGAGGTTTTCGGTCACGCTGCGACCGGTGTTGCCGGTTGCGCCAACAATGAGAACAGCGGGAGGCATTGCGGACGGAAAGCAAAAGCTAATGTAGGGAGGGGGGTCTTGATTGATGTACAGCAAGATACCAGTCAGTCATGTCCTCTAGCCATGAATTTATACTCTGCGAAGACCAACAAATGGGTTACAAATCGCTTGATGAGAACCAATATCAGTAACGTGTAGGGGTTGCTATGATGGGCAATTGCGGCAACGGGCCGTCCGAGGCAAGTGGCGCTTGAATTGGATCCTTCCATTGTCACTTACTTTACTCAGCTAAGGGAAGGCTCCCCTTCCACCTCCCTCCCAGCTGTTTGTGGAGTCTGCCTCTGCTGCATGTGATACTCCCCGGCCTCCTACAATTCATGCGACCAGTGAACAACAGAATGGGTCCAAAACCATTCAAGTGTAGCTTTCCTGGCTGCACGGCCAGCTATCAGCAGAAGGAGCATCGGCGTCGCCACGAGGCGCAACATCACCGAGATCGAACGATCAAGTGTGCAACCTGTGATCAGGAGTTCGGTCGACAGTGAGCAATAATTTATCTCCTCGCGATAGCTGGAACAATGTATCTCTAATATTACCGGCTTCTCTTAGCGACACGCTCCGGCGCGATATGCGGAACGTGCATGGGGTGGAGGAGCCCACTCGCATGAAATTGGCCTGTAAAGGCTGCCGGAATCAGAAGACCGATGCGAAGACGGTCCGCCTTGTAGCAGCTGCCGTCGTTGCGGAATACAATGTTCTTTAAGGCAAGCAGTTGAAGTACAACACGGGAGTCACATCGCCGGCCGGACGGCCTCGCTATCGCTAGCGCTGGGTGGGAGCCCTGCCCAGTCAGTCTATGAGGAGTCGCTCCGAGAAGGAGGCGCATTTCATTGATCTATATTTCAAGCGGTTCCACCCGTACTGGCCATTCATTCACCAGGGGTCGTTTCGCGGGGCTACTGAGGCACCGTTGCTTGTGCAGTCGATCATTGTTATTGGGTTGCATGTGGAGCCTGTTCATGGCCTATCCCAACCTACAAGGCCAGCTTACTCCATATAATTTTCAGCGTACTGTATAAAGGCAGTGCGCCCGTCGGCCTAGACCTCAAGGCTCGTTTATCCCCTGCCGATGCCGATCTACTCGACAGACTTGTCCAGAGTTGCAAGAAATTGGGCTTGTTATACTATCCGAACATGCTCACGCGGTATCGCGAGAGTGATCTCCCGACGTATGTCTGGGTAAGCATTGAGGAAGTGAAACGATTCAACATAGCTTTGTACAAATTTTGCGGGGTGTGCAGCGAGCAGGAATATTGGACAGCGGGCTTGAATCCAACCAGGGCCCCCAGCAGGCGTCTTCGCGCAGCCGATTTACAATTCCCATTACCAAAGAACACTCGCTTGTGGAATGCTGAGGATAAGGCAGAATGGGTGTTTGCTGTTACAGACGATGTCTACCATCACAGGCTCAGAGACGCCTAGGAGGGAGAATGGATATCAAGGTTGGCCAATGTCTTGGAGATAGAGGGGTCCCTTCGCAGGGTATAGTGAAGAGTGAGAACCAGCAGCCGAACTGTTTGACAACAAAAATTCTACATGCCATGACGACTCTGCTGAGCCTTCGGAGACTGTCCGCTTGCTTCAGAAACGCATGCCGGAATGTTCAGTAATCTTAATAATAAGGTGTCTATCAGCGGGGTGATCAGTAATCAATAAATCAAACCCTGGGCCAAGCGGGCCAATTACGCCACCGAGACAATGTAACCCACTTTCTACTGTGGCGAGGGCTCCGCAGTCTTTCTTCAGGGCACAGGCTGCGATTATCCATTCGCTAGGTAAGAGCCGCTCGCCGATCGGAGCCAATAAGAATGTCCATAAGGGTAGTAATGCGGTCGGCTATAGCTACCGGCATGCTCATTATCATTAAACTTAAGCTTATCGGAGTGATTAGTGAACACCCCCTAAGGAGCGTTGCTAGAGCCTCGAGCGATCTACCAATGGCTCGGAATGATTAGCACCGGTCCCCGATCATGTTCAATATCAAAGATAGGATGCGGGATCAATTTGTAATGAGCAATGCCTCGTCGTTGTTCCGCTCTATTTGACATGACTCTGTAGAGGCACTGGAGAAGAGTCCGGCCTTCGTCAATCGCCCCAAACCCGCATTACAATGGATTCCCAACCAGAGAGCAATGACCCTCCCCACGAGGGTCACGGAAACGTCCTCAATCGCGTCCTCACTCGTCTCTCTTCGATCGCGCGGACGAGCACCATACCCAATAATGAGGAGTCAATCAGCAATGACTTGGATTGGGAGAAAATGCCCGAGGTTCAGGCTCTCCAGCAGGCGCTTGGGAAAAGTAGCCCTGTACACAGAAAGCTAGGATTGACATGGACCAATCTGACGGTTCTTGGTCGCGGAGCGAACAGCTCTTTCCATGAGAACGTGGTGTCTCAGTTTCTCCCTGCAAGATTGAAAGGGGGTGATTCGGCGCCGACCCAGAGGACGATCCTCAGCAACAGCCATGGCTGCGTGAAGCCCGGAGAAATGCTACTTGTCCTTGGGCGACCGGGGTCCGACTGCTCCACCCTACTCAATGTTCTGGGCAACCGGCGAGACGGCTACACTCAGATTGAAGGACAAGTCAACTATGGTTCAATGGACCACAAAGAAGCACTGGAGTATCGAGGCCAGATCATCACCAACTCAGAGGATGAGATCTTCTTCCCAACCCTGACCGCGGCGCAGACAATGGACTTTGCAACCCGGATGAAGGTGGCGCATCGTGTGCCGTCTGGATACAAATCCCGCGAGGATGCGAGGATAGCTACGCGAGACTTTCTCTTCCACCTGTTGAGCATCTCCCACACGGCCAACACACGAGTCGGCAACGAGTTTATTCGCGGTGTTTCTGGGGGTGAAAGGAAACGCCTTAGCATCATAGAAGCCATGGCAACTCGTGGCAGCATTTACTGCTGGGACAATCCAACAACGGGTCTCGATGCGAACACTGCGCTTCAATACGTCAAGGCTGCCCGGAAGATGACAGACCTCTTTGGTCTGGCTTCTATCATTACCCTTTACCAAGCTGGTAATGGAATCTACGAGTTGTTTGACAAGGTACTCGTGCTCGACCAGGGAAAGCAGATCTACTATGGCCCGATGAAGGAAGCACGGCCATTCATGGAGCAGCTGGGGTTTATTTGTGCAGGTGGCGCAAACGTCGCTGATTTTATGGGAGGTTAGTCTCTGTCTTTATTGGTTTATACCCGCTCTTTCCTAATGCAGGTCTAACATTCGACGTTACTATAGGAGTTACAGTGCCGACAGAGCGCAAGATTCGCGACGGCTATGAAGCCACCTTTCCTAGGACGACGGACGAAATCCTGGCACGCTACAATGCCTCGGAGATCCATCAGCGAATGCAAACCGAATACAATTATCCAGAAACTGAGGAGGCAAAGAACAATACCCAGGAGTTTAAGCTCACAATTCGGGAGGAAAAGCACCCTGGTGTGTTGACGAAACGCTCGCCAGTCACTGTTGAGTTCCGTACGCAGCTCATTGCATCTATTCAACGACAGTATCAGATACTTCGCGGCGACAAGGCTGTTCTCTTCATCAAACAAGGCACAAATCTCATCCAGGCCCTTTCGTCCGGTTCCTTATTCTACAATCCCCCCAATACCTCGACCGGGATCTTTCTCAAGTCAGGCACCATTTTTGTTGCTCTCCTTTTCAACTGTCTCGTGGCTCAATCGGAAGTGACAGACTCCTTCTTCGGGCGGCCTGTTCTGGCGAAGCATCGGAAGTTTGCACTGCATCACCCAGCAGCCTGGTGTCTGGCGCAGATCATCACCGACATTCCGATCATTCTCTTCCAGGTCAGCGTCTTCTCCGTGGTTATATACTTCTTGGTCGGGTTGAGGTCATCTGCGGAGGCTTTCTTTACCTTCTGGTTCATCATCCTGTCTGCAACGATGTGCTTGACGGCTTTCTTTCGAGCAGTCGGCGCTGGCTTCAAGACATTCGACGACGCGAGCAAGTTTTCAGGTGTGTCCGTCACAGCGTTGCTCCTATATATCGGATACATGATTACGAAACACGAAATGCACCCTTGGTTTGTCTGGTACGTATTTGTTGGGTAAGCGCCTTGCATATATGATATTTCTTACTGGTCACAGGATCTTCTGGATCGATCCCCTCGCATATGCCTATGATGCCTTGGTTTCCAACGAGCTTCATAACACTACCATTCCGTGTGTCGGCCCCAACCTTGTGCCAAACGGACCGGGATATGGATCGACGGCGAATCAAGCATGCACTGGGGTGCGCGGTGCCCTCCCCGGCGCCACCGTTGTGAACGGGGACCAGTACTTGGAGAGTCTCACCTATAGCCACTCCCATGTGTGGCGGAACGTCGGCATTGTATGGTGAGCGCTCTAGTTTCCTTTCCTCTCGACCAGCGCATATGCAGATTGGCTAATGATTCCGCTATAGGCCTGGTGGGCGCTGTATGTGGTGCTGACCATCATTGGGACTTCCTTCTGGAAGGATACTTCTAGCCAAAAGGGGCCTTTGACAGTCCCAAGGGAACTTGCAAGGAAGCCCGGCATGCCGAGGGACCACGAGGCTCAAGCCCAAGTTAATGGCGCGGTTCCGGGGCAGCACCACAGCAGCCGATCGCTAAGCAGTGGGTCGGAGAAGCTGCTGGATGGCTCTTTAATCCAGAACAAATCTGTATTCACCTGGAGAAACTTGACATATACAGTGCACACTGCAGACGGACCTCGCGTCCTGCTTGACGACGTCCATGGATGGGTCAAGCCGGGCATGCCAGGCGCCCTTATGGGTGCGTCGGGGGCTGGCAAAACAACCCTGCAGGATGTTCTAGCGCAACATAAGACAGAGGGCACGATCAAGGGATCTATCCTAGTTGACGGCAGACCCCTTCCCATTAATTTCCAACGGTCAGCAGGCTATTGTGAGCAGTTGGATGTGCATGAACCATTAACGTGAGTGGCCATTTCCCATCAGAGCCCCAAACACACACACAATCTCTCTCTCTCTGTCTCGTTCTCGTGTGGTGCCTTTCGTCCCGTTGCAGGTGAATAAATGTCTGACCTCTCAATAGCACTGTGAGGGAAGCCCTGGAGTTCTCTGCCCTGCTACGGCAGCCGCAGTGGACGCCCCGGGCAGAAAAACTCGCATATGTCGATACTATCATAGATCTACTGGAAATGCACGACATCAGCGACAGTCTCGTCGGCTATGCTGGTGGGGATGGTCTCTCAGTTGAAGACAGAAAGCGCTTAACTATTGGAGTGGAGCTCGTCGCGAAGCCCAGTGTCCTTATCTTTCTTGATGAACCAACATCAGGGCTTGATGGACAAGCTGCGTTTAATATCGTGCGATTTCTTAAAAAACTGGCTACCGCTGGCCAGGCCATCTTGGTAACTATCCATCAACCTAGTGCACAGCTATTCTACGAGTTCGACACGGTGCTCCTCCTCGCACGCGGAGGAAAGACAGTCTACTTTGGAGATACTGGACCCCAGGCATCGACGCTGAAGTCATATTTCAGCCGTTACAATGCGGACTGTCCACCAGACAAGAATCCCGCCGAACACATGATCGACGTTGTCTCGGACCGGCACAAGGACTGGCACAAAATCTGGCTTGAATCGCCTCAGCACGAAGCCATGCTGGTCGAGCTTGATCGAATGGTCGATCAGGCAGCCTGAAAACCAGCACATCTTAACAACGATGAGGGCGAGTTTGCGATGCCGCTCTGGGATCAAATGGTTATTGTCACCCGCCGCCTGGTCAATGCCATGTATCGCAATGTTAGCTACGTTAACAACAAATTTGCCTTGCACATTATCATGGGCCTCTTCACCGGCTTCCGCTACTGGCAACTAGGCAGCAGCGTCACTGAGCTCCAGATGCGCATGTTTGCCCTCTTCAACTTTATCTTCGTCGCCCCTGGTGTTATAGGTTCGTTAGTCTCTGTCCGCACTTCTCCAGCCTGCTCCAGCTAACATCCAAGGGAACAGCCCAGTTACAACCTCTCTTCATCGAAAAGCGCAACATTTACGACGCCCGCGAGAAGAAGTCACGCATGTACAGCTGGAAAGCCTTCGTCACGGGCCTTATTATCTCTGAGCTACCCTACCTGGTGATCTGCGCTATCCTGTTCTTCTTTTGCTTCTATTATACAGTCGGCTTCCCAGCCGATTCAGATAAAGCAGGCGCCGTCTTCTTCATCATGCTCATGTACGAATTCCTCTACACGGGCATCGGCCAGTTTATCGCAGCATACGCCCCCAACGCGACAGCCGCGGTCCTGATCAACCCTCTCATCATCTTCACGCTGGTCGGCTTCTGCGGGGTGCTCGTGCCATACTCACAAATCACCGCCTTTTGGCGCTACTGGCTGTACTGGATCAACCCGTTCAACTACCTCATCGGCTCCCTGCTTGTTTTCACCACGTTCGACCTGCAGGTCCAGTGCAGAGATAGCGAGCTCGCGGTCTTCAGCCCGCCTGACAACCAGACCTGTAGCCAGTACCTCGCTGCCTACGAGCAGAATCCGTTGGGGTCCGGCTCGAATCTGCTCAACCTAGAGGCTACCTCGGATTGCCAGGTGTGCCAGTACAAGGCCGGCAGTGATTTTCTACACACCGTTAACCTCAACGAGTACTGCTATGGCTGGAGGGATGCCGCGATCGTGGTGTGATCTACGTCATTTCGAGCTATGCTCTGGTGTATCTCTTCATGAAGTTGCGGACGAAGAAGAGCAAGAAGGTCGAGCGTTAGAGGTATTTCTTGCTGGAAAGGTTGGGAACTTGTTGATACCGATCCAACACGGTGGATATGGTATATTTCTGTTATGTTGGCCAGGTGATGCTAGTATGGTTATTGGCACTTGTAATATAGGTTCAGACCGGCTCTTATGTGTATATCTACTGCTACTTGTTTTTATTGCTAAATACACCGGCTTACAGGTAGCTATCGTCTATAACTAGGATCTAGAAAACGTAGTCCTAGGTCTTATTGCGCATACCTTTTGGCCGGTGAGGGAGCCTCTACCCGCTGATGGATAAATTCTTTGTTGAGCCAGGGGGCGTGGTTCAAAACAATCCAGGGGGTCTAAAGGGCTCTACAGTGGACTGCTGCGAGGCAACTCGAATGCGATTACCGAGGCTACCTTCTGAAAGAGGCACCATTAGGTGACTGCTGTCGTCGCACTTCCGTTTCAAAGCATATTTGTCGCCTGCGTGCGCAGTAGTGGTAGTAGTGGTATTTGGTTATGTATGCCACTGTTCGGAGAAAGCATCCCTGAACATTGCCCACAGCTGCGAGAACTTTCGACTCGTAGACTAGGTTAAGCCCAAACTGGCCCCATGTCTGATCCATACGTATGCCAGCTCGGGAAGCTGCGCACGGGACGATCACTAATCCATTGTTTTATGGACCTCGCCAAGCTTAGGAAACTGAACACTTTTACGGGACGATCACTAATCATTATTTTAATGCCCGCAGTGTACCTCAATAGTGTTCATAAACCTGTGCGCGGTGCGATTGATTATCCAGGCGGGTGGCTGAGCCCGTGGTCTCTGCAGCGGAGGTGAGCTTAGAAAGTTAGCTACTCACTTATGTACTTGTTAAATGACCACTGCATTACTAATGTAATTTGCTATTACAGAAATTCAGACTGCCAAAAAAAAAACGCACTTAATTAGTCTCCTGTTCTGTGAGCACCTGTCGAAAGCTGCTTCTACTAAGCTATGTAACATTGATTCTTAATGCATATGTCATACAACGCTAATCTCAAATATATGCAGCTACCGACTGTATTCCAGGCAATCAATAGCTGGTTCCTATTTGCATCACAAAGCGCTCAACCTCCACTCGGCGAAACCCAGGAGCGCGGCCAAGACAAACACAAGATCTGCTGAGTACTAAAAAATCCGTCAATCGCTGCACACATGGAGATCATCATTGATAGAGACGGGATTGCAAAGACTTACGTCCAATCAAGGCTCCTTCATCAATGATTTTATTGGTAGGGACGTGCAGTAAATCGTTTTGCACATATGATGACTGAAGCTGGATGTTCCCTCTGAGGTTCCTGCTACTACCCTTCAAAGACTCTGAGTGTGGCGGAGGTTCGATTGTGCTTGGAAGCTCGCTGATAGGTATGACTCCACTGATAGGTATGACTCCATTTTCTTTCAGATATCCTTCCACGTCGTAGCAGTCGAACCAGGTATTTCCCATTCCATAGTCAATGCTTTGGTCAGTTGTACCATTCATTAGACCCCACTGAACCGCAGAGTTCTCGGGTATGTAGTCTCTCCGATAATCCAGGTAATGCATCCCTGCACCGCCAATAGTAAAGAATGGGACAGTGAATTGTCCAGAACCGTTATAAGAATGCCCCATCCGCAGAGACAAATAAAAAAAGTCTAGCAAACGTTGTCGCGTGACGATTCTCAACGGAAGCGCTAGTCGTTGGTTAACCACCTCGGTGTTTGGAGCCGGATCGTTTAAACATGCATATCCCACTTTCATACACGCGAGGGAGAGCCTTTGAATAAATCCAGATTCTCCCGCTTTTCTGATATTCCCAAGAGGAATATGCTTCAATAATGGCAGATAGGATTGCTCTGGCTGAGGCTCTGGTTGCGTATCCTGGAGAGGATACGACAAGGCCTGGTGCGTTGGCCTAAATATCTCATCTTGCGGTACCGTGAATGAAGTTGATTCCACGCTGGGGTGGGCGCGTATATCGAAATTGCCCTTGTCTTCGGCTTCAAAAGCAGTGTTATCGTTAGCATCATCATCATCATCATCATCATCATCATCATCATCATCATCATCATCATCATCCACAATGGACACTGCCTGTTTGGTAAGCGACAGGAATTGTTTCATCGATTGGTGGAGCTTCTGTGCAAGATCCGGGTTAGCCGCCAGCAAGCCGAATTTAAACACATCGTCGCTAAAAGAGAGAAAAGTGTCGTTTAATCGCTCCACGACTGTTTCCAGATCGCGAATGCGATTGTTGAGTGAGACGACCGTGGCTTCCTTGCGAGCTCGGTAAGCTCGTTGCGCTCGTCTGATTTGAGTTTTGCGTCGCTTTAGTTCAGTCAGCATTGACTGAGGGAGGGCCGATAAATGGGCGTAATGGGGAAACTTCTCACATCTGGCGATATCTCTTCTTCCATCGGAATCCTGGGGCGCCCTCTTTTCCTTCCTTGGGGATTGGTTTGGAATGATGCCGTCGCCCCTGGTGGCTCTGGAGGAAGGGGCTGAGACTCCGTCATTGGCGTCTGGCCGGCTCCGGGCACTATGTCGCTAGCAAAAGTGCAGTCATCGGAGGGTTGATTGGCATTTGCCGGTCTGGGTACCTGATAGGCAGATAAGGTAGGTAAAGAGTAATTGGTTCCGAGCATACTCTGCTTGGGTTGTGGAGACAGGGTGTGGAGGAGTGTGGGAGGTCCGAGCTGAGAGGCGACTTCCTATGTACAGTGGGTGATCACCTGACAATTGTGCCTATTAAACAATATTATTCATACTTTATTCAATATAACTTTAACCAAATATCGTGCTAACAAACTCCTCTGGTTGTAACCTTCGCGTCGAAAGTGATAAGTGTTCTCAGATACCAGATTTGAAAAAAAAAAAAAAAAAAAAAAAAGAACGGAAAGAAAGAAAGAGAAAATAGCGTGGAGAGGGAGGGGGAGAGGGGGCCGCCGAGGGCGAGGGAGAGGAAGAGGAGAGGGAGGGAGGAAGGGGAGGAGCGTCTGTTGGCATCGGGATAGGTACGATTTCGTTGGCTGATGATAAGTGGGAGGAGCATGTTGAGAAACGTCATCCCGGGCAAGGTGTTGAGGAAGAGGAGGGCTTGGAAGAAGCGTCTTGAGGGGAGAGATTCAACAGCGGAGTCGGAGTCTGTTTCTGTGTCGTGTGGCATTGATTATTATTCGTGTCGTAAAAGAGCAGTAATGTCGTCAGCCCAACAGACAGAGATCCCAACCCAGCAGCTCGCACCATTCCTCCCAGCGCATCCTTATCAAGGAGATGAAACCGCAACGACAATGAAGTGAGAAGACAAGCCGCCGCACCGGACGAGAACCCCAACGGCCCGATCGCCGTCCGGGCAAGAGATCCTGCAGGAAGGTTCTCTCCTATCCAAATGACAATAGCGAGATACGTTCAGCCTACGCCGACTCCACCAAAGAAGGACGAGACGAGAATCAAGTCAGAGTGTGAGAGGGTGAGTGCATAGCCTGCAGTGAAAACGGCGAGTGTCAGTGTTATTGACGTTGAACAGACGGTCGACCGTCCTGGATTTCGAGCGATATCTCGCACAGCTGCAGCGGACGGCATCGTGCTCCTGAAGAACGATAAGCAGATTCTTCCGCTGCAGCCAGAGAAGCTACGCAAGCTCGCCATCATCGGTCCGAATTCGAAGACGCCGGTGGCGGGTGGGACTGGGAGCGCAATTGTGAACCCTTACTACGTGACGAATCCCTATGACTCTCAAGTCGAGGCTGTGCACTCGCGAAACCCAGACGTCGAAATCCTCTATGCACAGGGTATCCTCACGCATCTCCATCTGCCGCTGATGGGAGACATCCTGAGGAGACCTGATGGAACGGCGCAGGGCGTCCAAGTCGACTTCTACCACGAACACGAATTCAAGGGCGATATCGTTGCGACAACATTCTGGGAGAACTCGATGGTCTACCTGATGAGCGACGGCGATATCCCCGGTGCGCTGCAGGGGAAATCTTTCTGTTTCCGAGGCCACGGCATTTTCACACCTACAGTGACTGGGCAGTACGACCTCAGCCTAAGAAACACTGTCAAGCGAAGTTTTTTTTTTGTCAACGATAATGTCCTCATTAACAATACTGAATGGACGCAAATCTGCGCACACTTTATGAACCAAGTAGTCCCGAGAAACAGGTGACAATGCATCTTACTGCTGGCGACCAGTATACCTTCCGCATTGACAATATCGTCGTCCGCCGCCGACCGGACCACACGATAACACACTTTTCCACCGAATGCGGGTGTCCAGGTCGGGATGTTGATTGACGAAGAGGCCATGTTCGCTGCGGCCATCGAGGCCGCCAAGGATGCAGATATGGTAGTCCTGGTCGCGGGCCGCATCATGAAACTGCTTCCCCTCCACGCAGCGGTCCAACCCCAAATCCGCATAGAGTGTCCCCTCATGCTCTTGCAGAAACTCTCTGTCCTCTTTTTCACCAGTTTCCCTATTAACTGTAAACGCCGGATTCGCCGCCCCAGTGGGGTCAAGGAACATGGTCGCACCGCGAGGTGAATCCTGCAGGGCGCGCCGAACAGTCTCGGGGTGGCTCGCACCATGCGCAATAATTTCAATCGCAGACTCATCGAGGACGCCCGCGCAGAGCACACCGAAACATTTGGCCTCGAAGCTGTGCGCCGCGGCGCGTGTGCGGTTCGCCGCGACATTGTCATAATTGGCACCAGACGAACTCTCGGATGATGATGAAGAAGTCTTCTCTGCTGGAACAACAACACGCGTCGGCCAAATGGCAGGCCAGGTCGCAATATGGATCTGCTCCGCCTGTGCAATGAGCGCATACCTCGCCAGCAGGTTCGTATTCTCGCCGCAGATTAGAGTCCCGATATTCCCGTGCTTCTTCGTCTTCGCCACGCGCAGGCCGTGGCCGTCGCCGGGCGACCAGGTGAGTTTCTCCCAGAAGGTCGGGACGAGTTTTCGATGGTGCACGAAGACATCATTGCCCTTGACCCCCTCGGCCTCCCCGTCAATGAGGATATTCGAATTCTACAGCGTCGCCGTGCTGGATCGGGATTTCTCGGAGAATCCGAGACTGACGAGCGTCTTTGTCTCTCGGGCTGCGGAGCGGATTAAGCTGGTTTCGGGGCCATCGGCGTAGATTGATTCCGAGACCATCGGTTCGAAGAGGGTGTGGTTTTCTGTGGGTGTGCGTAGGGCGCTCCAGAGGGGAAAGGCGGGGATGGAGGTTTCTGGGAAGACGATGAGGTGTGCGCCGTTGCTGGCGGCTTGGTGGATCAGAGAGATGGCTTTTTGGGTCGTTTGGCTGGCGGAGAGGAAGACTGGAGAGGTGTGGTATGCGGCCACGCGGGTGATGGGCATTGCGAGGAGTGGATTTGATGAGGTTGATGGCCCTAGATGGACGTAGATTGGGTTGGAAATGAGTTAGTTATATAGTGTATGTATGTAGTAAGGAATATACATAGTACAGTATCTGGAGGCGCGGGGCGGTGCTCCCGCCGGTGCCGCCGGCCCGCAGCCCCTACTAACTACTAGTCTATACTAATGGAGTGCTGGTAGAAAACAAGACGTTTAAGGAGAAAAAAAGACTTTGCGTATCAGTATTAGCATATCTCACGAACAACTATTATCAATTTGCTAGGTAACCGAAAATAATGACGCAGCATCCCTGCCTGTAAGATTTGAGGTTACATACGACAAAGTGCCCCTCACCGTTTCTCGACCCCTCCTTCGCTTTCACACACCCACACACCCACACACACACTCTCTCTCTCTTTCCCTTCTACTTATCAATCCTCATACAGAATAATGCCAGTCCCACCCCGAGACCCGGTCCTCATAGTCGGCGCCGGCATAACAGGCCTGATCCTCGGCCACGCCTTGAAACAAGTGCGCACCGCCCCACATCTTGCCCCTCCTCTATCTCACCATTCCCCGCCGAGGAGAATATAATGCCCACTAACAATACCAATTCCCGTCGTATAGAAAAACATCCCCTTCCACATCTACGAACGCGACCCCGCGCCTACAACCCGGCAGCAAGGCTGGGCTTTAACACTCCACTGGGCTCTACAATACCTCCCCTCGCTCCTTCCCGCGTCAGTCCTCTCAGCCATCGAGTCCGTCCAGGTCGACCCCGTTGTCGCGGCGAACGATAAAGGGAATTTCCTGTTTCTCAATGCTGCCACGGGCGAGGTCAAATGGCGGATTCCGCCGAATAGGCGCTGGCGCGTGAATCGGGAGCGGTTGAGGGGGGTTCTTGCGGAGGAGCTTGAGGGGGAGATTGAGTGGGGAGTTAGAGTTGAGGGGGTGCGGTATGTCGAGGAGGAAGGAGGGAAGAAGAGGCCGAAACTTGTTCTTCGGCGGCGAGGTAACAAGGAGGGCGGGGAGGAGGAAGAAAGTGCGCCCGCCACGCTGGTTGTCGGAATGGAGGGCTCACGCTCGTCGGTCCGCCGCTTTCTCTGCCCAGACAATTACACGAATAAGCAGCTCCCGATCCGGTTCACGGGCGTCGCCGTCGACCTCACGGCAGACGAAGTCGCTCCACTGCGAGCAATGGATCCTTTACTCTTCCAGGGCTGCCACCCGGAAACAGGGGTATACTTCTGGTTCTCGATGATCGATACGCCATCGCCATCGCCATCCGAGCCACTGCAAACCCAAACAGAAGATGAAGATGAAAACCTCTACAAAGTCCAACTTGGCCTCTCCTGGCGCGTGAAGTCCCCTGTCGACGACGAAGTTCCACCCACCGACGCAGAACGCCTCGCGAACATGAAACGCCGCGCGGCCAATTTCGCCCCTTTCCTGCGCAACGTCATTCAGAACATCCCAGCAGACACCCCCGTCGTCGAGGTCAAGCTCGCTGATTGGGAGCCGCGCGTCTGGGACAATCGAGACGGGACTGTCACCCTCGCGGGGGACGCGGCGCATGCTATGACTATGTGTATGTTTTCCCCAGTTCTCCACCTTTTTTTTTACCCCTTTTGTCTCCTCGTTTCCTTCCTTCGCAAGTGGCTTTCACGTCCATGCACTTTTGCCAAGTAGATTTGGGTGATGACTGACTGACTGGCCGTTGGATTTAGACCGCGGCGAAGCCGCCAACCACGGCATCCTCGACGTGTACCATCTCGCCTCGGCGATCGAGAAGATCAACTCCGGGCCCGGTTATAATGCAGCGAGTGTGATAGCCGAGTACGAGGCCGAGATGCGCGAGAGAACCACACGCGCTGTAAAGCTGAGCCATCAGGCGTGTCTCGATGCGCACGACTGGGCATCGCTGAATGAGAACTCGGCGATATTAGCGAGGCGCAAGCTTTGATTTATTTTCTTGGTTTCTTGGTTGGTTTGACTAAAAAATAGATATATACAAGAATTGTGCGGTTGTAGAAAGAAATGAAATATATGAGGGCCTCTCGGTATTGATATACATGACAAGACAAGATAAAGATGGGATGGTAGAAGGAAGGAAAGTAAAATAAATCAAAAGAATGAAAACAGCAGTCTAGCTTAGATAGGTTATGTTGTGTCAAGTTATGCAAGTTGAGATGAAAGTGATGAAACAAATCAAATCAGGAGGCCCAAAACACCTGCGAGGGCACCGCCCGCAACAACGCGTCCAGCACCGGAGGTCTCAGTAGCAGTAGAGCTCGCTGCAGTCGCAGAGATGGTGCCCGTGCCATCGGTGCCGACGGCACTCAGCATCGAGGAGCACGAGCCCGTGGCAGAAGCGGTACTGGTGGTGGTCGCGGAGCCCGAAAAGTCGCAGGCCGACGCAGTTCCCTGCTCGGAGTAGTACTTGTTCAGCGCCCAGTTGAGCTGCTGCTTGGGCTGGCACATGCCGTACGAGCCGTAAGTGCCCGTGGTGCCGTTGGCGGTCACCCCCGTGCAGTCGGTCAGGCCGCAGACGACGGAGAAGAGGTCTGCGTAGTCGGAGGACGAGACGGAGGAGTCGACGACGCAGGCGTTCGAGGCGTCCATGCATGAGCACAGCGATGTGTTGGGGGTGGGCGGGAGAGGCGAGGCCTTGGCGAGCCAGGTTCCGGCGCTCACGGACGGGCAGGTTTGGAGCGCGGTGTTGGTCGGGGTGTAGCTGGCTTTGTTGGTGCCAGAGGGGGAGACGGCGTTGATTTGCGACGAGTAGTACTTGTAGTCGGCCATTGTGGAGACAGAGGTGGTGTCGACAACTGAGACGAGGCCTGGCGAGTTTATCAGTATCAGCATGTCCGAAGATTTGGACACCGAGGGTGTTAATGGAGAGCGAGAGGGAGAGGTAGGGGCATACCATAATCATTATCCTCCTGGAAGTACATGTAGACAATACCACCGGACCAAACCTCAGCCATAGTATCGCCGAAGAGAGTAGCAATCTCAGTAAATTTTCTGGGCGTCACATCATTACACCCATACTCGGCGAAGAAGACGGGAACACTGTAGTTCCTAAACTCCTCGGTGCGGTCCTTATACCCACTCGCGCTGTACGAGCTATCGCCACACCACGAGTACACATTGTAACCCCAGAAGTCGATCCCCTCGTCCTCCTCCTCGCAGTTGAAGTAGTCGGCCATGTTAACGCGGATATCGCTGTCATCGTTGGTAGCATAGCCGACGCCGAGACCGGAGCGGTACGACTTGCTCTTGATGTAGGACTTCATATCACGCACGGCAGCCTTGACGAAGGCGCTTGCGTCCGTCGTGGCGACAGTATTGGACACCTCGTTGCCCGCGAAGAAGCCCAGCACGTTGGTGTAGTTGGCCAGCGAGTCGATCACATTCGTGTACCGGGTGTACAGTGCGGTCTCCCAGCGCGGGTCACTGCGGTCAATCGAGTCCGAGGGGTCGCTGAGATCCGCGATCACGTAGATGCCGGCATCGGCGAGCAGGTTCATGCATGTGTCGTGGTCGGCGGTCGGGTCGACGGCGTACACGCGGATCGTGTTTGTGTTTAGTTCCTGGAGGATGGGCACATCGCGCTTGCAGGCGGTGCCGTCGGCCAGGGGGTCCTTGTAAGTGGTGTCGGATGTGGAGTTGGAGGAGGTTGTGCCGTTGGTCGAGTAGTCCTCTATTTATTTTTAGTTTTCCTTCCATAAAAAAAAATATGAAAATATGGGGTTGTACGTTGGTAGGCGACACCGCGGATATAGCTGGAATTGGTTAGTTAAGGTAAATGACGGCAGTGAGGAGAAACGTACAATTGAGTGTTGTTGCTCGAGTAGAAGAATTTCGAGCCCTAACAAGACAAGCCAGATTAGCCAGCCTATCTTTTACTCTGACCATCCAATTTTAGATACCTTGATAACAATGGGATCAAGATCTGCCAATGCAGACCCGAAAAGGGCCGCAGCAGCAACAGCACCAGCAAACTTCATGGCGGCGCACAGTACACAAACAACAATTCAAACTCTAGCAGACAAAACAATCAAAACAAATCTGACAAGAATTGAGCAAGTCAGGCTATATAATCCAACGGCCAAGCTGACGCGTCCCTTAGCGCCAATTCAAGATGAGTGGGGGGGGGTTTATCTCCGAGCGACTCTATTTCGAGACATCGAATCGAATAGCAACACGCAAACATGGATTCGACCATTGGATTCGTAAACTAGCGTACCGACCAAAAATAAAACCTTGCGACTAGACAGGGATAGTGGACAGTAGCAAGGTACAAGCGCAGTAGTAGTGGCAAAGGATAAACAAGGTCCAATAATCAAATACGTAGAAATCCTGGGAAATGACGCTCTCCACTCGTCGCAGCCATTCATCTTTCATCGCCCTTGATTCTGATCGCAATTCTTATGCAACATGCCCTCCCCGCCGCGAAGCGATGGCGGCCTCAAACCCGCGGATTGTATCAAGGGGTCGCTCCATTCGGGGCCGCGTTGGGTTCGAGCGGTCCGGGTCGGCTGGATACGCCACGTTAGTACCGAGTACTGGCATCTATCTACAACTCCTAGATAGAGGTAGAGACAAACACACCGATCACCTTTCCTTGCCGATCAAGATGCTGAATCGAACCGAGCGAGAACGCAGGAGAAGCGTCGTCGACCGCTATCGAGGTTAATTTCTCAGTTCCCACAGGTCATGTTTCACTTTATGAGATGGGTCGCCTGCACGCACCTAGATCATCCGATTTTCCGGAGAGCGTGCTGCCGCTCGAGGTCTTTTTGTCGCTCTGGCTCGACCGGGTCGACGTGGAGGCGAGAGAGGGGGGCATTTTGTGGGCTTCAACGGTCAATCAATCAAAACACTCCAACAGCTCGTGCCTGACAGGGCAGGCGAGCAGCACCCGCATATAAGCCCCTCGTTATCGCGATACAGCTTCTGAGCGCAGAGCTGCCCGTCCGTCTGCAGAGAAGGACGAATGACTGACGCGGCCGGATGAGGAACGAGTGGCGTCTCGGAGGCATCCGTTGGTTGAATCGCCGCCAAGCTTCGACTAATGCAGTCAGACCGAGGCTTAGCCGACCGAGCGAGGCCAATCAGCGTCGGGACACGGAATCGCAGCCACGCAAGCGATGAGCAAGCTTGGTCCATGTGGATGGATGCTGACGGATCAGGCTAGCCCAGGCAGACATTTTACTCCAAGTTGGGGGGTGAGTCGTTTGTTGTTGCGACGCAGCGGGGTTGGTTGGAATGCCCGGTTGCAGACGGGGAATGCGGCTGCTATCCACGGGTTAGAATCTTGATGAAAACAGCAATTAAGGAGCCAATGCAACGGCAAAAACCATATTAGTCATGGGAGAGGTGTTTCACTCACTGAATGTAGAAATCTGAGTGGTGCAGAGAAGACAACCACGGATGATCCGCCTGATCGCCAATCTCTCGGCGATAGGGGTATTTGGTTTTCCACCTACACACTGTTTTTGCTCGGACTTAACGAGACGGTACCTGAGTCAGTGGCAAGGAGCCAAACATGGTTCGCAGCTCGTCGCCAGGAATAACTCTGCTTATGTAAAAAAGCAACTCCCTCTTGCCCGGGTCAGCTGGTGTTCGAAATCGCCAACGTTCCCATCGACATCGAAATCTGATCCAGCCAGTCCAGCGGCCGATCCTCTGCAGAGAACGGGCCCTCTATTGTCTCGCTCGTTGCTGGGACAGCGCCACCCCAAGCGACTTCAGAAACTCGGCCTTCGCCTGATCTCTTCTTGTCTGCTTCCAGCAGCACGCTTAATTGATCCAGCAGTGCGAGGCCAGAGCAGAGTGCTTGCAGACAACGGGCAGCGCTAGCTCGGGCATCGCCGCCGACATCATCAGGCTTTCCAAGCTCCTTGAGGTTAACATCTCGCCCCGAGACAGATGCAAGCTGGCGCTGCAGGTTCCTCATGATCTCACGACTCCGATGAATCCGCTCCATCAACACGTCGCGCGAGACTCCAGTGCCTTCACCATTCTTGATAAGCGCGGTCGTCTTACATAGCAGTCCGGGGCCCAGTGCAATCTCATTAAACGTCTGCTCGACCATCCTGCCAATCCAGCTACTCGTCCCCGCGCGATCTTCATGCGCGTTTGCCTCCTCGTTCGCCGCGCGCCAATCCTCCCGCTCGAGGAACGAGGGTTCCCCGCGGACAAAGGAATCGGCAAGCAAGAACGAGCGGAAGGTGATGAAGAGCGTGCGAGGGAAGCCATGAGCGTGGACCCGCGCGCCGCGCAGCTGGAACAACTCGGCCAGCCCCTTGGAGTGGATCAGCCACGAGTGCGGCGTGAGCGGGTCGAGCATCTCAAAGACGGCCAGCATGATCGCGGTCGCGACGGTGATATCCGAGCCCCTAGTCGCCGGGTTGGCAACCCTCTCTGCGAGCAGGCGGAGGGCGCCGCCGTAGATGAAGCGGCTCTCCTCAACGACCGCCGGGTCTTTATTCTTCACGCCGAGGTACCAGGTGTTTAGCAGGCGGACGGCGCGCTCGATTGGCTCGGTCTGAGCAGCTTGGTGGTGGCGGATGAAATCCAGCCAGTTCGGCTCGAGGCGCGGCGCGAAGATCGCAAAGGTGAGCGGGAATGTTGCCTGCACTACATATTCGAAGACTTCCTTTGTTTGGCGGTCGAGTGCTTTGCCTGCGAGGCTTGGGACGAGGGCTCCGTCTATGCTGGGCCGAGGGAGGAGTGTGAGGACACGTGCTGCGGCGTTGGGGTTTCCTTGCGCGGCTTGTCGCTTGTCGTATTCGCGTGCGTCGGTAAAGTCACCTTCGCCAGTTGTTCGGTTGTAGAATTTAAGGAGCCGGCGATAGCCCGGGCAGCGGATCCCGCGGGCCTGACAGCGGCGACATTCGGGGCGGCCACGGTCGCACTAAAGAAGTTAGGGCAGGGGGAAACAGGGAGCTTATTTATCTCCGATGCAGGATCAGATGGAGAAGAAGAAGAAGCAGGGACTGGGCTGGCTCACTTTGACACGACGCTGCAAACACTCCCGACAGCTGCTGCTGCGGGGAACGCCAACCATGGGAGCAGCGAAAAACGGTCACCACTCAGGGAGGACTGACTATTGGTGTGAAGCAGATCTCAGGTACGTAATCGTCAGATTGGAAATGAGTGATTGAAGCCCCGCTGTGATGAAGTTGGGGAGGTGCCTTACTGCAAAGAGTGAAATGGTCTCGAATACGAGGTCTGGAGATTTGGCGCACTGAGGTTGAGTCGAAGGCTCGAAGCGCCAAGCACCCCGCCTGGCCTCTAGTACCGGTGAAGGTTCACATGGTCACCTTGTGGTCAACAACAACCATTGTGTAAAAGTGTAGCCATGTAATTTAGATAAGCCTGCTATAGATCACAGTATACAGACACAAGTACGAGAGGAATCCACCGGGTTTCCATGGATGCCCTGACAAAGTACCAATGTCAGAGTCAGTCACAGTGGAACTCCTGCTCGATCAGGCAAAGCCAAGTGCCTGTGGCCACATGGTCACCCTGTTCGCCCTTCCGTCATCTTTCTGCAGGACGGGCACTAAAGGAAAGAGAAACCAGCAAATGAGCGACCTGTTTGGAATCATTTCTGGGGCTGGGCGAGCCTCCCGAGCCGGCCTGCGAACCGAGGAGCATCTCCGTACTGATCAGTCGAAACATCCTAAAATGTCCTGCTGCATTAGTCGTATCTCGCCAATCACTTTTGAAATAAATCGAACGATAAAAGCAATCTGAAAAGTTAAGACTGAAGGCGAAAGCGCGGTGTACTGGTTGCAGGCGACCGCACGGACGCGGGCACTGGACGGGGACTCGGGGTCCATCTTCTGTCTTGTTCTTGCAGCACTTGCATCATTCCTGCAAGGTTGCTGAAGAATCGCAGCTGCGAACAGGAGTGACACTTGGGAGTTATTTCGGCGAGTCCAACGTTCGACCGGCATCTGAAGAATGTCAATTGCTGGAAACCTTGCAGTCCTTGGGCCACTTGGTGTGCAAAGTACTTTTGACGGCTCGCTGGGGAGATGGCTCGCTTTATGCAAGTTTCATCTTTGGGGTTTCGCTCCGAGCTATTTCGCTTCGATTGTGGAGGAGATGAGAGGCAGCCATCGGCGATTCGCTTCAACTCGATCAATTCACAATTTCACTGGGCGTGGCCGTGGAGGCGTGGACCCAATGCCGCCACAAATGTGACCAGTCGAGTCGGCGACTTGCGCCGCACCGCAGGACATCCGTTGTACATCCAGCATAGCATAACTGGCTTGTGAAAGGACTGGGCTTAGTCATCTGTGCGACACAAGTCGAAGGCAGGACCCAAGGAACAGTCTGACAGGTGTCACGGTCCATCAACAACACACCTCAAACACGATGTAGTAAACCGCAGGCTGTACTTTGTCAATGTGGTTGTCGTCTTTTTCCGATTTGCAATGATACAATCGTGTCTCCAGCGGTCTTTCTTCAGCGCCGCCAAGTCTCGGGCAACTAGCAACCTATCACCTCGCAGAAAGCGGCCAAACTCGCAGTGCAATTGGGGATCGACGGAACGGCAAAGGCCTCGTGCATCCGCGAAGAGGGCCACTAACACAACTAGCCCAGCTAGTGGCTGTTGTCCTCTCCTTCACCAGTTCGCTCACTGGTAGCCCAAAGACGGCAAATTCTTCTGTCAGTCCCAGCGAGGGTCGTCGTTTGCTGGAGCTCTCCCTTCCCTAACGGCCGTCCCGCAGCTCATGGGGTCGTGTCTCTCGAATAAATATTCATGATTCGGCCTTTAATCTGTTGATCGCCTGTTCGCTGCAATATTATTCCCTAATTTCCTCTCCTTTTCCCCTTTCTAATACTCTCTACCTTCTCCTCTTCGATCGTTTGTGTTCTCAACGGTTCTAACCTTCTTCCTCCTCACCTATCTCAATCCCGGAGACCGCAGTCGCTCCGCCAAGATGACCGATCCCAACAACCCACAGTCATCGTTTATCGAGCCCGATGTTCGTCACATCTTGACGTTTCATCTCAGCATTCCAGGCTAACCTCGATAGGACTTCGATGACAAGGATTCTACCTACCAGAGCTCGTATGTTGACCCTCGCACTCCTGTCGCCGTCGCTGTTTCTAACTGAACGTTCCAGGCTGGGCTCGGCCAGCTACACCACCAGTATCACCTCTAGTGCCATGAACTACACGTACGTATCTCTTCTATGGTATCAATTCGCACGCTAACCGCTTAGATATGAGGTACTATTTCTAGGAACACCATGGTCGGACCCTACTAAACCTCGCACCCACAGAACGGCCGCAGATATCACTCGTACCACGAGGGAGAATACGTCTTGGTATGGCACTCGCGCTGCGGGATCGGATCGGAATAAACAATCTAACAACCCGACTAGCCGAACGACGAACAAGAACAAGATCGCCTCGACCTGGTTAGTGAGATTCAAGGAGCCAACACTGGACGACGGAGTGCATGGAAATTGACGGAATGGACAACAGAGCCACCACATCTATCGCATGCTGCTGAAGGGCGAATTGCATCGCGCACCTATCAAGAACCCTTCGCGTGTGCTAGATATCGGTACCGGGACGGGCATTTGGGCGATTGATTTTGCAGAGTGAGATGCCATTGTCTTTTCAGGGAGATGGAGGATGTCTGTCGCTAACGAGTCGAACCAGCGAACATCCAGAATCAGAAGTCATCGGTATGTCTCCGCCAACTGATCTATCGATCGATTGATTGATCACCAATCTATTCCGATCCCGAGGAACGACTGACCTATCACACAGGAAATGACCTGAGCCCCATTCAGCCCTCATGGTACTTACATACCCACTCACCACCACCATCCACCACAATCGCAATCGCAATCGACATCGTCACCTGAGTACATACTAACTCAAGGACTCGGATATAGGATTCCCCCAAACTGCCGCTTTGAGGTCGACGACTTCGAACTCACCTGGTCCTACAGCCAACCCTTCGACTACATCCACGGGCGCGAGCTGGAGGGCTTCATCCGCGACCACGACCACGTGTTCCAGGAAGCGTTCAAGAACCTGAAGCCCGGCGGGTACTTTGAGATTGCGTCCATTGACGTCAACACATACTCGGATGACGACACGCATCTCAAGGCGAAATGCCTGCTGGAGGGGATCAAGAACATGCATCTCGCGTCGAAGAAGTTCGGCAAGGATATGAATACCACGGACACATGGAAGGAGAGGCTGGAGAAGGCGGGATTTGTTAATGTTACCGAGGAGATTTACAAGGTACTTACCCGCGCGCGCGCACTCATATAAACACCTCGTGTTGTTGCCCGCCACCTTTTTCTTTCTTACCCTTCATTCGCGTCATCCCCCTTTTCGCCGTCTCTTCGGTCCCATCTAACAGATTTGTGCTTTTCTAGCTCCCCCAAAGCCCCTGGGCCAAGGACCCGAAACTCAAAGACCTCGGCCGCTACCACCAAGTCAACATGTTCGAGGCGCTCCCGCCGTACTGCTACGCGCTCTTCACGCGGGTGTTGGGCTGGGAACGCACGGAGATCGAGGCGCTGGTCGCGGGCATGAGGCAAGAGCTGCGGGATATGTCGATCCATCTGTATTCGCGCACACATGTTCTCTACGGGCAGAAGCCGGAGTAAGCTGAGCGATAGATACCCTGGACGTCGAATATTTGGGAAAGAGCGAAAGCCAGATTTTAGCAGGCGTGAGGTGGATATTTGAGTGTGATTGACAGAAGGCGTAAGTAATGATGATAATTATGACATGAATGCATGGCGTTTTATTGTGTTGCTTGTTCTACCAACCTATTCATTCTACTCTGCTGCCTCGTTATTTGTAGGATAACTATCAGACAAGAGAGGGAAAACAAATGATCGGACAATCAAACAAACATCTTGCGTGTTGTGTGGGTGTGTGTGTGTATGTATGTAGTAGGTAGGTGACTGACCAACTCTCTCTCCATCCACACAAAACAGAAAGAACAAAAAAGAAATGACAAGGGTGGGATTCGAACCCACGCCAAATTAATGACGCGGAAACTGATGAAGATCAGACGAGGGATCCGAATTGGGAAACCTTAACCGCGCGCCTTAGACCGCTCGGCCACCTTGCCTTTGATGGAGAATGTGGCGTGTTTTTTGCTTTATGTACGTTAATCTTCGAAGAGCGTTCAGGCTTCTTAATGTTTTCTTGAGACGGGAATACCAATTTTCTGGAAATATAGTTAGTTACCTTCTGGCCCATCCCCATCTGTAGCTTGTCTCTCAAGGCCCTCTGTACCTTCAAGGGTATTTAGGTGGCCAAAATGGGGTTGATTGTGTGATTCTTGACATATGTCTTGCGATATACAAAATATATATTTCCATCACTTCCACATTGTATGTAGATAACTCCAGTTTCCTCATAATTTTAAGTGTTATGAAAATGGCCATCACTAGATATACACATTATTGCACTCTTAGCCAGAAGACTCCTCTTTAACCATGCCAACCACCTTCTGGATCTCAATAGGCAGCTCATAAACTTCCTCAACTGGCAACAACTTGTCCGCACCCCCAAAATCGCCCGCATCCACCAACGCCTTAACCTCATGCATAAGCCCGGTAACATCCCTCACACCAACAATCCAATCATTCACATACTTCTCAACGGCTTCGCCCCTTAGTCCAACCTGCAAGCTCCGATACCCGAGCGGCCTCCCCAACAAATCCCGCTCGGGATCCCACTGAACACGCACGCAACTCTTCTCAACCCTCTCCTTCCACGCGCTCAGCTCATCCTCGCTCGCCCCTGCGGGAATATGAGAGAGGATAGCATGTTCCAGCGCCCATTCGAATCCTGTGCGCGAAATCTCAATCGCGAGCACGCGCTCCTGGCCGCGCTTCGTCCCGTAGCCCGACCGGTATGCCATCCACAGGAACGAGGGCTTGATCCAGGTCATGCGGGTCATTTTGAAGGTCGCCACTTTGCTGAATGATTGCTTTTCGATCGCGGGTAGTGCGATGCTCTCCGGGTATGCTTGGTAGATTGTTATTGTGGTTGGTGCGTGCAGGGCGCGGATTTGGCGGTACGGAGGGATTGGTTTTGTGGGTTGAGGGTGTTTTTTGGATGGCTTGGGTTTGGGTTGGGAAGACATTGTGGTGGTCACAATGGAGAAAGATTAAGATAGTCAAAAAGTTCAGATTTTTTTGAGAAAGAGAGAGTGAGAAAGGGAGGAGAAAGAAGAAGCGAAGAAGTATAGATATACTGTAGAGTTGCTGTGGCTGAGCAGCGTGACTCAACACGAGCAGATCGGGGACCTGGAACAGCTAGGTTGACCAACACCCGAAGCGATTGCATTGGGTCGCCTTTGGGTACCTTGAATATGAATTGGATAGTCAGTGACGATGTAAATGCCCTGCGAAATTTAGTTAGGTAGTATGTGTCGGGTTTAGGCCCCGATGAAGACCACTACATAGTCGAAGAAGCACTCCTCGCGGACGCGACCACGAGAAGCGCCGCGAAGATGCTCTTTGGCGATGTGAGCAAGATGGATGCGAGTAAGGCAGGGGCAGAATATAATGGTAACGTTTCTTCTCGCGCCAAACTTAAGGAGCTGATTCCATGTGGTGCTTGCGGTCCAGCTTGGCATGTTGGATTTGTCGGAGGCCAGGGCCAGTATGCGACATTGGGCAAGAGGGCCTAAAACGCGACAGGCGGCGCTTGTAGAAAATGAGTTACTTTTGGCTGAGATGTTAGAGTAGATCGATTTATGGCGTCTAGGGTCTATCCTTCACCCACGGGGTATACGAATGCTATGCTAAGAGGTCGAACGAGGTAGCAGTAGAGAAAGTGGAATCTTCGATTTGAGAAGCCTTTGGCTATTCAACATTCTCAAAGGCCGTTTTACCTCTCGAAGAGGGCGCCTGAGTACCTTCCATCCACGAGTGCCATCGGTCCTTATCCGCTTGGGTACGCTCCTGCCCTAACAAGTACCCAAAGAAGAGACCTCACTTTCATTCAGTCCACTGTTCGTCTCTTTAACCATCATACATTTACCAGATAGTAGCTCGTGACACACTCGTTTACATATCATATTGCCTATCATTAATACTCAAACTTTATATCACTGAAATCACATCAAAATCTTCTGAACTACTCTGCATGTCTACCGGAAGAACCATCGGAAACGGTCTGCCAGACGACAACCCTCCGGCGCGGGCAAGAGGCAGGTCGAATGGGTTTCAGTTTCAAACTTCCAACGAAGCACTAGGCGAGAATCATTCTCACGGCTACATCCCAGCGCATCGCCGAGAACCGTCAAGCGCAAACCAGACGACGATCATGTCGGGGGCCTCCGGGGAGGGCAATCGACAGGATGGCTTGGACAACGATGTGCCTCAAGTCGTAGATGAGAGGATTCCACCTATGTACCGGAGATTATTCGCCCCCAGACGAAGGAAGGAACGCAGCCCCTCGCCGAATAGTTCCTTTCAACCCGAAAGGTACCTCCAGAAACCAGGCGACGCGGCTGGATGGGTCGGTCCAGATAAGATCGATATGCTCAGGGTGAAGGCTGAAAAAGACCCGTTACTCAAGAAGCAGTTGATAGGCCTCGTGAACTACCTTGAGACCTACGACCCGGGACAATGGTCCAACCCGGATATCATCGGGTTGCTCAAGCAGGAGGCCCGTGAGTGTGCGTATTTCAGAGAGAAGCTGCTGGAGATCGTTCACTTTCTAGACCTCGAGAATATTCAGAAACGAAAGGGCCCCTCTGACCTTGCGGAATTACCGCCTGACAGACCTTCTTCTTCTGCACCCACCAGCGTCGTGGGTTCTCCCCAGTTAAACCCACCCCCAGGCACTCAGGAGGCCACCACCTCACCGACCCGTTTCACGACGACCTCCCTTCTGAATTAAGCCCACACACGACAAAAGAAACGCGTGCACAGGAAGACGAGGCGAACACGGCACCATCTACCCCGCCGGCTGATGGCAACTCTGCCTCTATAGATTCCCAGACACCTTCCGGATCAGGTCAAACAAGTCCAAACAAACAACAAGAAGATGGTGATGATGCTCGTAAACACTCGATGTCGTCTCCTGCCAGCGTCACATCCGAGTCGCAATCGACATCTCCCCCTTTTCCATCGCTTGAAATCTGTCCTGTAGCAGCTGAAATGTCCAAATACGACATTGCACCATGCACACCAGCGCGATACGTGTCAATCGCCGGCCCAAAACCCCCACTTCCTCCCTCATCGGGCTTGACATCTCCCGATTCTCTCAACCAAGGATGTCTTCTACCGCCCCAGAAAAGACCATTAGCTGAGCCGTCGTCAAGCGATAGGCTCAATCGCTCCGTGTCCGATGTCACGAATGAACCGCAGGCGACGGCATCTCCAATGATACCGGACATACGGTGCTCAGGTTCTTCTCACAATGAACGACCTACATCACCGTCCGGACAGACCGGCCTCCCTCAGGGATTTCTGAGAGGCCATCCTCTTTCTGTTCCAGATACCTCCATCAACCCGCCGTGGGGAACCTCCCCGGGCCCTATCCCGAACCCAGCCCTCGACAGCGGCGCAAACAGCATGGCGGCTTCCCCGCCTGATCAGCCGCACAATACATCAGCCTCTACTGGCTCTGGTTCTCGCCCTCCGGACCATCCGCTGCGCCAACCAAGGCAACCCCCGCAGACTATGTACAGGCAAGAGGTTAGTAGGAGTTGCTGGTGTTATGGAGCCATAGAGGAGGCGATTTACTCTTCGCTGGACCTATCTTCGAACGCAGAAACTGCGACGGACGCGCCGTCGGTGCAGACATGGATGCGAACTGAAATACAGACGCCACTCGGCCCGTTCATAGAGAGATGTTCGCATTGCGACGGCTGGTTTCACCGTAGGTGCGGCGAGGCATACAGAGCGCATGCCATGAGGGATGTTCGCCCAATTACATGCCCCGAGTGCTTGCAGCCTTGGCAATAAGGGCCAAATTCATGTAGTTCTTTGCTAGCTTAGTTACTTCTTGCCTTGAATGTTTACTATCCTTAAGTATTTGTACCGCATGGGCCCTGCTAGGTGATACATGCATGAGATGGTCCTAAAAAGCAGAATATACTGAAAAAGCACTTCAGGAAGCCTGGTGAGGTATTTAGATGAGTCGTAGGCGCATACCCGAGGATACATGAATGATAGTTAAATCAATAGCACCAAAGTATGCACGTACAGAAGAGAGGAGTGTTTGTTTTGAGGTTGAAGACGGCCGGGCAGTGGCTTAGTTCGTGTTATGGGGTTACGGAGTACGATTTGATGGTCTGGTTGCTTGAGTGCAAGCAGTGATGTATAGTACGGTGAGATATTACTGTAGCGAGTCTGGGCATCCGGACAACGGATCGTATCACCGCAAAACCCGCCCTTTAAGCCCGACATTTTCGGCCCCAACCAGGCTGCATTGTCCTACTTAAGCTTGCTCCTAGCCGTCTCACAGTAATCAATGAACAAACCAAATTCCTTTCACCTGCCCGTCACTACACAAATCATAAATCACAAAAAATGGGCGGCATGCTCGGTTTCCTCTACAACCAACTCACATTCACCCCAAAGCCCCTGCCCGAGAGCATAAACCTCTCCGGCCAAACAGCGCTCATAACAGGCGGAAATGTCGGACTCGGCCTTGAGGCCGCGAAGCAGCTCGCAGAGCGGGGACTCAGTCACTTGATCCTGGGGGTTCGTACAATCTCCAAAGGCGAGGCTGCGCGCGATGAAATCCAGAGGCAGAGTCCGGACTGCGAGGTTGTTGTCTGGCCGCTGGATATGGAGTCGTTTGAGAGTATAAACGCCTTTGGGGAGAGAGTGAGAAAGCTCGAGCGATTGGATATTGTCATTCTTTCCGCGGGGATCAAGGCGCTCGAGTATAAGCGTGCGCCGACTGGCCATGAGGCGCATGTTCAAGTTTGTGTTTCTTTTTCCGCATTTCTAAACGTAACGATCATAGCACTCCCTGAGATACTGACAGAAAAGTTCGCAGGTCAACCACCTCGCAACCTCACTCCTCTCCCTACTGGTTCTCCCAACGCTGCGCAAAACCGCCCGCACGTACAACAACAAGCCTACACGGCTTACAATCGTCACATCAGAAGTGCACTTCTGGAGCCGATTCCCTGCACAGAATGCGTCGAAAATCCTGCTCGAGATGGACGACCCTTCCTCATTCGGCGCCGGGATGGAGCGCTACAACACGAGCAAGTTGCTGAATATCCTGTGGGTTCGGGAATTGAGTAACCGCGTGGCGGGAAGAGAAAACGACAACGGGCATGGCAGTGTCCTCATTAATGGTGCGAACCCGGGTCTCTGCGCGAGCGAACTGCATAGATCACACACGACGCCTGGTGTTCAGGTATTCAACAAGGTCTTCGCGTGGACGCCGCGGCAGGGGGGATCTTGTCTTGTGGATGCGGCCGTTGTGCAAATGGAACAGGGCGGATATGTTAGTGAACAGGTTGGGAAGAGGTGAGCACATATTTTTTTATCCCCAAATGTGAGGGGAGTTATTGTAGAGAGGATGGGTGCTAATGGGGCTATCGATATGCAGGCCATCGCCGTTTGTCTTGTCGGAGCAGGGAGGGAGGGTCCAGAAGAAGCTCTGGGATGAGACCATGGAGATTCTCAGCGAGGCGGTGCCCGGCGTGGATTTGTTGAGTGGACTTTGATTAATGGTTTATGGCTGATGTTGATGATGTTTAAGAGTATAGCAGCTAGACAGTTGGATTTTTTGGTGGAATTCGCAAAGCAGCGTAGACGGAATCTAGAGAATCGGGTCAGAGAATGATTTCAGAGGGCTCTCATAATTAATCTCCTCTCGCCTTTTAAGTTGGGCTTCTATGTTGGAAATGAAGCAAATCCCTTCAGTGCTGTTCGACCGGGCTTACAACATCTAGAGACGGTTAAGTCTAGAGTACGGCGATTTGTCTATAAATATCGAATTATCTGTTAACTATAACTGAAATACAGACGAACTAAAAGGGAAAAAAAAAAACCCGACATCAGCAACTCTGCAAACGCTAAAGTGACGGACCTAGTCAAAAGCTGAGTAGCAAGGTTGCAACATCAGCTCAGGATGCATAGGGCTTCAGAAGCTCGACAATTTCAGTATGCTTGAACTGGAGAGCCTTGGCAAGGGCGTGCATCTTTGTATATCGCTTCTTCGGGTCTTCCTCTTCGCACAGGGGCAAAACCTCTTTCACTATGTCAGCATCACCCAGAATGGCCCCAAAGCAAAGGAAGAGGTAGGGATCACCCTTCAACCCCGTGCGATCCTTGAGGTTGTAGGCTAGAGAGCGTATAGGGCTGGGTGGCCTTGCACGCCCTGATCGGGCGACTAGAGTTTCGAACAGTGACCTCACTGTGCCGTCGTCTAGTTCACCATTGCTCCTTCTAAAGTATTTCATGTCGAGATAATCCCAGTTCCCGCCGTAGACCTTGTCAAACGATGTATTGGCTTTGAAAAGAAGCTTGGTTATATCAAGGTTTGCGCGCGACTTGTGTCCAAGCTCTAGGGACAACGCGTCCTGCAGGGGTGGAGGCCCAAAGGTGTAGATGTGCGTACTCCGAGTATCGCACCCCGCATCAGAATCGGCTTGGAATTCATCCAACATGATACGGACAAGCTCGGGGTCACCCCACGCTATCGCGGCGTGGAGAGGGGACTGATTCATACCAACCTCGTACTTATGATATCTGTTCCGAATGAACAGGCGCAAAAGATCTTAATAGCGAGGCGATCCTTTATCGCGGGAGGATGAGATGACGTCGTCAAAAGTGCGGGTCCAATCAAGGACCCGTCGTTCTGGATTAGGGACTCGATAGCCTTTACAGGCATCTGGTGAGTTATGGCATAGTGAACCAGGTTAGTGTCCGACGAAGAGTGAGACGTTGTGTTGATTCTCAATCCAGAGTCAGCGAGCAGCTTCACCGTAAGCCGGTCCGGCTCACCGGTCAGAAGAAGCCGCGCGAGCGCCCTGAAATCAAGGTGAATGTGCGCCCCGATGATCAGAAGGACCCGGACAATCTCAATGTGGTTTTTGCGGGTCGCCGCCTCCAAAGGTGTATACGGGGTTTCCTTATTTTCCTTTAGTTGTAGACCCGACGGAGCGTTGGGCGAAACCCCGCTATACAGCAGGGTCTGTACCATCTGAAGATCTCCCTCCTCGCATGCTTCTAGCACCTGAATATACTCCACCATGAAATCCTGCGCAACTTGGCCCTGTACCTCGGATACTGGGCAAAGAGTCGGAGCCTTAACATGCGCGTTCGGCCAAACGAAGACTGAATTCCGAATCGGTGCCTTTACCTTCGCGTCAGGCCTTTCACTCGCGGTATAGGGCGGACAGTCGCCAGAAGCTTCGGAGTAGGGAGGCGGAGCCTCGGCAGGAACTTCAAGTTGAGACGGGTTGGCTGATATCGAACTCATTTTGCTGAATAGAAATCGTAGCTATTGGAGAGAATTTCAAACGGCTTGGTTAATTCTAGTGAATCTTCCTCTTTTTTTTCGGATTGCTTTTCGGTTGCTGGTGAGAAAGCGCGTTTCGATACTGACGTAACAGGGTGCAGTTTGAGGGAGACTGGTGCCCTTTTATATCTGTGGGTTCTTTATTGGATTATGGGGCTTTGTTGCTCTACCTCTTTTCGGGGTGCCTTGTGGATCTGGATGCGGTGATAATGAATCGGACGTTGCCGTTCCTTTCAGTCACAACACATGAGTCCCTTCCTTGATAAACCAGATGAGAAAAAGCCTTTTCTTCTTCAATCCTAAACAATTACTTCAAACGATGTCGAGTATCTTCGAGATGCATATTATGGCCAATAGGGCTCTATTAGAAAGGATAATCGATCATATTTATGTGTCACAAGCACAAGATAAAGAAACCCAATGCGCAACTACCTACTAGTTGGGTTTCATTAAACAGCGCTCTTTGTTGTCTTAGGTCTAATCTGTGATGTAAGGTGTTTCGAAAGTCAGGAAATGGTTCCGAAAGATAGTGTAAGTGATGGAAGAATGCCCTTGATACTCTTATGTTTCTAGAAATGTTGGGATAAAAAATTGTATGAGTCCCGGTTGCAAAATATCGTCATTTACTTTTTTTTTTCGCCCGAAATCCTGGTCTACTATTGACCAGTCGGTTTTTCCCTTCTAAGATAGGGACAGTCTGATGGTACAATGCATAAAAGTCGGCTGGGTGCCACCTTGTTTAAAGGTCTTGAGTGTCCTTGAAACATAGCTGCTTTACCACGTGGCAGACAGGGCGTTAGATGCTGAATGAAATAAATATGTGCTTGTGAGAGGCCTACAACCTGACTGACCATCGATACAACGCCTGACAAATAAGGTAAACAGTACTGATTATATAGCGCACGCTTGTTGTACACCCCTGTCTGATCCTATCATACTAGTTCTATGTTATGGGGTATAGTTTAGATTATCTTCACCTATTATATTGGGAGCTTGATCCTCGGACTGCGCCATGGTCTTAGGGACTACTGCACAGGGCACAGTACCCCACACACAACCTACACGTGACGAGCTATACGAGCTGTCCACGTCCAGCGAACACCTGTGCTCTTGATTAAGAGTATCAGTCTCTCGCCAGATAGATGATTATGACTTCCGCAGACGAGTGTCTGCTTTTGCGGCTACCTAATGAACTATTGACCCAAATATTCCAAAAGTCGACCTCCATAACGGATGCCTGGTCTCTCGCGCAGACATGTTCTCAGCTCCATGGCTTATTCTCGGCACCCCGCACTAAATTTGATATCCTTCGCTCGGCCGCAAATGTGCCTAAACGGCCAATATATGACCTAGGGGATAGATCTACACGTATGCTATTACGGACCATGTTGGTTAAGAACGGGATCGAATAACAGCCAACGCAGGTATCATGCGAATACCGCCACACAGCTGGGCTTTGTCAAGTGTCGAGTATCGCGACACGTTTATATTCATTGAATTCGATTACGGGCCAGCCGCGGAGTTTGAACTGTACAACGCCGTGACAATGAGTGATCTGGTCCTGCTTCGGACGCATCGGACGCAGACGCCGGGGACGTTCCTCGAGGAAGTGCATGACTTCCTCTCACAGTTCCTAGAGCTGGACCAGCGTTGGCCAAGGCAATTCGAACTTGTCACCGAACAGATGCTCACAAATGCTGCGCAGCTGCAGATTGAAATCCTCGACCATCTATCTCGGTCTCCATCCGCAGCGGCCGCTCCTTCGGACCTGTCCTGTGAATCTACGGTCCTCACCCTCGCTCTTCACCTTTTCTTGGTACTGCGCCCTTTCACCATGATCAATGACATCGTGCTCGAGCTATCGGAGGAGAATTTCTTCGACGAAGGCTCGCCGGTACTGGTGCTGGAAGCCGACCACGAACGGACTACCCCCTCAGCAGAAGTCCACCAGAAATACAAAGGCGGCGAGTGGAGAGAACTACGCCGCGGCGCTGGTGCTCCAAGGCCCGGATATGACATCTACGCGACCCCTGACCTGATGACCGAGCACATAGCTCAAGCTTGCTTCCGGCTGTTGGATACACGGGATCCCAGACATTGGCCGACCGTTCTGCTTGTGCTTCTGGTACTGTACCACGCGGTGTTTAGCTTACAAGTTAGGGTCCCCTGGATGGGGAGCTTAGACGCGGTGGGAGAGGCTTCAAGGAGTCTTGTTGAGGAGGTGGCTCGGTACTACTATATCTCTACCGACGGCGGGATATTGCTGAGCGAGCGCTGGAAGGAGGCGGAGTATAGTGCTCTTGTTGATGGCGATGAACGAGCGATTAGGTATTCGCGGATGCTGAATCGACACTGGCTTAAGACAGGTAGGCTTGGTTTAATCCATTGTGTCTAGCCGAGCACGGGCCTGACGTTTAATAGACTTAGGAACATGGAAGACTAGACATGGTGGGCGGGAGCAAGGGATAGGTAGCTTTTCTGATAAGCTGGATTACTTTGCTTACGGCTGTGCTATTTGATCTCTCTCAGCCTACCTGCACTCGCAAGTGCCCAGCGTCGCTGGAGGATTTACCTAGGGTTGTTCAGTTCAAGGGCGGGTGGGAACAGTGAGTCGCTATTGGCAAAGAAGGATTCCAATCTCCATTTTCCAAAGCACTATCAAATAAAAAAGCCATAACCATGCAGGGAAACCAAATCTATGCTCCCTCATAAGCCTTCTCAAGAAGCGCGACATCCAATTTCTTCATCTTCATCATTTCATTCGTCACACGGGCACTTCGTCCCTCGTCTGCATCACTCAACATCTCCTTCAACCGCCTCGGAATAATCTGCCACGAAAGCCCAAACTTATCGGCAACCCATCCGCACTGCTGTTTCGCTTCATCGCCTCCCTCTTTCAGGTGGTTCCAGTAGTGGTCGACGTCCGCTTGATCCTCGCAGTCGACCTG
The DNA here is from genome assembly GCA_023627405.1 of Penicillium sp. S1316. Taxonomy (NCBI): domain Eukaryota; kingdom Fungi; phylum Ascomycota; class Eurotiomycetes; order Eurotiales; family Aspergillaceae; genus Penicillium; species Penicillium sp. S1316. The sequence continues at coordinate 353,984 of JAMAHF010000022.1, forward strand.
AAAGGAGATCGCCTCAGTGAATTTGAAATACGGTCCGCCGTTCAATCCTGTAAAAGTCTGTCCGTTCAATTCGAATTCGACAACCATTACGCTGCCGGCCTCTCGACCGTGGCACTCTTTTCCGGCTTCAGTGTAGCGCTGGATTGTTGTGATCTTTGAATTGGGGAAGATGGAGATGTAGAATTCTGCCGCTTCTTCAGCTTGGCCGTCGAACCAAAGGCAGGGGGTGATTTTTGATAGAGCCATGATCCAGTCAAGAAATACAGAGTGTAAAACCAAGGAATTGCCTTGTATTGTTGGGAGCTAGGAATGAGAGCCGGGTCTATGACCGACGGTCGCTTTATAAGTTTTCTTCATGACATCAAACCTGGCGCCGGATACGAGTCCAAGAAAACTTATTTGAACTCATTTGCGCGGCTCCCCCAATAGAATCAGCCACCCGTTGTCAGCCACCACCAGGCAGAACACGGTGCTGCCTGTGCCTCCCACAGGCAAAATAAATCTGAGAGGCAATGATTGGTACTGGTGGCCCTGGGTTAAGCTTCCTACAAGTATATTCGGTGAATTCTTATAGACCACTTTTGGGTGCGTCTTCCTCCTCTGTCTGCTTACCTACAAGTACTTCAACACCATAATTGCCATTTCTAAATTGTTAGAAATTACCTAGTTTACCCTTCTAGCTAGTTCCCACAGGGGGTGCTTAAGCATGGCAAGAATAACGAAAAAAAGATTCCGGGGGTAACCTAGGCTTAAGGTAAAAATATACAACAGATGGGATTCGCATGTCTACAGTGGAGTGAGAATTTTAAACTAGTGACAAACAGCACAGTGGTGTGGTGGGTACTGTAAGCATGAAGTCGCCCTACCTCCAAGTGGCCAGCTGCAAGACAACCTCCCAAGGCTGACATAACGTTAGCTAATCGAGAACTGGGGCTGGATTCCAGCCTAACACCGCCAACAAATTATATAATTTACTTGGAAGGTGGGAATTGTATTACTATAGTTAATGCAATAGCCACCGGCAAATACGGCCTTTTAACCGCAAATAAGTTCTGGGCTTGTGAGGTTTCCAAGCATTGGTCATCCTCTACTAGGATCGAATGCGTATTTAATACCATCTGCGCCACCAGCGCCGTGGCGTACCCGATGACCAAGTTTACTCCCATTACAGCCAGCACCGCTAGCTCGTAGACATGGAAGGACCAGGCATCGCGCCGCTGATTATCGACGGCCGTGATATCGTGTTAGCCAACGGCGAGAGACACGGGTCTGCGCAGTATGCCTTTCAAGGCGCAGATCTAGACCTGGCGGTCGAAGCTGCCGAATCTGCAGCCGCTGCATTCCGATCCTGGTCCCGAGTGACCCCTCAGGAGAGAAGAGGCCTCCTTCAACGCGCTGCACAGGTTTGTAGATGCTCCTCCATCTACAGAGGGTATATGATGATATTTAACTCAAGACGTTTGCAGCTTCTCCGGGAAAGAATAGATGAATTCAAGGCGACGGTTCAAGAGGAAATTCACGCTCCGGAACTCTGGGCCCAAATGGACGTCGAAGGTGGAATCGGACTTATGGAGGAGGCGGCAGCGCTAACCACACAGTGCGCTGCGGGCTCAATTCCTACCACACAGGGCGATTCATACGGTCTGGTATTCAAGGATCCCCTCGGGGTTGTCCTTGGAATCGCACCCTGGAACGCCCCCGTCTTTCTGGGCATGCGGGCGATCATTGCGCCGCTTGCTGCTGGGAATACTGTCATCCTAAAAGTATGTTGGAGAAATGGCCCCGCGGCCTCCATGTCTGTATGTTGGAGCCCAATATGTATATGCTGATACTGCTCCAGGGCTCAGAGCTCAGTCCCCGATCGCACTTTCTAGTCGCATCCCTGTTCCGTGATGCTGGATTCCCTCCTGGCGTCGTCAACTTCATCCTTCATCGCCCGCAGGACGCCTCAGATGTCTTCGAAGCAATTATCACCCACAAGGCAGTCAAAAAATGCAACTTCACCGGCTCCACTGAGGTCGGTCGCATCATCGCCTCGCGGGCGGCATTGGCCTTGAAGCCCGTTCTTCTCGAGCTGGGAGGCAAGAACTTTGCAATCGTTTTGGACGACGCCGATCTGAACCTTGCCGCGGAACAGATTACCCTGGGTGCATTTTTGAATGTGAGTACGAGCTCCAGTCGAAGAACACATATGTTGTACAGGTAAATTGCTGCTAATCACTTGTATATCGCGCTTGCTTGCCATGTGCAGAACGGGCAGATTTGCATGTGTACAGAGTCGACCGCCGAACTGCTCCATGAGAAACTCGCCGCGCGCATCCAAAGAGGCCATCAGACGCATACCATCATATCGACGAAGAGCAAGGCCAAGCTCGAGTTTCTCGTCACTGATGCCGTTGCGCATGGCGCGACAGTCCATTCGACTACGTCTGGGCCGGTCTCCCACGATGCAGAAAACACATTCCCCGCGACCCTGATAACCGGCCTCACCAAGGAAATGAAATTCTTTTCCGTCGAGTCATTTGGCCCCCTACTCGGTATCATGTCTTTGAAATCTCAGGGCGAAATCCAAGACGTTGTCACCGGGCTGGGGTACGGACTCTCTGCCGCCATCTTCACGAGGAACCACCTTGCGGCGATCGAGCTCTCGAAGGGTCTTGGTGTTGGTGGTGTGCACGTTAATGGGATGACAGTCCATGATGAGCACACCCTCCCGCACGGTGGGCATGGCCTGAGCGGTTGGGGGAGATTCGGCGGGAGGTGGGGATTAGACGAGTTCCTGCAGACGCGAACTGTTGTTTTGAATTCCTAGGTTGAATAACGATTACTATCTAAGGACTCGGTCCTCGCGTGAGCTATCGACAAAATTTGCGTTATCACTTTACTAATGCTGCGTTGAAGTTTGATGTTAGGAAGGATATCGGCTTGTATGGATCTTGCCAGTATTTGTATTACTATGGACCCTTACGACTCCCCTATATCCTCCAAGCGACACATTAATCCTACTAGTTGGACGGCCACGCCATACGGTCAAGCCCAGTCACAGTGATATTTCCACCTGTTGCAGATTGGCAAAGGTGATACTGTCCCTCCACAGCATCTCCTGTTTCACCATATCTCTAGCCTCCGGACTTGGCTGCGTAACGTCCGTACCGTTTAGATATAGCGCCTTCGGCATCTCGCCCAGAGACTGGGAATCGAAGGATGCGCGAAGAACATCCCCCGCAGATTTTGACGTTGTCCGAATTCCCCTATTTGGATTCATCCGCTGTAATAGGGGAGCTAGGACAGGCAGCGCGACTGTCGCGGCGACCACCAAACCCTTCAATCCGCGACGCGTAAGTCCGCTTGGCATGCCGCCTGGATCAATGCCCAGAACAGAAATGTTGGCAAGGGCGGGGACTCGGTCTAGCCGTCGTTGGAGCTCATAGCTGAGAATGGAGTATTAGTCAAACAATGTTGTTCTTTCTTTTAAATATACTTACATCATCATGATTTCGCATAGTTTCCCCGCGCCGTACCGTCGAAAGCCCCCTTTGAAGGAAGAATCATCCGTGGCTGAACTCCAGGTTCCTTTGGCTAGGCCGTGGGTATCATGAAAGAATATCTTCCACTGCTTGTCCTTGAACATACCTACATAATCATTGGCAGGATGGTTAGGACTATTGACCCATTAGCTTCTGGGCCGTTCGCGTATAGCCATCGCAGTTAATCTTCATCGATACTTACTCATGTGTGAGCTTCCAAGCACGATGATTCTCCCGTGTTGCTTGTCCATGCTCTGGAGGAGCATAAGTGTCAACAGCCAGTGTGAAAGCTAGTTGCATTGAAATGACATGTCCACGCCATCCTCGGAGAAATACTGCTCGGTATGCTCTTGATAGCCGGCGTTAGGAACCAGAGCGCGAATTGGAGGCAGAGAGCCGTCAGTTACTCTCTTATTGATGGTCTCCGCAACAAATCGGGCGTTGGCGAGCCTGGAGAGGTCGAGCGAATACTCATCGTGTTGATGCTCGCTAGACGCTCTCGTAAGGGCGTCCTGGAGTTTGCTGGCTGTTGAAACATCACGAGCGGTATAGACTCCATGATACTCCTTTGGAAGTGCTTCAGATAAATCTATACGTTGAATTATCGCGGTTCCGAGGCCACCATTGGCTCCGGTGAGAAAAATCGTGCCACGGGGCGCCATTGAGAATCAGCCTGCTATCCACTCGTTTCGGGCGGGATATTGCGCCTATTTATCTATTTTGAATCTTCCCTTGCATTACCCACAATTAGGCTATCGACGTGCTCGGGGCTCCGCGTAGTCCCGGTGCCGCTCATGAGGATTCTGTTGGTCTCTAGAGTAGTCCAGATACAAGTTCAGGTTGTCTGCAGCGCTCGGCTCTTCGCGGGGCCCCGTGCGACCCACCAACTGAAGGAGATTATACTGTCCATACTTTAAATGTCTCCTTTTCGAAGGTCTCCCCGTATTGTCTGGCCGCAGCCGGCACAAATACTTCACTCGGTAGACCCTCTCCCAGGCAATAAGTTCAAGTCGCTCCATGTCCTCAACATGTAGTAATTAATGTTTAGCCTTTGACCCCGGGACTGTGATCCTTCCGAGACAGTTGAATAGATTGGTGAGAACAATCATTTGCCGGACCGGCCATTCCAGTTTATCTAATCACAGATCCCAGCGGAAGCTTACAGCAGGCACAATCAGAAACGACAATCTCACGGACCATTAGTTCTGTACAACTACGTACCATATCTTCGCTGGACCAGAACACCTGATATTTCTCATGGTAAATGTATGTACCTTGAATACCTCAATGTATTCCAATTTCTATTTAAAAATAGTTCAATAGCTAAGGCTCTCCGAGCCCCACGTCGAACGACGATATTTCCTCGAACAGAGGGGGCATGAAGCCACATTGACTAAAGAAAAGATCAAACTCCGATCCTATGAGTAGTGGCTGTTGCACCTCTCCCTTGTCTCTATTTGCATCACTGCACGGCAATGTTGAGCAGAGCCTCAGCTAGCGAGAGCAGTTGGCCAATAGCTTCAGATACATTACGAATCGCCCGTAATGACTGGACGAATTCACCAAGTAGATGAAGATCGACCTCACTCGACGATTCAATCGCATGACAGAAGATAATGATTAATGAGACAAAGGGCGTCTTGATCAGAATCCTATCTCAGTCAGCAGAAAGTTACCTGGTAAATAATCCTGCATTGGAAATACCTACCAAAGAACATAGCCCACCTGGCCTGGAACACTGTCTTTCAGGATATTCATACACTCCAAGTGGAACTGGATCGCACTCCGTGCGGACTATGCACAGTCAGAGTCTAGCGTGTTTGGTGCGCCCGGTGCGCCTACGGCGCGGTATATGAAAGTTAAGGTCGCATGCAGCGCGACAAGTTCTGATCTCGAGCTAGCCTCAAGTGAGCCGACACCATCCACTTGGTATTGCGCCGCATTTTCCTTGCATGTGATAATATTAGTTCGGAGTTTTGTGGTGATTTGTATTAAGGAGTTAACTTCCTCGGCCAGGACCAGACTTCGTTGCATTCTCCGCTCATGCGTCGAGGACAGCGCTGTAAAGCTATACAAATCGTCATAGATTCTGCCCTGGACTTTCGAGTGTTGAACCCACAGAGTGAAGAAATACTGCGAAATGTCGATTGAAGACGATGGGCTCGTTATCGCAGGTATAGTGAGATCTTGATCGCGGATGGCAGAGGATCTGCTTAGTCTCAGGGCCAGCCCCTTGTCTATCATATACGCGTACCAGAACAAGTTTGATTTGGAGGGCAGTTCGATATCATCGTTGGATACACCAGTGCTCACGGGAGGCGATAGTAGCCCAATGTCTCGCACATCTGGATCGCCGAGTGATTCATTTTCCAGGCGAGTAGGGGTCTCGAAATCTCCATGGCATAGATCACCTAAAGAAAAAAGATTATCAGACAAAAATTTCAGGAAATCTATTGCGAGCTAAAATTTCACACAGATCCGGGTCTTACGCAAAATAGGAGCGCAGCAATATTCTCTTTGCTTGAATCCATGAAAAATCCCAGGTTACTCATTGCTAATTCAAGATTTGATTTGCACATGTCGCGATATTCAACATAACTGGCTTTCTCGGCGTCGATGTCAATATTATGAGACTTCGCATCGAACAAGTAGTACAGTCCTCCATTCGCTAAAATAAAGTCTGCGAGGTTGAAGTCTTCGGCGGCGAAGCACACTTTATTGCAGTGTTTGATGAAGTCGTCTATTGTTATAAAGCAGCATATGAGGGAGAATGTTACTCTCAACGTACCTATTTCGCCCGGTTAGTATTGGCTAGTAAAGGAACTATAACAGCAAGTAGCGGAAGGCCATACATACCAGCTTTAACTTCACGGAGGATTCGCAGTATGGCCCGGTTAGGTGGCATCGGTAAGCTACAAAGTCCGGAATGCGAGGGAGAATTCTGGTTTGGAAAGTGCTCTGTTCTGCTTGTTGGCCACTTGCTTTGATTGCACATAGTATGCTCCAAAGTACCAAGGGCAGCTTGCATCTCAAGAGCCAGGTCGTGAAAGTTGGTTGACCCCAAGACACTTTCCCTAACAATGTTATTTGCAAAGGCAGTGTGCGAGCTTAGAGATGTACTGCCCATAAAGATAGACTCATGGGTCTCTTTTCTTGTTAGAGGTTGAGTTTGGTCGGGTTCAGAAGGGGACAAAGTCAGTGTATCTGCCAGCGCTGCATCTCACCGCATGTTGGAACATTTTTATCCAAAACACCGGCGATTCTTTGGAGAAGACCCTCCATCTCGGCAAGGCGGGCTTTGAAATTGTCTAATTTACGTTCATTGGTAGACAGAAAAAGCGGTTAGTTAATAGTTCCTGCCTCCCGAGGGTATTACCAGAGCGACGTTGTGGTGTTGGTTCTTACTATTGGGATGAAATCAGCACTCTTTGACGGCCTCTCTGGGCCTCTGAGGGGTGGCAGAGTATAAACAACGCCGTCTTGCGATTTGACAACTAAAACAAGGGAGCTTTCTATCGCATCTAATCTGAGGAACATTAGTGAGCATTTAATGAAAACCTTTTCCATGCCCCTGGGCACATGTCTAGAGTTACCTTTCTCGATCGACACTGATCACACTAGAGACCGATAAAGATCAGATGATATACGTATCAGCCAGCCATTCACGATGGGATTAATGGGTGGATATCTGAATATCTCCTTTGCGAGCTGTTGTAAAACGGAAAGCAAGTGCTACCACCCTGCTGGGTCGGCGTCGTTGTCCCTCGTGGTATTCCTTGCAGACATGACGACAGATGAGATCAACAACCTATTCGCGATTCCCAGGATGGCTGTTGATCATAACGGGCCCACCAGATATAGGGATGTAGAAACATTAGTGAGCTGACCGCAATAATTTTCTGTTGGTGAAGCTCGGGGGCCCGCGGGCGTCCGCGGGGTTCCGATCGCCGCTTCTTAAATGACGTCGTTTATAAATTCACGTGCAATGACCCGAATTCTACCTGGAGACTATATTTGATATCATATTTGCATGTTCAGCTGGTAAATAGTAGTATTAACCTTATTGAGGGTGCGATTTCTTCATATACATCTGTTACCGCTTTAACATTGTTTTGTAGTTTTGTCCTGATATTGATGCTCCGCGCTCCTTTTGGTTCGATCGCCATGTCCTGGGAGGAGATCAAAAGGACGCATTCATGAAATATGATTATTCATGGTAAAAGATCCGAAAACACGAATGGCGGCCTATGAAGAACCGTTGGTAGAACCATTCGTATTCGGTTCCTGCATTGTAACCACAACCTTCAAAGCACCATGTTTGGATGAGTTCTCAAAGGCTTCGTACGCGCCGTGGAAATTATCGGACGTGAAACCTAGGAAATGTTAGCACAACCAAAGGAGGGAGACGAGGAAGAGGGACGCGTACGATGCGAAACCAGAAATCGCGGATCGATGCCGCCGGATTCCACCATCCTGAGTAAATCAGGCGTGGACACAGCATCGACAAGCCGGGTTCGTAAACCTGCCAATACGAGGACATGTCAGCAGCAGTTGTCAAATGGCGGGAACAAAGAAGAAGCGGAGGGATAATTACAGATATTCCGATGCCACAAATCCTCCAAATGAAGTGCACAAGACTCTCCAAACACTCCGAGCGATGCAATCGTGCCCCCAGCACCGACAAGGCCCTGCGAAAGCTCGAACGACTCCGCATTCCCCACGGCCTCGATAACAACATCGAACCCGCGCCCTTTCGTCAGCGCAAGCGCCCCCGAAACTACCGCACCTACCCCATCAAGAACACTAAACGCATGGTCAGCCCCCATCGCCTTAGCCGTCTCGATGCGCGGCTGCCCCCTCCCAACAACAACCGTCATCGCGGGCCCGAACAACCCCCTAGCCATCTGCAAACTCATCAGCCCAATGGGTCCCGTCCCGATAATCGCCACCGAGGCACCGGGCCGAATCCGCCCGTTCAAGATCCCGCACTCATACGCCGTCGGCACCGTATCCGAGAGCGTCACCGCGACCCGGGGGTCGAGAGTCGTCTCCGCCGGAAGCGCATGTAGCGAGAATCCCGCGTGTGGGATTCGCACGTATTCCGCCTGCGTGCCGTCGATCTTGTTGCCCAGGATCCAGCCGCCGTCCTCGCACTGCGAGGGCATGGCCTTCCGGCAGTAGTGGCATGTTCCGCACGAGGTGATGCACGAGATGAGCACCGTTTGGCCGACGGTGAAGTTCCCTGCGACGCCGGACCCGAGCTCGTCGATCACGCCGACGCCCTCGTGGCCGATGATTCGGCCCGGCGTGCAGGTCGCGACGTGGCCTTGGAGGATGTGCAGGTCTGTGCCGCAGATTGTGGTGTGGAGGAGTTTGACGATTGCGTCGGTGGGCTTGAGGATGGTGGGTTTGGGCCGCTCTTCGATGGATATTTTGGTGGCGCCGGTGTAGACGACTGCTTTCATTGTCGCGGGTTGCATGACGATACCTTGAGTTAGGACTGGCTAGGATACAGGAGTTGAAGGGGATTGGGCATTCGGGACTGAAACCAGGAAGTGAAGGTGGGCAAGGGTCTCATTTATAGACGCTTGCCTTAAGGGCTCAGAGGACAAAAGGAAAGACTTGTGCGAGGTAACACGAGAAGGAGAAACTACAGTGAGTGGCTAAGCGCTTGGCTCTGCAGACAATGTACGTGTCAAGCAGACAGGGGGCAACCTTAGTGCTTGATTGCAACTCCGCGGGGGTTCTAATGTTTCAGGGATCTAAATCTCTGCAGGGAAGGGGGTGTCAGCATTGCAGATCCTCATTGATTGGTGCGCTGATCAGCTGTCACTTGGAAAAGGTTTCCACCGTGACACGACGACAGATTCTTCAGCAGCGAGGCCCAGGTCCGCTGGCTGGGGTGGGTACTGCCTAAGACACGGAGGTTACATACAGCTTTAGGTAGCCGCATAACCCCGAAAAGGTGTAAAGTAATTGGGGGAAACAGCGCAAACAAGCACCGCCTTTTCATCCTTGTGTCATACCTTTAAACCAAGAGTTTTTATGGGCTCTTCTGTTCGAAACGAAGTACCTTGTGCCATCGACAATTTGCATAGCTCTATTAACAGTTAGTAAGGACAAGTGAAGACTGCACGGCAATAATCTATTCGGTAGGCTCTTATCTACAAGGGGTTAAAGATAGATACGTACCTAAAGTGCCTATAATCTACAGGCAAATACTAGAATACTCGGGCTGATACTCTCAACAAGGGACAAGCGTGTTATGCAAGTGATCAGATCAGCCGCTCGAGTCGATCCATCAAAGAGCACGATTGAAATTCTACCTCGAGGAGGAGCGGTTCACATCTGCTCCCCCGACCACACCCCTGCTCAACAGAAGTGATGTGGCCGGCTATTTTCTCCCATTTCGCAAACCAAACCCCTCTTCTCTGAACATCCACCAATCGCACGATTCTTCCGCTGCACGACAACAAACAAACTGGGCGTTTCTCGCAGCTGTCGCGGATCTCTCCTGCCAATAAGCAGCACGAATTGGAAACAAGTCTAAAACTAGTCTCGGCCCCGGGCCCTAACTGCTCCTGCGCCTCGATTGACGGTTCACTGTTCTGGGGGATTTTTAGCTTGCCGAGGATAATACGGGGTGGAGATCTGATCCCTTCGCCTAGAACCTAGTTTTTTTTACCACAGGAGTGCTACTTGGCCCTAGCTAGCCCCGCGCGCTCACTCAGGCAGCCACAGGTGGCAATGATTCCGCAAACTAGAGAGCGGACAAGCAGCGAGGGTGCCCTAATACGAGGACTGGTTATCTGTCTATATTTTAGCTGCACTTTGATCCTCATGCGCCACGACACCCCGCATTTTCTTTTAGCTTTACTTATCCCTGTTCCTCCGTAGTTCTCCCATGCCTATAATATCAGTGATAACGTGAGAACCGTTCGTAGTAGGTTCCCGCATCTTAACCACAACCGTCAAAGCACCATGCTGAGACGAGCTCAGTGTCTGTGATTGGACACAGTAGTAATTGCTGTATAGAAGACACTCGATGCCAAGCCGGCGACACCGAACCTCAACTTGTGGCTGGCTACAGGGCAGGGGTTTAGTGTCAGCTCTTTGTTCCAACATCCTGTGACCCAGTGCAAGTTGGCGCCAATATAAATTCTGTTAGCGATTGACAGATCAATAAATCCGCCTGCATGCCCACAGTTTCCACACGTCTATATCCTATTCTGAGGTGCCTTCGGTCATCCAAATTTTCTGCAAAATCTACCTCCTATCATGACGGTCTCTGGAAGCTGCCTATGCGGTGGCATCACTTACACAGCTGAAGGTAGACCCTGCCAGTTATGAAGCACCGTGGGAAAAGAAATTGATTGTACTGATAACAGGGTAGCTACACAATATATGAGCGGGCTCTGCCACTGCATAGACTGCCAGAAGGTGAGCTAATCCCCAGCCAACTACGACCCCGAAAATATTATCGCCTAATAAATCATAAACCATAGAGTGGACGGGAAGCACGTACACATCGAATGCTGTCGTCCCTCGGGCCAGCTTTAGGATTACCAAGAGTGATTTAAGCCAAGAAAGACAAAATGGAGGGGGGAGCGTAGAAAAAAAAAAAAGATAAAGAAAAACACTACATTGAAAAGCTCCATTTCACAGCAACTTAACTAACCAATCGTCCAGGAACTCCATCTTATTCTGATTCAGTGGGCGCGAGCGGCAAGACGGCCAGGCGATTCTTTTGCTCGACATGCGGATCGAGTCTATACACGGATTTGGAGATCATGCCTGAAGTGACTTGCATCAAAGGTGGTACTCTAGATAGTGGTGAGGCTAATCTGGGAGGGAAGATTGACGTTGAATTCTATGTCAAGGACTGGGCTCGCTATGTGGCTGCTGTGGAGGGGGCGAAGCAGGAAAGCCATTTTGGCTGAGAAGACATCGTTTCTTCAGGTATCGTATTTTGGGGCCTATTATTAGCACCTCGGAGGGAGGAGTTACGCTGTTTATAATAGATATGATAGCTGTTGAGGAGCTGGAGTGACCAAGTTTGTACTATGTCAACCACGGCAACCTTTGTGTGAATTCCGCGTTTTTCAATTTGCTTAGGCCTTTTTTGACGGGTATTATGGTATATACCTTCGCTCATATCGATGTTTGCTCTAAGCTATCTCCGTTATATCAATCTGGAACTGACGATAATAGCGGCATATTTCCTGCCTGGGCTTGGATGGGAATAATATCGAAGTTGTGAGGCTTTCTTAGTTGGACTCTTAGTTGGCTCAACACTCGACCATGTATCAAAAAAATCTGTACAAAGACCCTAGACTGGTAACAGAACAATATCAGGTCCGTTTGTCTGAACTGTATAGCTCTTCCAACCTGCTTTCGGGAGATCAATATTCCGGTCTCCAGACAAGAATTTCATAAAAACGCCATGAGTCACAACCACGATTTCCGTCCGGCCTTGAGACTTCAAATCTTCGCTGATTGCCGCTATACGAGACCTCACCCTCTTTGCCCGCTCCTCTACTGCTTCGTCGTCGGGAGAATATAAGCCCTCTTTCACTTGCCAGCCGTCGGCCAAACTCTTGATACCTAGTCTCGGAAAAGCTGTTTCCAGGACTTCAGATGTGGACCCCGTATCACAGGGAAGTGCACTCCTCTCCTGCAAATCAGGGTCCAAGATAAGGGTTGCACCGCTCTCAATACCCTTCCCGGATTTGGGGACGAAATAGCGTTTGTCAAGGATGTGCGAAAAGCCAGCAAGCGTTGTTTGGATTGCACGTTTTAGTGGAGAGGTAATGACTGCACCCACGTTAGGGGCATATGGGAACGATTGGGTAAGCCTTTGAGCCTGCTGAATGCCAAGAGAGGTCAATCTTGGGTCAAGTTCAGAGAAGTCTTTGGAAACATTGTGGACAGATTCCGCGTGGCGGACGAGATGGACCTTCAAGGACATGATGGAAGTGGAATGTTTGACGGAACGTGTTGTCTGAGACCAAGGATGTTGCTAGCTTTAAATATTTAAAGATTGTGGAAGGCTAATGAGGTAATTTCTGCGGCATATTGCGTAATAATGTTTGCTGAATTAGTGCGATAACAATCAATGCAAGGAGGGCTGAAAACAAGTCATAGGTATACTGTCTTCGAGGACTCTACCAACCCAGTCTCCTTTGGCAGAGTTCATGAGAATCTTTATAAGTTGATGTGAGATTAGCTCTAGGATTATCATAGACTATTTCTTTTCCTTATCTACTCCAATGTCCTTCCTTTAAGGATTGCAGCATTGTTCCATAATCCAGGGAATAATGTGCACTAATAATTCACCTCAATCATACTCTTCACCAACGTCTGCGGAAGACAATAATTCAATGAAAGCCATAAAACCCATTATCCCCATACTGCAGCAGTGATTTCTCCATCAAGTCCCTTCTCTGTGAGTAGAGAACCAAGAATACCGTTTTTCTTGTCCCACCTAGCTACCACTACCTTGTGACTGCTCTGCTGTGCTATCGCCACTAGACCATCTTCGGAAGAGATTTTAAACTGGCGCGGGAAAGAGCCGAAGGAGGGATATAAACCCACGAAAGAGACGGCAGGAGCTCGGTGCTGATTAATGAGGGAGAAGATCGCTATAGAGTCATTCGCGGGACCAAAAGTGTTATCTCCACGGTTGGATACAACAATATGATCATTCTCAGGCTATCGGAGAAAGAGTGATTAGCGAGTATGCGATGGCTGAGGAAAAGAAACTCACGGAGATGGCAATTTCCGCGGCCTTTGAATCCGCTGGAGGGGTTATTTCCCCGTACGTGCTTTCTGAATAGAACTCGGAGAACTGGATTGCTCCATTCTGCGAATAGGTCACATCATACCCCCGTAGATTGTTGTCCAGCTCCGTCACTAGATAGAACCGGACACCCTTTAGCCGGGTCAGACCGGACTTGTTAGGAACCCAGAAGACAGCATGTCTTGGCCCGGATCCTGGAGCCACAGTCAACGGTTGCTGCGCTTCTAGTCGGCCTGTAATTGGAGATATGCGAAAAATACGGACGAGGTCAGCTCCCAGATCGGGGACAAGGACAAACCGGCCCGATGGGTCAAGAACCACTCCGTGGGGATGTGGTGCGTCCTGTCGTTCAGGGTTTGGCCCTGGGGAGGGCATCGTGAAGGTGAAGGATTGAGAGTGGTTGAATTGACCGTTGGTGGAATTAACAGAGTAAGTGGTAACCGCGGATCCTGAGCTGGACGATAATATTACCCATACTGTCCAGAAATAATGAAATATCCAGTAACAAACAACAAGATTAACTGGTTAGGACAATTACTTACTAGTGCGCAACGGCAAAGAACTTGTGATCAGGTAACTGGGCTGGTGTATAAAACGCAGACGCAACAGGTCCTATCAATGTCTGTAGTTGCTTCACCTTTGCGAAGGACCCATCCGAGTTGACTTTGAAGGATGTCAGCGTAGCGTTAGGGCTACCGATACCTTCATCCAAACAATAGAGGATTCTATTTGCCTCATCCGGCATCAACCACGAAGGGCTAGTGCCACAGTCGTCGGTTGAAGAGAGGGGAGTCAATTGATAATCTTCGCCACATCCTGACAGACTCAGTGAAGTCAATTTGCCTGCATACGACGCTGCATAGAGTCGCGACCCCATGGCGCCGCTCCCAAGCAAAAGTGCGGTTAAACGGAAGAGATTCATTGCAACGATCTCACCTGTCTAGTGTTATGCAGTTTGTCAATATCTCTGGTCAACCCTGAACGACACCAAGCTGAGGGAATTCCAGGGTATGGCCTCTGCCGAAGTTATGGTTTAAGTAGCTGGTTGTGTTTAGGTAGATATCAAGTACCAGCATCCCTCCTCTGCAGCGCGGGCCGCTCTTTGACCACAGGAGTGGGCATCAACTGTGGGCGCGAAAGCCAATTTCCATCTTGGATATGGCATGGTTCTCCTACCAATCCAGCACGTGGACCAACTGTAGAATACCCTGAAGGTACCTTTGGTGGCTCACCGGAGAGGGAAAATGGCGACTGGGCCCTCACATTGCCAAGAATCCAGAGTCTTTCTGCACAAAAGTTCCCAAGTCAAGAGAGTGGGTCCAAACCCACCTTGCGCAAGAAGCACCTGGAGTGGGTCGAGGTCCTCGTATTTGTCCCTTCCGCCAAGTATTGATAAGGAGTTGATCTACATTTCTCAGCAGCTCAGTCCAGATCTCTAGCGATTAGTCCAGAAAGTTTTTCCGAGGAATTGCGACCGGGATAGCTAGTATGACGACGGGAGGGGAGCATTTCCAATGATGGTGAGAAGTCGTAGCGGTGCTGTTGATTCCACATAGACTACTCCCAAGTAGGACTGCTGTGCCCGCAGCTTTCATTCCTACAAGAGGTTCCTTCAGTCGCTATTTGAACGTAGTCTTTCTTACTGGAAGAGGGATACAGGTGATATCCCAACATAGCTGTTCTACGCAAACAAACCATCAGCTTCAGAACCCTTAAGAATAATGACAAGGTATGTGCCTAGTCAAAACAGCATCCTTTGCTTTGAGAAAAAGAAACGCTACTGTGGAAAACTTCTTACTTCTTACTTCTAGACTATACGCTCCTAAGAATGGTAGTGTAATGTGTTATCTGTCAAGGAAGATCTAGGAGGACCGGGGGCACCAAATTCCGTCTTAGCTAGCTAAGATTTGAGGGAAGGGCTAAAATCACCCCTATTATTTAAGGAAACAACTAGAAGTAATAAATTAATAAAGAAACAAAAAGTAAGCTAGGTATATAGTTAGAAACAACGCCTCTGGGCAGGACAAGAGATAGCTGACGGACGTGCTAGGTAAGGAAGCCTCCATCTCGTTTCAAAATGAGGATAGACAAGCCTATAATGACAATAGAAAGCTGAAAGTAACTTAAAGTCCTATGCTTTGCAAGAAACTGGTGTCCCAGCTACTGAAGTTGTTGCAGAGGCTTTCTTGTACAGTAAGCCATTGAGGCAGGCACATCCAGCTACCACCCCGCTTTAGGAACATATTTGAAAAAAAAAAAAAAAAAAAAGATAGTGTCTTTAGGCCCCCAACTTACTTCAAGAATGATATCCATTTGAATGTGGCCCAACATGTGGCGGTTGAGTCTCGAAATCTTACGGTGGTGCTCAACGATACGGTTCCTGCCAGACAATGCCAGCCCCTGGACACAGGAAAGTGGCGACCATTATAGATGGAGCACAGAATATATTAGACCAAAGATTATAGCGCGTTATACTCTGTAGTAGACTTGACTGGCAGCACGTGGGTGGTTCTTCTTATTGTACTGCTTGTAATACACTCTTTGCAGCCCCCACCCACTCAACGTTGTAGTCATTCTAGTTTCCCTGTGTAGAAGGTCCATTCTATTTCTACACCCTGAGCGGCTCACAGTCTAGACTTGAAAGTTGAATAATCCCACACAGTCATTGAGTATATATATATCATGCTTCTTCGCCTCCGGAGATTACTCTCGGGTGAATGTAACGGACTGTCAATCGTCCCGTCAGGCATTTCATTCTCACATTTCCTTACCAGCCTTTTCACTTCTTTCATACTGCTCCACGATGAGATACATTCGTTACTTCCTTTTGCCTCTGGCTACCGTCAAGGCCTATCTGGTGTCTGAGCAAGTTGATGTTCAAGCCAGTCTGCTCACGAGCCCGGAGAAGGTCGCCGGCAAGAAGTTTGATTACATTATCGCTGGTGGTGGTTTGACTGGTCTAACTGTGGCTGCCAAACTGACGGAAAACCCCAAGATCGAGGTTTTGGTTATTGAAAAGGGCTATTACGAGTCCAATGACGGGCCGATCATCGAGGATCCAAACGCCTACGGCCAAATCTTCGGCACCACTGTTGACCAGAACTACCTTACTGTGCCGCTCATCAATAACCGTACCGACAACATCAAGTCTGGCAGGGGTCTCGGCGGGTCTACTTTGATCAACGGCGATTCTTGGACCCGGCCTGATAAGGTCCAGATCGATTCTTGGGAGAAGGTTTTCGGCAACGACGGGTGGAACTGGGACAATGTCGTCAAATACATGAATGACGCTGAACGTGCTCGCCCTCCGACTGCTGCCCAGATTGCTGCCGGCCATCACTTTGATCCTCTCTGTCACGGGTTCAACGGTACTGTTCACGCTGGGCCCCGTGACAACGGCCAGCCTTGGTCTCCTATCGTGAAGGCTCTTATGGATACAACGTCTGAACAGGGCGTTCCAACCCAGGTGGACTTCCACTGCGGTCACCCTCGTGGTGTTTCTATGATCCCTAACAACTTGTTGGAAGATCAGGTGCGCGCCGATGCGGCCCGTGAATGGCTTCTTCCTAACTATAAGCGGAAGAACCTGAAGGTCTTGACCGGGCAGGTTGTTGGAAAGGTTCTATTTGACCAGGATGCACCAGGTCTCAAAGCTATCGGCGTCAACTTCGGTAACAACAAGGCTGTGAACTTCGACGTGTACGCTGAGCATGAGGTCCTGTTGGCCGCCGGTTCTGCCATCTCACCTTTGATCTTGGAGTACTCTGGTATTGGCCTGAAGTCCATCCTTGACAAGGCCAATGTTACCCAGCTGCTGGAGCTGCCTGTCGGTGTTAACATGCAGGATCAGACCACTACTACTGTCCGCGCACGTAGCACACAGGCCGGCTTTGGTCAGGGCCAGGCTGTCTACTTTGCCAACTTTAGTGAGACGTTCGGTGAAGCCACGCCTTACGCTACTGAGCTACTCAACACCAAGCTTGACCAGTGGGCCGAGGAGACTGTGGCACGCGGCGGTTTCCACAATGTCACTGCCCTCAAGATCCAGTATGAGAACTACCGCGACTGGTTGCTCCATGAGGACGTGGCATTTGCTGAGCTGTTCCTTGACACCTCAGGTATGATGAACTTCGATTTGTGGGATCTTATTCCTTTCACTCGCGGTTCTACACATATTCTCAGCAGCGATCCTTATCTGTGGCAATTTGCCAATGACCCAAAGTTCTTCTTCAACGAACTGGATCTCCTCGGTCAGGCTGCGGCGTCCAAGCTTGCGCGCAAGCTGCAAAATAGTGGAGCCATGGCGGATTACTTCGACAGCGAGCTTATCCCAGGTGCTCAGCTCCCCTACGAAGCTAGCCTGGAAGAATGGGCCGTATATGTCAAGGACAATTTCCGTGCCAACTGGCACGCTGTGAGCACCTGTTCCATGATGTCCAGAGAGCTTGGCGGTGTTGTTGATGCATCTGCCAAGGTTTACGACACCGAAAACCTCCGTGTGATCGACGGCTCTATACCTCCTACTCAGGTTTCGTCTCACGTCATGACCATATTTTATGGCATGGCTCTGCGCATTGCCGAATCCATCCTCGAGGACTATGATAGGGCCGAAACGGAGTAATTGAGCTCACACCCCCCACCCCCAAAACTATGACGAGGACACCACGCCGTCTGCTCATTTCGTTGTAGATGTCTCCTGTCGACCTTTAGATAGTACGGCTGAGACTCCGCTAGATATTAGCGGAAATTTTGCGCCGCTCCGTAATATTCTGTGTCATTTCTATTTCCTGTTTTTACCTGGGCAACTAGCCCGTTTTAAATGGTGTTTTCAGTCACGGCCCGCTGCCAGACATAAGAAATCTGATATTGTTCTTCGTGTATCCGAATATTATTCCATAGACACTCTGTGATATCCGACTTATGTCCTACAATAGGTGTTGGCAGATTTGATTTTCTCAGTTTGAACTCTTAACTATTGTGAAAATATGATGTTAGTGGCAAACTATCCATGAAGGCAGGTCTAGCGAAGTACCGTATGGTCTCAACTGCAGGTGAGCCTCTAGGGTTCAACCAATTTGTGCAAGTATTTGCGTGTTTTGTTGCCCAGAATTTAATCCTCAATTCGAGTACTATTTTGCGATGTAGAACCCCCCCAACCTGGCGGGGCGCCAAGAAGGTCGCCGCAAACGGGGGGAGCCCAGATTAGCCCGCAAGGCCAAGAAAAGAATTACGCGGCGGTACTCGTCGTATGGGAGAATTCTCTGCGGTTTAGTGGATAGCAACCGGAATCTCATCCCCTTCTGATATTATGGTACAGACCCTGTTTGGCCACGGTACCTAGTGCAAAAACAAACGCTGAATTTAATTCATGGACGGGACACAAGGCCAACCGTTATCCTGCCAATTAGCAGCGTGGACCCATATTTTTTATTGGTTCCCAGTGGCTTACCAGACTGATCGGCCCGGGAGGGATCCTCGGGTTGCCATGACTGGGAAGTTTCTCGGCATGCCGAGAATGGACCTTCTTCACGAAAGTCACGAAGATCACGAAGTGTGAAGAGTGGGTCATAGTCTCGGCCCTCATATTCGGCCTTTGCCGTGGAGTAGACGAGAAGTCGATCTATACTTCTCACGGCTGAATCTGTATCTCTAGAAATTAGTGTCTCCAGTGACTAGTCCGGCTGATCCCGAAAACGATAGGTTGAATGTGCAGCGAGGTCGGTCGCTTTTGTACAATGCTCATTGGTACACACGATCCTTGAGTGGAGGATCTAACGAAGTCCTAGAGGTCCACAGGTATCGCCTTACCTGTACCTGTGGCTTTCAGCGAAATCGTACGGCAACACAGCATAGATCTCGGGCGCACTGCGTCTTCTGGCAGAGATTGACGATTCTTCATCGGAAAGAAGCCCTCCTCTCTGAACATCTGAATTCTCCCCTCAACAGGAGGTATTAAACCAAACACTGAACGGATTTTATCTATCGCCCAGTCGTTGAATTGCGGGATAAATCCAGATCCTTCCATTGGAAACACATTTTGCAACACTGGAAAATCCCACTCTTGGTTCCGATCTCAACATGATATTGGGACCTACCTTTCCCCAACCTAGATAAACTCACGAATGCTCCATAATAGCACTGCCTCAACCAGGAGGTGGCGTGGGGTGGGCGAACCTACCCTGCAGCGAAAGAGGCACTAGCTTCAAGGCAGCATCCGTTTTTGGCACAGCTCAGGAAATGAAGATGCAGGACCAGCCTCGACGAAGGGCTAGTCTCTCGAGCTTGCACAATGCTCCCTCAGGATTAGTCTCGCCACAATTGAATTATCAGTGGACGCTTCAAGAGGATACTTGGGTTCTCTCACAACCAAAACTCCAATCAATCTTGTCGCAAGTCGGGCGCAACTGTAGTGGGGCGCCAGAAGATAGATCCAGGCCTGAAGGTGTCCAATCAATCAGGCTCGAGTGGAGGGGGTGCTCACAGCGTGTCGTGAAACAATGAACTTTCAACCAGAAGGCAGGAGGTGTTACCAGCCATCTTGACATATCTGATTGGAAGGGGAGGGGCAAGGTGACGCCCGGGCGTATCCGTCTGTCTCATAATAGCTCTAAACTACTTTCAATGACATCGGTGGCGAAGTTTAAAATGAACTTAAGTGTCCCTGACTGGACAGGAGAAATAAGGCGCCGAATACTGATTAGACAACTGTCTTGTGCCCTGGATTGAATGATATCAGCGGCGAGGCCACCTCAATCTTGGACAGCTGTCAGTGGATTCAACGCGCATAATAAAGGTGGATAAGTGTGTGCATTCTGCACGTCGACTTTGGTGCTAAAAAAAAAAGAAGATCGATAGACCGAAATTCATGCGAAAAACAAAAGGGCATCCGGAGAAAAGGTAAAAACATACAACAGTAGGGATTCGCATGTGGTCACCCACCATACTACTAACCTACCGGCGTGTGGCTTAAGTACGGCTGAGCGGACGGGAAGCCCTGTTCTCCACACCCTGTGGTCGTATGTGCTAGTTTTAACTGGCCTCAAGCTTGTATAGAACTGCATCTGGAAGAACGGGTAAATACAATGATGTCGGCGTTGTCACGGACAGACCTTGTGAACGTCTGGGGTGCCGACCTAAGCTTATCCAGGCCGTATAATTTACAATCTGCCGAACAGGAATGGAAAATTAGAATATCCCTCCC
This sequence comes from Penicillium sp. S1316, assembly GCA_023627405.1. Taxonomy (NCBI): domain Eukaryota; kingdom Fungi; phylum Ascomycota; class Eurotiomycetes; order Eurotiales; family Aspergillaceae; genus Penicillium; species Penicillium sp. S1316. The sequence goes on from JAMAHF010000022.1 coordinate 374,511, forward strand.
CATAGCAAAACCCGGTCGTGGTTAAGGAAAGCGGCGACTGGTGATATATAAGATGCATCAGTCAGAACAGGACAAGAAGGATTGCGGACATACATTATCGATGGTCAGCATACATGAATAAACCTCTCCGATGAATAAACCTCTCCGTGTGGTAGACTACCTAGATGATTGAACTTCTGAGGCCTGGCGAAATTTACCTTGGCTTTGCTGGGGATAACTTCTAAAAAGCTTTCGCCCATTGATTTCTTGGAGGGAGCCAGGGAACTACGTAAGTGCCAGGTGAGTTCGTATGCATTACAAATCAAGACTCTCGGAGGAACTTGCGGGCTTCGTAAGTCTCCGAAAGGATGGGGGCGAAACCCCTAGGATTGAGGGGCCATATATAACAACACCATAAACAATTATCGATTTCAGGCATCCATCCATCCCTTCCCGTCGTCGGACAAAAAAAAATACGAAGTAAACAACAATGGCTCAACCAATCGCGGTTATAGTAGGAGCGCTAGGCGCCCAGGGATCCAGTGTCTTCTCGGCGCTTGTTGCCTCAACGGAGCCTCACTACAGAATCCGTGCTCTAACCTCGAACGCCGCAAGCCCCGAAGCTACACGCCTGGCAAACTCTAGTCCTAACATCAAAGTCGTGCAAACCGACCTCTCCTCCCCAACTAGCCTTCTTGCAGCCTTCACTGGCGCGAGCATCATCTTCGCCAACACTGTCTTCCCGCCAAATGTGTTTCTTAGCCAGGGCGCGAAAGCTGCCGAGGAACTCGAGGCGTCCCATGGGCTGAACATTGTGCAAGCGGCATCGAAAATCTCCTCTACCCTGCAGCACTTCATCTGGTCGACTCTTCCAGATGCAGATGGACTAACAGACGGCAAATATCGAATCCCGCATTTCCAGTCGAAGATCCCCGCGGAGAAGTACCTACTTGATCCAGCGAATGGGTTGATAGGTAAGACAACTTTCCTGCGTATTGGAATGTATGGATCGAACTTGATTAGGGATCCATACACGCCTGCTTTTGTGGTATGAAAATTATCTCTCTTTTTGTTGTAGGCGGTTATTAACTAAGATGTCTAGAAAGAAGAAGGGAAGTATATCATGACACTCCCCTGCTCTCCATCAACCCTGATCCCATTTATCGGGGAAGAAACGCCTAATATCGGGCTCATTGTCGAAGCCATTATCCGCCAGCCCGAAAGAACGCTGGGTAAATATGTGCTTGGGGTATCGGAGTATCTTACAGCAGCCGAATGGGCGTCGGCGTTGTCAACAGCCTCGAAAGTCGAGGTTGCGTTCTCGGGGGCGACTCTGGAGAATTACGAAGGTCGGTGGGGCGATGTGGGCATGGAGATCGGCTTGATGATCAAGTTTATGGAAGATTTCCAGGGTGAGAGCTATACTGGTGGGGTGGATAGGTCACTGATTATCACACCTGTGGAGCTGGGCATCCAAGATCTTTTGCATAGCACGGAGGATAGCCTGAGGAAATTTCCCTGGAAGGAGATTCTCAGCTGAGCTTGGGGATTTTCCGTACATATCTTGATGCCTTCTATTGAGTTTGTTCAACTGCCATATCATTCTTACTGAGTCAGAAAGGATATTGCCCTAAGGCGGGATATATTTAGGCAAGTACGCTTAGCTATGGCGCTCCATTGTAAGGTCGATACACTCCACTTGCCATCAAATCCTCCCAGCTAACTCTTCAGGCAACGCTCAAACAGCTCGTCCATGGGAATACAATTCAGCATATCCGGGGCCGCCAATAGAGCACTATACACCTTATCCCGGCCAGACTCGGCCATGTCTTCGTACATTTCCCACCGTGTGCGATCATCCACCACCGTTTCCCTAACCATCGAGAAGAGAGGGTACAACGGATCCTCCGGGCACAGAGACAACGACTACACTCTTCAGAATAGACAGATCCACGCATCGGGTATGGGTTGTTGCGGTCCAAAGATCAAACGCTGTACCGATATCAAAGGCACTTGCCCTGTTCTCCGGGTGGACCAGATTAAGCGGCCCCGCAACCCGCTCGCTGCGGCACGGCGAAGATAGTCGGCGCCAGGTAGCCTGGCAGGCGGTTGGTCAGGCGTCCCAGGTGGCGGCGGGCACAAGAAACACGGTAATGACCTGGGCGAGCGTCGGACTGGCCCTGTTCATATTCCCGGTCTTGGTTGGTCCCGGGCGCCACTGCATGACCGACGAGACGGCTAGCTTATTTAGCCACGGGTTGATAATCCTCCTTTGAGCTAAATTGCCCAGACATTTAGTTGATAGGAATACGAGCCCTAAAATAGCTTGGCCGGCCAGAGGTACTTAAACTGCAATTCTTTTCTGACAATCGACACTCGTTTTTCAATTGTTAATCTTCTCGTAGTCGTGGTCAAGTAGCATGTACAATGCTGGTATCACCATGCGTTTTCGCGCTCTGTGCGCTTTTTGGACCGCTTATCCTCGCTCGTGAGGATCCATCTTACGATCCGGAATCCAACCACCGTCCCATGAATATAACGGGCCTCGACTACTTTCTGTACCAGTGGGTCGGCTTGTACGTGTACCTTAACATCGATATTGGAGAAAAAGCTACCCCCCACCTAACGCACTCCTTGTTAGATACTACAACGGCACAGTAATTTTCAACATCAGCTCTTTCCAATCAGGCAACTGCGATGGCGAAGAAGCGTGGTGGGGCACCCAATGGCACAGTGTATCGAATTTGGGATCAGGGCTGTCGGATCCGGAGGTTGCGGTAACGTTCGATGAGAGCTCGGCGCATTTTACCATCGAGGGCTACGTGTCTGCCTTTAGCGACGTTCCGACATATGATGCGTGGATGGAGGTGGAATTTCTGGGCTCGGTTGATAGAGCAAGGTCGGATGTTTTGGAAGAGGGATCGACGCCAACATGGACAAGGACATTAGGGTTTGGGACTAACAAGGACAATTTGGATTTCGGAGTAGTAGATGAGAATATGGGTAATGCAACAACGACTGGGGAGTTGCCGTCTGAGACGACTGGGGGTATGGGGAGGATGGTGCGTTCGCGTGGGATGAGTTGCATGTGGTTATTAAATGGGCTTGTGCTCTTGATGTTCTAATTACGCAATGTACGCTCATACCTCTATTTATTGTAGTTTAACTGTCCCAAGTGATCCACTCACCTTATCAATTTTCCTCGCGTTAAAATTCTTGTAACCAGTTATAACAACCATGCTACTTAAATCGTGGGGCATGACAGCTTATTGGGAATGAATGCAAGCCGTCCATGCTGAGAGCAGACGCCTCCCCATTCGTGATCTTAGCAGGCGAGTCCCAAGTATTGTAGATAAATACCTTAACAACGGCCTCTGCAACCAGAGTGACTAATCGGCGCCCTAGGTCCTTATTTGCGGACCCTTCGGGCTTCATAAAGGCCCAAAGTAAAAAATGAACGCGTACATAGTTAGTCAATGCAAACAAAAAGAAAAAAAAAAGGTACCTTTAGGAGCTAGGCACCCCTTGGGAGAAATCTGAGAAACCTGTGATTTATATCTTTAGGATCTCGTACCTCGTCATGGTGGTGGGTGTTCAGCCAGAAACCCCAGGAATCTTCCAGTGCTGCTTTCATATTAATGTCGCTGTACCCGGCCGCCTTCACTATCTCAGCGCCCAAACGAGCCAGCTTCTGTGCCTTCTCGGATTCGGGCTTTCGGGTCAATGCCCGGACGACGGAATTCTGCCGGCTTTTGAGTAACGAAAGCGCTATAGAGGTACCCTGGGTGCCTTTGGTTGGGTTAGCCGGCTGGTATAACCTTCCTTGTATTAATAGAATGGATACAGATACCTACTGGGGCCCGTATACAACAATAACTTTCTGCAAGGGTGCAGGTGCCATAATGCTGAAGAGGGTTGTGAAGAGGGTCTGTAGAGATGAGAAGACTGAGACGGCGAATTAAGGTCACGGCGGCTCTTTTGAGTATTGACTATTTCACGTTTTGATATGTGGTTAGGATAGTTCAAACGGCCCATCTCTATTCTAGTGATGCAGTCCTTGAATTTAGACACTGTTTGCATGACAAGTCAAAGATCTGGTCAGTCAGGCTCACTCGAGTTCATGAATTATGATAGAGTTTGATTGAAGAGCTTTCCCCCAACCACTAATTTCGCGTGAGAAAATGGGGAAAGGTAGTCAGTCTGTTTTAGATAAGGGGGAAGTATCAATGGCACCATGTTAGCCACTGTATCACACCCTTGGGATAGGAGGAAGATCTTCTGGTCGTATCCATCCACGGTGGGTTATTCGCTCTGACTAGATGATCTCTCCTAACATGCTGTTCAACCTAAAGAATCAGGTACAATACTCAGGCAATATTTCGTGACTTCAACATTACGTCCATGACATACTCGATTGCAAACTCCAAATCTGGGATTCTGGCAAACCCCAAATGGTTTGCTGGCTATTATTTTCTTTTAAGGTTCTGAGGACCAAATGCGCTATAAATGCTTGACCATCGCGAGCTTCGATCAGGGGCAGATACCATCGGGTATTCTCCGTATCCGTATTGCGCTCGCTCTTTAGCGTGTCTGGTAATATTTAAGCAGTGCTTATATAACAGGTGCCGATGTGCCGTAGCATCCGTTTCCACAGTGAATGTAGAAAGGAAGCGCCGGGGCCTGGAGAGGAGATTATGTAGCCGGCGACGGATGGCGGCCGGCTTCCGAGTCTAAGTTGTGCACTAGGGATACGGGTTGCGAGTCGTGGCTAAATTACCGACGACGACTCGTAACCCACGGCTCATTGTTGGATCTGGCCCAACATCGGATCCAGGGCAGATAATATCCATTCATCAACTCCCACTCCCGGTCAGTGGTACGGCATTTGGTATGCTCTTGATTTCCCAGGTTGCTTGCTCCGTCAATGCCTACGTCAGCTCTACATGAGCTGTTATTCCCAAACGTCCTGTACATACGACCACAGGGTGTGGAGAACAGGGCTTCCCGTCCGCTCAGCCGTACTTAAGCCACACGCCGGTAGGTTAGTAGTATGGTGGGTGACCACATGCGAATCCCTACTGTCGTATGTTTTTAGGACTTTTTTAGGCCTGGTTGAATGATTCCTGACTGCATCACACACACACATACTCTTCTATAACAAGTGAGTGGCCTAGGGGTTCTTCACTGAGAAGGAAGGCTCGGTATTCAAGGGAGATAAACCACCACAACAAAGTATTTCTAGCTATATACAACTCTACTTTGACTCACTGGTGTGTTACAGATCTTGATAGTCTGGGAAATCAATACCCATGCTAGATTAGCCTGTGCACCCCGGACGTCATGATTCTTGCCACGGCATGGAAGCTCCCAGAGGAGGGAGGGCTATTTGCGGGAGGCCACTGGGAGGCTCTACAAACGGGAGAATGGGTTGCTAGTTATACAGATTGTATATAGATCTTCTCGCTTTGCCTACTACAACGGCCTCGGGGGTCTGACTTGCATACAACATGTCACATAACTTCCTGGATATATACAGTTCATAATACCTCGTAGCTTACTACCCAACGTGAAACTGATAATCATAATCTCATATATGCCGACTAGCATATAAAAGAATCCACGCCGCTACGCACATCTTGTCTAAGAGGCTTCCCCGAGCCGAAAGTAGTTACCACTAAGATCCGGTCACCTCTAGCAATGTCTCATCAAAAGCCACCTCGCCTCCACATCCTCGCAGAGTCGAAAAGCCGACAAGCCCGCTAGATTCCGGCGGAAGGGATTCGCCCCAAGGTACAACAGGATCACGATGAGATTACACTGCGGGGTCGCCGGGGAATAGCGCCGTGAGATCGCCCCCACCCCGTACACCAGAGGCATGTATCCTATGTTATCCTTTGCATTGGGATCCGCGCGGGCCAGTAACACCCTAGAACGATTGGATAAATTGGCATAGGATTTCTTGTGTGGAGGAGAAAGTATTCACAGGAGTGTTGTGCGGCCATCGGGGTCCTGTTCCTCCACCCGTGTCCGATGGCGGAGAAGGTGCTTCCAGGGGGTGATATCGTCCGCCAGATAGAGGGGAACCAGGCCCGCCGGGTTCCGTGTGTTGGGGTCCATGCCACGCTCGAGAAGTAGCGCTGATGGATGGCCGTTGCTGTACAAGTTTCCAAGCTCGCAATACGTGTTCTGTCGCTCTTGCCTCATTACAGTTTCCCATCGCATAGCCAGGTCGATAGGGCGTTGCTCGGCCAGGAAAGAGACAGTTTTCAATATCTGTCTCCTAGCTGTATAGGGTGTGGTGGAGTCCTGTCCGGCCCTTAATATCCCGCGCATGAATGTCGGCCCTGTACTTGATAAATATCCTTGCGCGTCTAGTGCTGTACTCCTTGCATCGCAGTGCATGATGGAATAATGTTAGTCTGTTATTGTTCGCATAGTGCATGTCCGCTCCAGTCGAGAGGAAAGATTACACAAAGCGGTGAGACTCGTCCATATCTAAAGAATTCTAATCCCGAGCTCGGACAGCCTCTGCTAGAGCTGTGCGGCCCTTGTTGTTCCACACACCGACATCCGCGCTAGCTTTGACTAGTTTCTCGATTACAGGCAGCCGGTTCCCAGACGCGACTTTGTGTAATGGCGTGTCTCCGTCCTCATCCGTTGCATGTATGTCGGCATTATGTTCAAGGAGAAAGTCAATAAAATGCTCGTTCTCCTTTGGCAGATTTTCCCCCAAAGTCAGATGAAGAGCGGTTCTGCCATCATGGCCCCTCACACCGACGGGAACACCCCAGTCCAGGAATATCTGAGCGGCTGTAACATCATATCTTTCTACCGCGAGTTGTCATGGTGTCAGGGATTTGGGGGTTAGGTCACAGTTCGGATCAGCTCCGCGTTGCAGGAGTCCGCGGATCATCGGATAGTGTCTCTTGCGCACAGCCCAATGCAGCGCCGTTCCGCCTATGTTTTTGTCAACGGCTGCATTGATATCCGTGTCCTTATAGAGCGTGGCAAAGAAAATTGACGCAAATCCACTCTCCAGGGCGGCCTTCTGGAGCGCTTCCATCTCATCATGGCCAACTGCTTGCGATTCCTCACAGGCGCCCTGAGACGATATACTGCCCACATCCCCAGCACCCGGAACCGTTGGACAAGTTTGAGCGGCAAATGCCTGGCAGCGCCGACAAACTGCTTATAGCTTGTCTGGTCATCCAGGTATACCTTGACCCATTCTTCATCACCGTCAAGCACCTCGAAAATATCTACCTTGCCGCCCTGGGCCCGCAAGAGCCGAGTCACACTCGATTGTTATCCCTGGTCGACTGAAATCGAAATACCAAGCGGGGTCCTGCCCCGGTCATTGAGTGCATTCACATTAACTCCATGCTGCAGTAAGAACTCGACAACCTCGACCTGCCCGCCCAAGGCCTCAAAATGAATCGGTGCCCGGCCGTGCTTTCCTCCGCAGAGATGGATCCGATCCAGCAGGGACTCGACAACGTTTCGGGAGCCATAGTACGCCGACCAGTGCACTGCAAGCCGGAAAGATCGCTTTTCTTCGTCCAGCCCCATGCTTCCTTCGACCTGCCAATTGGTTACACTTCTCTTAAATTTGGCGTCCTGGCGGTCATGCTGGACTATGCCTACTCCTATCGGGCCGTAGTACTTCCTCTCGTAATAAACCGCGAGCGCACACTGTCCCCTCGCAACCATGATCTCCATTGCGGCGACGGGGAGCGTCGGGACCTCCTCCTCGTCTTTGGTCTTCAAGGACAAGCTCTGAGAGGTACGTGCCGCGGGGGAGCGAGGCGCAAACCTGGCGCACCGCAGCTGTTATGCGGGGGCACCCAGCCTGTTTCAGGATATAGTAGTCCAGAATGGGCACGTGGGACACAATCTCGAGGATGAGTTCGGTAGGCAGGCTGGTAAGGCCCATCTTTGGGCGCTGTTTGGGTATTATCAGGGCAACACTTTCGTGATGGTCAGTTCGGTTGTACCGAAGAAGCGGATACGAGAAGAACAACTCGGTGTCCTCTTCTGGGACCGGGTATCTATTGTGGCTGTGCAGGCTACATAGCAGGTAAAAGTGCTATATTTTTTTTTCTTTTTTTCCATTACCATGGACAGAACAAAAGACCAAAAGAACATATCCATGCCCGTTGCACTTCGAAAAGAAAACCTTTTGTCGAACTTCACCGCTCAGCTAAAAAAGGGGTCAAGACACTATTTCTAGCTAATATGGTGTATTTCATCTCCGACACCTTTGAATGAACCACTAGGTCGTGGTTAATTCAAGCATAGCCATTTAGCAATCCGGTTGAGGTTTTGCCTTCACAATTACCTCGGCGGTATCCTGCATTGGGATCGACTGCTGGGCTTTATGATGCGGGCGGGTGACAACAATCGCCAATTTGCCCTCAGCACGCCTGCTGCCGAATGGTGGCAACACCACATCCATCTGTTACCCCGTTGAACGGAGCTTGTTGCAAACCTCCCGATCATCCCGAACCGCTTTTTGCAGATCTCAGGTACACAGTCCCAGCCGCAGTAGACGCTATCCTAGCCTCAATCAACCAATTGTTGTGGTGTATGGGTAGGGATACGTAAATGGTGGATCTCTCCAGCTCTCAGGGTACGCTAGCCTCACCGCTAGGACTAGTCAACATCAAGATGCAGAGAGAGAGAGGAAATAGGCGGGCTTTGAACCTACGCGGTATTAGCGGATATGGTGAAGGCCAGATCAAGCTGTCCTTTTGCCGGCGGGTATAGTGTTATTGCAGTGGAGTCCTGGTCGGGGCGTTGAACTGACTGCTCAACATTATGCCGCCACATGAATATCTGAGATAGAAAAGGTTGAGCTCGTTTACAGTAGCCGAACACCACGGCGCCATTGCTACTGTACTGCTGTGGGCAGGAATTTTGTCGGGGAGGTGCCACATGAAGCTGCATATCCTGTAAGGCATTCTCAGAATCCCAACAGGAAACTCCATTTCCATCTGTGTGATTACATTGCTGGAAAGGGAACCCTTCTATGAAGCAGTAGTGCTGGCTCGAAAGCTGGAGTGGACCCTCGGCGACGTCACCTCCATATCGGTTGTTCAGTCTCTCGATACTGCGCATTGATACCGCAAGCCAGTCAACGATAGGCGAAACATCCCCTGAGGGAAAATCAAAAACCAGATTCTTGGACAGGGCCGAATCAGGATCGGAGACCTGGCTCCGTGGAAGGAATCCTGTATGGATATGCTCCGTGGCCGGATTGTTGTGAGATGGGTCCATTCTGGCAGAGGGTCCTGAACGTTTTGCGTTTTGCGTCCTTCTTCTGTGAGTGGACATGAAGCCGGCCCCTATTATACAGGGTAACTAGGCATATTTAAGGAGCTGAGAATCCAACTCAGCTCCTGTGCGCCTCGCCATAGCCTCCAGTTTCCAGACTTGCGATTGGACGTGGATGTGATGACCTCTTGGTGCTGCGCCAGATACACCAACAGACCAATTGGATGGGAGAAGCAATGACCTTGTGTAACGTCACGAACGCCACGCTAGCCTGAACATGAAAGCCCGAGTGTAAAACACGGGAGAGCGGCGTACTTCAAACCACTCCGGTCGGTCGAGTAGCTTATAGGAGTGAGACCTGGCGTCGCTCTATCGGATATCATATTTTCGACTCATCCTGAGCGAATTTCTATTCCCTCCACTCAGTAAAGAAGTAAGTAATGGTGCTTGATTCTTAGCTTCAAGCAGCGCGACGAGAATTTATGTGCGGCTGACGCTGAGTCCACGCGTGAGGCTATCGTACTCGGGTTTAACCTTCCCTCAGCCTAGGTAAATCGACCTGAACGTTCCTCAAGCTTTTTTTTTTAAGAGATTGAGTCACAAACCGTACCATTTAGGGCAGCATATTGCAAATACATGTGTACCGCCATTGTCTCATCTGCAGCTCCAGATGTCTGCAAACGTGCGGCATCCGTGACATCTTCCGACTATGAGGTGGGAATCTGGCTGAAGGACTTAGTCCGGAGCCTCAGTTGGAGGCGGCTACCATCCAAGGTCCAATCATGTTCTCACGCTATCGTTTCCCTGGGCGTCAATCGACATCCCGATATATGAATTCGATGGCCGGTACGCCTCGCCAGAACATTCCATGCTGACTCTCCTGGATTGGAAGTTGGAGCAGAAAGGGCTTGACCCGCGTGGAGAGGTCAACACTGCAAGGCTAACTGGGTCGAGCTTTGTGCACACCGCCATAATTGTCTATGACGAGACGCTGTGGCGGAGTACCTTCTGTGTCAACATCGCCGGCCTGACAACGGAATTGCACAAAGATACGGTCCTTAAACGACTCCGTGTACCAGCAGATGCAGCGGAAGCTACCAGGGGTTACTCAGTAGGACGCTCTCAGAGTCACAACACCTCCAAAGCCTGACTGGAAGAGTAGTGCCAATGTCCTGGCGATATGTCACTACAGATACCCCCTCGAGTCACAGTGTTTCTTGTCTTAGGACCAGCGACTAGAGACCCTGCCGACTTTCGAAGAATTGGGATTGCCGAGCTCCTTCATAGTCAGGGCTGATGTGGCCAATATTATGCCACTGATGAGTGGATTGACGATACCGTGAACCCACGACGTGTACCCACGGTTGTGATAGTATAAGTCAAGCCAACCCGTACTAGAACTGTGCGGCTACAGCGACGTAAAATCTCAAAGGCCACATACTGAGCATCCCCTACGCTAAACCTGGCGGTTCCAACCGCCAGAGTCGGGGTTTGATTCTTTGAAGTGCGCACTCGCCATAGTACACGGATAGTCGGCTGCGGCCCAGTCATTTCTGCATGTAGCGCAGCCTTCGATCCTAGCCAGCGTGGCCTGCAATTGCCCTGAAATCCAATATTTCCTTCTTGTTCTAGATCCATGTCTTGAGGATCTCTTATATGCCTGCCTGTTACTACACGTCACCTGCAAAGTAGTGCACCAAACAGACAGGCGCAGTCTCATACTCTGCGGCGGACGGGCAGTATTCAGGTCAGACTATAAGTTGTTGCATGGGAAGCAGACTGCCGTGACCATCACAGACAGTGAAGTGCTTCAACTACGGCGAGGCTCTACCCCACGGCCCGGCACGGAAGTGGAAAGTCCATGCACGCATATCCGTCCCGTCTATACCGGCCCTCAACGCAAAGACCATTATATCCAAGCCAGGATAGCAAAGACCCGACAGCCGGCTTCAGACCAAAACTCTACAGTTAAAACCGCTCTGTCGTGGGAACCGTCGAATGGTACAGGACGCAGGCCGAGGAGTGGTTTGTAAAGAGCCGGAATGTGGTGCGCACGTAAATATATGTAGGCCATGGACCGGATGGTACGCGGTCACCAAGAAAGCTGGGCATGGCTGGTCCTTCGCCAAATGAAAATTATGAGATGGGTACCTGCCTGGATTGGTACACATGTTCTGCAAATACAACGATTTATTGCTTTCTCTATCAACCACTTCTTCGCGGCCACCGTTAAGGCGCCGACGGTCTGGATGCCAAAGGGAGCTCTGGTTTAGGTCATATTCATGAAATACCTAGTACATACGACCACAGGGTGTGGAGAACAGGGCTTCCCGTCCGCTCAGCCGTACTTAAGCCACACGCCGGTAGGTTAGTAGTATGGTGGGTGACCACATGCGAATCCCTGCTGTTGTATGTTTTTGTCCACCTGTTTTTTTGACTCGTCAGGTTTATGTAGCGCCTGTGCCGCCCTACGTTCAGTCCTTCACCTGAAGGCCCCTGCAGCCGTCTCAAATTTGCCTGCCAAGCCCGAGCTGCTAACGTGGCCCCGCGGGGGAAGAACCACAGGTTCGCCGATGTAGACGTCCAGATCGGGCAATCCCCCTCCCGTTCCACTTCTTTCCTGTCTCCCGTGTGGGCGCTGCGGAAATGAACAAACGCTTCATCATGACGTGGCGGAAGGATCCGTTGTTTGCTACCTCGCTGTACTGTGTTGCTTATGACTGGCGACCAGGCGATTGTTTTTGGTGATCGGCAACGACAGCCTTTCGCGCGAAACTCGGATTCAGGCGACCGAAGTTCCTCAGATGGAGGGCGCTTAAAATTGGGCCTTCATGAGACGAGAGAGCCATAGAATGCCCTGTGTGTTTGGACAGCGGCAAGCGATAAATCCAAATCTGTGGCACCGTTTACGTTCCTCGAACCAAGGCGCTGCGTTGCGAACTACCTATTTTCAATAGGTGCGATGTCCAACGGTTTCGAAAATACGGACCGGGCTGCTTCTGCTGGCAGTGCCTTGAACGATAATCTTCAGATCCAAAATTACTATGACGCATGTGTCTCTCCGGGTCCGAGTCCGAGCCCTGGTCCGGCTCACGCGGGCACGATACGTCAGCTACGAGAGCAGATTAGCTGGACACGACAATTACTGATATCGCGCGAGCACCAGAATGCAGCGATCGTCGAGAGAAATCGGTACGAAGCGGTCATAGCAGGCATGAAGCGAGAAGTGGAAATACTACAGGGGCGTCTCGCGGCTGAGGAGGGGAATACGAAGGAGTGGAAGGAGAAGTTTTGGGCGCTTGATGACGCGATCAAGGATGCGAGGACTCATGGTGTACTCTTGCCTGATTATCATATTGAGGTTGGCAGTGATGATCAGGGGGGCAAACACGACGAGGACTATTGGCGTGGGGAGTACAAGAAAGAGAAGGCTGAGCGGCTGGCGTGCGAAGCGAAGTGCGATGCTCTGGAGCGACGAGCCACGGAGCTCGAATTAGAAAAGGTCCGGACGCTTACAGCCAGCAAGCCCGAGGCGGTTGCTGCCGCAGAAGAGATCTGGCGACCGAAGTATGAGGCGATGGAGCGAGAGCTCGACAAGGCGCGACAGCAAATCGAGGACAGGACGCGGGAGCTGCAGAAGGAACGAGGGATGCATGAGCGAGAGAAAAACGACTGGGGATCCCGGAAAGTCCACTTCGAGACTGAGCTGGACAAGAAGGACACCACTGTCGCCACCTGGCAGCAGAAATACCACAAAATAGAAGAGGACCTCAAGGCTACCCGGAAGTACCTGAGCCGGGACACAAATTCTCCTGCCGCGGAATACTTCACGATGGAGGCCAAACTGAAGAGACAAGTTCAGGAACTTGAATTCCAAGCTCGAGAGAATAGGATCGCGGTGGAACTGCTGGAGATAAGACTGTTGGAAGAGGAGGACGCGAACGAGGTGTGGAAGTACAAGTACGTGGGTGCGCGTTAGGTATCGTTGCGTTGGAATTGCTGTGGTTGCCTTGTTTCCGGTCAGACGTGCTTCCAATAATAATGTGTGGGTGAAATGATATGAAGGAACAAAGCTGCAAACCCCTTATCTGAATTGCAGACAGTGGTGTTACAGGATCTGTTCCCTGCCCAATTAAACACATTTTGCGACTCACGCAGTTTGACGCCACTTGATCTGCTCAAAACAGCGTAGCCATTAGATACATGTGTAATTGCAAAGCCCACAGTGAAGCAGGTGACAGGAACTGTGGTTTGTTTTGCGGTTAATGTATATATGCGTCGACTACTTCTGCTCTTCAGTGCTCAACAGCCGCTGCGGGTCTATATGAACTGCTTTTCACATCAATCCTATTGATAGCGCTCATCCGTTCCCGCAAATAGATCCGTGCACTATAGAGAATAATCCTGACGTGCCTGCCTGTCAACACAACACCTGCCTCAACACATAATGGCCGACACATCACCCAATGACGAGCCATTGCCAGCAGAGGATCCCCCAAGAGACGATGGCGACCAAGGCCACGCAGGTACTGGTAGTGCTGACGGCCCGCCATTTACATCCATCGCAGACGGGTCATTGACATTTGGAACGACGCCTAATGACGATATAGACCCGGCCAGCCCGAGCGACATTTCCAACAGCAAAGACGCCGGCAGCATATTCACGGTCAGTGCATCGTAGGACTGCAGCAACTACGATAACGACTAAGGAAACAGCAGGGATCTAAATTGCAGGAAAGCACAGCCGCGCCCGACGGTTCTCTTAACACGGAAAATGGAGCCGATTTAGAGATCAATGGTACAACCCCAAAGGCAGGATCCGACTCCCCGCCGTTCGGATCGGCGTCCATCGTGAAACGGCTGCGACAGAATCTCAGCATCGTGGGAGGCACCTCGTCTCGGTTAGACGAGCGAGGCGGGTTGGAGTATAGGGAGAAGAAAGACCTCGAAAGACGAATCGCCGAGCTGGAAGTGAAGAACGAAGAATTAAAAAACGACAAGCAGCGGCTGGATTCTTTAGTTTCGTTTCTGGAGCAGGCGGTGGAAGATGCCAACAGTGAGCTCGAGAAGTTGAATGATCTGTTGCTACGGCAAATGCATCGTTCCTAACCCGACATGTGAACAAATGATTTGATGTTGATTGAGCACACCAGTAGTATGGCTTGTTTATAAAATAGAGAACAGTTCCCGTGACCTTTAATCTGATTACAAGTAGATTCTGGGTTTTCAGATAGTGGTTCCTCAGCCCACAACCCTCCCATGTGAAGTTGCACCATCTGGCGAGAGGCTGCATCGCCTCTCCTCCGCGAGTTTTAATAGCTTTTCGGTTGCCCGAGTCGATGGGTGCCGCTCGCCATATATCTCCTTCTTCCGTCTCGATATCCGCCGCAGTAACTTTTCGCTTTTGGCGTGCTGCCCCTGTTGCTGATACATGATGGCCAGATCGTCCATACCGATAAGGAGGTGATCGATGCCGGTAATGCTGGTTGGAGGCTGGTCTTGCTTTTCCGGCGTTTCAAGGTCAAATATATGTTCGTATTGGGCAATTGCGCCTGCGCGGTCTCCGCTCATCTTTCGGGCTAGAGCGAGCGTCTTCCGCGTGGCGATGGTAGAGGGATGCTTCTCTCCCAACGTCGTCTCTTCCACTGCCAGCACGTCCGAGTAAGACTTAATTGCTGCCTGGTATTTGCTTTGCAGCAGGTGGGTGCATGCGAGATGTTTCTGCTGTTCTGTGACAGCAGGATGATCTCCGCCAAAGGCCGCCCTCTGCTCCTTTTCAGCCTCTTGATACGACTCCTCCGCTCTTTGGTATTTCCCTTCCCGCCTGAGACGTGCGCCATTTGTGGAAGCTGTTGCAGGCTTTAGAGCTTCCATCCTAAGGGCCCTCCGATGCAGAGCTTCCGCCTTGACCTCCTCGTTTAGCAAATATCTCGCTTGGCCAGCGGCGTAAAGCGCCTGCCAGAGCGACTGTTCGTAGTGCGTGTCTTTGTCGCTGTACTGCCCGATTATGCTCTCCACCTGCCCTATCTCTCTCTCCCATACGCGAATGGAATTGGAGGTTGGGAACTGTTGTTCTAGCCTCGCCGTTATGGCTACGGTGGTCGATTCCCACTCGCCGGTCTGTACTAGGCAGATCTTCATTGCTAATTGAACTAATGGATGGACATCAACGAAGTCCACGCCGTTGTCGGGCCTGGTCACCAAGGAGTAGGCCATCAAATCTCCAATGACGCTACCCGCCTTCACCTTGGTAACCCTTTCAATCATGGATATGGGAATGTTTGTCGATGAGCATTGCGAGATCATGTTCATCCATTCTAATGCGGCTGGCCTTGCCCGCCTGAGCTCATCTAGAGTGATCAGCCATGTAGCGGCCAGTGGACGTCGACTTGTGAGTGTACTATTTTGCTTCTGCCCAACCGGTGGTTGGCATAGAAGGCTGATCATCTCCGTGTCCCGGGTCCTCCAAAGTTCAAGATACTCTTTGACCGTCAACTTGGTTCGATTTATATACTGCGCTGCGAAGTTGATCGCCAATGGAAGCCCGGCAAGAAGGCGTATCAGTTCGGCAGTGTGGGGATCTTTGCCTTCGGGGTCAATGAGGGCTTCGGAACCACCAAGACCCCGTCTCAAAAGCTGTATAGAGTCCTCGTCGGGCAAATAGTGCACATCTATAATGTTTGCCCCAAAGTATGCGGCAAGGTCCTTGTTTCCCATGGTCAATAAGATGGATCCTACTTTACTAGCAGGGAACCAATCCACTTCGGACCATTGCCGAAAGAATTCCTGGTTGTCGTCCACGCCGTCAAAGATCAAGAGCCATGGGCCGGGCCGTGTTGCGAGCTGCCGATTGACCTGCCTAACCACGTCTTCGGTTTTCAGTACTACCAAACCCATTGTCTGCCTGATGCGATCATAATCAGCGCGCAGGCTCTCTAAGCTATCAGCCCTGACCCAGAACACAGAGCAGTTCCGATCTTCCTCGCGGAACCTGTGCACGGCCTCCATCGCGAGTTCTGTTTTGCCAATGCCGTCCAACCCAACGATAGCGTTGAGTTGACACCGCTCGGGCTCGTTCCCCGGGGGAATAAGACCCGCAAGTTGTGCGAGTTGCTTCTTGCGCCCCACAAAGTTTTCGTTTTTCCCGTAGGGAATCTCAGCATAAGGCTTGTTTGGGGCTAGAACTCTCGGGTCAGACATTTACGACATGGCGAGTTAAATCCAGAGAAACGCCGTACCATCCGATCGGCCATACCTCACTTCATGGGCATTAGACACGAATCCTTGGATTATACCGCTCAGGACTCTGTAGTCGGTCGAATTTGGCCCACTGAATTTGTTCATCATAACATGCGGAAGATCGCGGGGCTTGCACCAATCATGATAGCCTCCCAGCGAAGCAGAGCTTTCAGTAACCAACTCCTGGTGGTGAGCGAGGGCGCGAAACGAAGAGGACAGACATCAGATCACCTACCATGATTTTTGGGAAAAAAGGAGAAACCAACGTTGCCAGTACTTTGGGGAGCGCCCGCCGCATCATCTGTGTTTTTCGCTGTTCGAAGTAGCACGCCAGGGGCATTGGATTCGGGTGCGTCATCAGGACCTCAAACTGCTTTTTCAACTCTTGGAGCTTCGCATCGCCGGTGTGCAGCATTCTAACCAGCGACTGGGATGATTCGTTCCCAACGACCTTCCCAGCAAGCGCTCCCCACTTGGCAAGCTGCGCTGCAGCGCTGCCTTCGAAAGGCGTAGCAAGGAAGACAATACCCACCGTCTCACCGAGGATGTCACCATGGGGGCTATTCTTCTGGTTCGCAATTAGAAGGGCCTGGACACATCGGGTGCTTCAGCGACCTTCCCAACTATAAGAAAGCATGGCTTGGTAGGAGCCTACCTTTGCCAGCAGAAGCCCACCAAAACACGAGGCGATAAAGATAATCGGAATCCTGGCCTTTTTGCGTAATCCCACCTCCATCGCATCGAGAAATTTTTGAGCATGAGTCTCAAGCGATGCCTCGATGCTATTGTCGAGGAAATCCGCGGCCCAGTTGTAGGTGTAGATTTGTGCCGTCTCTACATCCTTTGGCAACATATCCGCGTCTGTAAGCCAATTCGTGTCGTTTCCCGCACCCTTGTGTCTGTAGACCCAAGTTTCTGGCGACGTGGTCTCGAGCCCGTGGATGGCGATGATGCTGTGCTAATGGTATGAGCTGAGCGGCCCTCTTGCGTCGTACACTGTACACTGGATATATATATATATGTACGACTTACCTGATTGTAGCGTCCCGATTATTTGCAGGCTCGTGGACTGATACAAGCCGGTAGTAATCTGCGTGCTGGATCGGGTCGTCTTTGGATTGCCGCTTTTGGCGCGTGGAGCGACCCATCTTGAACGTCGGAGGTCGAATTTCTGACTTGATCGATTTTGCAGGCCGGGGGAGCCGGGGCAGAAATGAGAAAAAGAGAAAAAAAAAAGCAAAACTAGACATGCAGGAAAGCTCGCCTCCGGTAAGGCAGGCAGGCATCGTTGCATCTCTTGCTGCATCTCGTCCGCGGCCGTACATACAGTATTTTTGGTCACACGGACGGCAAGCACAAGCGCTTGTATGTATTTAATTCTTCTCGCCGGCCCACGCACGCACCAGAGGTCGCGGCACCACTGCACACAATTGAATATGACATTAGAGCCACCTTTTGTGTCTGATTTCGCCTCGTGGACAAACTCCAGCGATGAGCCGGCTCCTCTCCTCCCAGCCTCGGCTCGAGACCCAAAGACCCACGTCCGCTACTGCCCCATAGACGAGCCCTCTCGTTTCGTAGCCACCGACCTCTCCGTCGAACGACTCAACCGCATGAACCACTGGCTCTGGATAGCAGGCCGCCCACTACCGCCTCGCCCATTAACCTTCCAGATCGCAGTCGCGCGAGAAATTGTCCTCGATGAGCGAGCAGATATGCACCTTGTCTGGGAACGAACTAGACGTATGCACATTAAGCCACTTCCACAATTCCTCCTCGCCCCGCAATTCTGGCGTAACCATATTTGTCGCGACGCATATATCTACTCTGTTGCCATCGGCTTCCTCTATTCTTATCTCGCCCTTATCCAACACGAGAGCGACTTTGTCATCGCGAGAGTCAACCATCTGGTTCCCGACACCCTAACCTGGTCCTCCTGGGTACTCCTCACACAGCAAGCCCTAACAAACGGGCCAACCGCGAGCAATACCAACGACCACAACCGCAACGCCGCCACAGACCTAATCATCACCTTCCCGCTAAACCACCGCTACACCTACGGCGAACTCCGCCTGTCCCGGCTCAACCTAATCCACCGCCTAAAGTACGGCTACCTCCTCCGCGGCTACGAACACCAATACCAGACCTACGAGGAGCTCTTCGCCGCGAATATCGCACCGCTCAGCGTTACGACACTGTATTTTGTCTTGGCGCTCACGGCGATGCAGGTAGGCCTCGCGACGGATTTCCTGCAGCGCAGTGATGCCTTTCAGGCTGTGTCGTGGGGGTTTGCGGTTGTTTCTATTGTGGCGCCGTCGGTTTGTATTGTAGGGCTTGGGGGTGTTGCCTTTGTGATTTTTGTGGTTAGTCTTTGGAGGGCGTTGCGGTGGAAGAGGGAGGTTGAGGGGAAGGCCCGGGGTGAGAAGGGTGACTTCGGAGAGCGGCGGGGCAGGGGGTTAGGGCCAACGCATCATGAATGAAGTGTGCGAAACAAGTAGTACGCATCAATCTAGGCCATTGGGATAACCGGGATCCTACATTACCGAGATTGGAAGAAATGAACCAATATTCTCCGGACGGGGCGCATGTATATACTTACCTCTCCATTCACGCTAATGTGGCGTTCTATGTGACGGCCGATCTGCACCATTGGAACCGTTGGGCCTACGCTTAACGCTGCCCGGCGAATAGCCCACATTGGCCTGGCGATAGTGCTACATGAATTACTACCACATAACTCTGGAGGGGCAGATATTATGACTGCGTCCGGCGTGGGGAGTGTACAATTATCGACGAGCGCGGAGACAGTCTTGAATCAATGATTTACTACGACTCTATCGTTCTCCTCTAGGCGAGTTGCGCCACCAGGCCTGGGAATTGAGGTCTGACAAAATTGAGACTCTATAGCCCATTCCAATACCGCGAGACCTGCACCGACAACGGAGCAGCCAACCTGTTTTCCTCCCCAGTCCCCACAACCTCCAGAACATACGTCCCCTTCTCACTCAACCATGCTTCTCGCCCCTCATCCCAGAAACTCGTCGCAAGCCCGACGGGAATCGAGATCAAAACCTCAATAGTCTCCCCTGCCTGCAGCATAACCTTCTCATAACCCTTGAGCTCGCTCGCCGGCCGGCCCACGCTGGAATCAGCCGGCGGCCGCACGTAAACTTGGACGACCTCTGCGCCCGCACGAGAGCCAGTGTTGGTCACCGAGACGCTCACGCTAAGGGATAACTCTTTGACGTTCGACGCCAGAGAAGATGTTTCGCGAACACTGAGATTGCTCAGCTGGAATGTCGTGTATGAGAGCCCGTGGCCGAACCGGAAGAGCGGAGCCTGCCCGACTTTGTCGTAGTAGCGGTATCCCACGTAGATGTCCTCGCTATACAGCACGCGTCCGCGGTCCGAGCGGTAGCTCAGATACGAGGGGTTCTGGGCTAGTTCTCGGGGAAAGGTCAGGGGCAGTTTTGCTGACTGCAGTGTTTGTCAGCCAATACTATATCAGATCAATTTAGCATGCAACATACCGGATTGATGTCGCCGAACAACACATCTGCAATTCCGTTCCCCGCCTCGTTACCCCCGTACCATGCCTGTAGGAGAGCCCTGGCCTTACACGCCCACGGCATCGTGACCGGTGTTCCACTCTGTACGACAACCACTGTGTTGGGCTGAACCTCGAGAACTGCATTGACGAGATCGTCCGTCCCCGGTGGAAGGTCCATGTGCGACCGATCAAAGCCCTCGCTCTCCCAGTCCCCGTTTAACCCCACGCAAACAACAACCTGCTCCATCCCGGCGGCCAGATGAACAGCCTGCCGGATCGCAGCACCCGCATCGAGCTTTCGGCATCCGCCGAGCCGCAGGCCACCGGGCCCAAACGAGACCACCCCATGGTGCTGCAGATTCGACGTCGGCGCCGTACCGAAATCAACAAAGACGTGATGCTTCTTTCCATCCTCAAGGTACCTCTCCCCGCGCTCTTCCACCGTCCCAATCCCAAAGAACGAGGTTCCCGCCTGCTGCGCCGTTTTGTTGTCGACAACAAGCACCCCGTCGATATACAGCAACCCTGTCCCAGCAACAGTAAGCCCAAACTCATACACGCCGCTCTCCGCGGGCTCAAACGTCCCCT
Organism: Penicillium sp. S1316; assembly: GCA_023627405.1. Classification (NCBI taxonomy): domain Eukaryota; kingdom Fungi; phylum Ascomycota; class Eurotiomycetes; order Eurotiales; family Aspergillaceae; genus Penicillium; species Penicillium sp. S1316. The sequence goes on from JAMAHF010000022.1 coordinate 395,140, forward strand.
CCAGCGTGGCATAGTACGTGTCCCCCGAAACCATCGGGTGGCTATAGTCCATCAGGAACGCGCAGCTGTTGGTCATATGCAGCTCATCGATGGGCTCCCGCCCCTTGCAACTAGGGGGCTCCGTGTACACCCGGAACGTGTACCCGGGCTCGCCAGTTTCCACCGTCCTCAGCTGTTCCCCGAGCAGCGGCAGCTCCTTGTGCCCGTAACACCCTTGCGAAAAAATCACGTTCTCCTCCCCGCACTTCTCCGCCATCCCCTGCCGCGGAGAGACGGTATAGTACGCCAGCAGGGACGCCGACCCGCCACCGCAGTAGGCTGCAATATCCGCGTTGGGGCCAATCACTAGAGTTTTCTTGTCGCGCTTCAGCGGGAGAATCGCGCTGTTGTCGTTCTTCAGCAACACGATGGACTCGCCAGCGGCGCGGCGCAGGAGCGCGCGGTCCTCTGGTCGATTGAGCTTGCGCTCTGGTGCGTATTCGGGAATCCCGGAACGGGAGGAGAGCTGCACGAGCTCGAGCACTTTGCGGGCGCGTTCATCGAGCGTTTTCTGGGACACTTTGTTTGAGGTCAGGGCGTGCATGAGTGCTGGGCCGCGGAAGCGCGTGGGGCCGGGCATTTCGAGGTCGAGTCCTGCATTCACCGCGCTTGCGACGCTGTAGGTACCGAACCTGGAGAGAGATGGATTTGTAAGATCAGAATAGAAACTACTTTACCCCACCCCTCCCAGGCGAGAGAGGGAGAGCGTGGTTTTCAAGGGAAAAAAAGAAAAAAAAAAGGGCCGAAACAAACCAGTCACTCATAATCAGTCCGTCAAACCCCCATTCCCCGCGAACAATATCCCTCAACAACCCCGGACTCTCACTCGCATGCAGCCCATTTACCTTGTTATACGATGTCATGATAGCGCCAGGTCTCGCCCCGCGAATCGCCAACTGAAAGGGCAGCAGGTAAATCTCGCGCAGGGCTCGTGCAGTCACCAGAGCGCTAACCGCAACGCGCTCATGCTCCTGGTCATTGCAGACAAGGTGTTTGAGGGTCGCGATGACCCCGCGGTCCTGGACGCCCGCACAATAGCTGGCTGCCGCGAGGCCCGAGAGGACCGGGTCCTCAGAGAACGACTCGAAGCCGCGGCCGCCCAGGGGCCCACGTTGGATGTTGATTGTCGGGCCTAGGAGCACATGTGCGCCCTTGGCTGCGCATTCGTCGCCGAGGAGCTGGCCGAGACTGAAGATGAGGGACTTGTCGAAAGTCGCACCGAGCGCGGTGCCGCAGGGGAGGCAGGCCGAGGGGACGCCGTTGAAGTAGCGGGTGCCCCGGGTACCATTGGGCCCGTCTGTTGTGCGGATCGAGGGGATTCCGAGGCGTGGAATGGCGACGGTGTGCCAGGCGTCGATTCCTAGAGGGGAGGAGATGAGTTAGCTGTGTTTGCTTTACGTGGGGAAGGAGGCACATATGGTGGTAGGATGCACCTGAGAGCAAAGAGACCTTCTCGCTCAGCGTGAGCTCGTGAATGATCTGGTCAACATCCAGATGGCCCATCTCGATAGTACTGATGGAGCCCATCATGATCCTGCTGGTTCGGTTCCTGTGGCTTGTGCAATGTAGATGTATGACAGGTGTGCGGAAGGGAGAGTACAAATGACAGTGTCTTCCAACGGGCTTATATAGCCTAGGCCATGGAGAGACCCTGGTAATGATTCTCGCATCGGTAGGGTACCACTGAAAGCTCACGACTGCTTCGCGGTGCCTCCGCGCGAATTGCAACGGTGGTAGTCTCTCGATGGCTCAATCGGAGCTTGGAAAATACCCAACGCATCATCGCAGATCCATCCGCAGCCAATGAGCTCGACTGGATGCGCCAACTCTCGTCAGCAAATCACCGGGGCTCTGGTCAGTGTGTGCTTGTGACCATCTGAAACATAAGCACAAATGCGGAAACGGCGGGGGTTGAGGGTCGAGGCCGCGGAAGATCGCCTTTTGCTCTAATTGGCCGGAGCTTCGTGTCGGCATATCGGCCCATCCGTTTGTTGCTAGAGGGTACTGCACGCGGGAAAACTCGCTCAATAAAGGCGAGGTATGTGGCTATGGACTATTGCGCTCAGTCACCGAAGCTTCCAGCCAGCTGGCGAGGGCGACGCATAACGACGACGCCCACAGTCCAATTTCCGATTTATCCACTAACAACTACATCTATCGTTGAGTGTGGTGGCTGGACTTGAAAATGAAGGTCGGCGGACAAGCGGTAGATGTGAATACGAATTGCACTCTCCTCTTTGCATGAACTAGATTACCTGCAGAAGATCATATTGACTAAGCTGTCCCAGCTGATGACTACCGAGGCAACAACTTCTTCCTATACTAACTGCGCTACCAACATTTAGAGGCCCAGTGAATTGCATATATCCAAGGGTATGACCGCCAAAGGGAGACTGGGCAAAAGACACCCATTTTACGGAATTGACGCGACAGCCAGACCATCCCACATCCATGCTCTAGTGCTCGATCACATAGCCACCCATCTTACGCGGAGGCACCCGATTCTCGAACATGACATCGATCTCCTCGAAGGTACGATCCTTCAAGTCTGGAATATACAGGTAGCAAAGGACCGTGGCAAGCACACCAAGCCCCCCAAAGACAAAGCCGACCTTGCCCTGCATATTTGCCTCGTTTGGGTTCACCATGTAGGGGATTACGATGTTCATAACGATCCCAAAGACGGACTGAGTGGCGGTCGCCATAGCGGTGGTCTTGGCTCGGAGCGACGGGGACGAGGTCTCACCAAGCAGGACAAAGGCAACCGCGCCGATGCTGACTTGGTAGAAAAAAGCCCAGACGACCGTGAGTGCGGCCTGTGTCCAGCTTGCGCCGCTGGTGGGGACGACGTCGAGGATTCCAATAAGAAGGTTGATGGTGCTGAGGATGGCCATGCCGGAGTTGAATATGATGCGGCGGCCCAGGCGGTTGACGATTGTCCAGGAGATAATTGTGCCCACCACACCGCACGCGGTGACGCCGACGCCAAGGTCAAACGACCGTTCGGTGGGGAGTCCGGCGAGCTGGAAGAAGTAGGAGGAGAATCCAAGCACGAAGATGATGCCGACGAGGTGCTGGCAGACGAAGACGCCGCAGGAAATCAGCGTCCGGAGAAGGTTGACGCCGTGGACGGCGTCGGACCACTTGGACTCCTTGGTGGCGAGGTCTTGGGCCACCGTCATTTGAATGGCGACCAACTTTGTCTCAATCTCGGTGCCGGCGCCATAGAGGCGCTGCAAGGCTCGTCGAGCCTCGTGGATCTTGTCGCGGCGGACGAGATACCAGGGGGACTCGACGGAGAAGGGAAGACCGACAGCGAGGAACGCTAGAGTGAGCTTGGTCAGCCATCTCAAAAAGGTACACAAGGTGTAGTTGAGCTTACCGACGAAGAAGAATTGAATAGCGAATGGGCCCCGGTATGCCCACCTGTCGCCTCGCTCGCCAAAGCCCCTGATGGCCGCGTTGGAGAGCAACTGACCGATCACTATCCCAAGATTGACACCAGCCGTTGTGATACCTCGCAGAACGACGGGCGAGACCTTTCTGGCTTGTCAGTGATCCTCGTCTTGTCATGTTTTGGGGAATCAAGGAACTCACCTCAGAAGAGTACAAGGGCCCAATAGTAAGATAGAAGCCCAGGCCAACGCCCAGAATGAGCTTGCTAATCAAGAAAGCCGCTTTTGCTGTGGAAAATATCTCTCCAAAAATGCCTGCGCAGGAGATGATCACGCCAACAGCGAGGGCCAGCCTTCGACCGACGCGGTCGGCAACAGTGCTGCACAGAAAGCCGCCAAAGAACTGACCGACCGACGAGATCGAGTTGAAGGCGCTGAGCCAGGGGGCAGGAACCACAAAGTCACCTTCGTAGTGCTCGCCAAAGTCGCGTCGAAAGGAAGGGATCGAGAGGACTGCTCCGTTGACCTGCGCATCAAATCCCCTACGAAGCCGCGGCATCAGCACTGTTGATTAACATGTGGAGCATGCTGTACGTACCATCCAATCGCACTGACGCTGAAGAAAAACGCCCACCAGATGAGAACTGGATGGCCGCGGATAACCTGCAGGATAGTCTGCTCATGCTCGAAAATGTTGTCGTTGACAAGAGCCGATTTGGCCCTGGGGTCGACGCCCTCCGCATCAGCCGAAACAGCCCGACGGACAGTCTCGATGTTGGCATGATCAGGAGACTTTTCGATCGCCATGGTTAATTGTGGGCTAGTGGATCTGTAGTGCACGGTTATGATTTGGAGAAAACAAGAGAGGTAGCAGTGGGTTTTATATTGTTCCCAATAGAGTCGTGGTGAGGTACTTTCTCCGACTGCACTGGACGAGCCCTCCAATCGCCAACCCACGGAATCTCGCGCGATGTGCCGCAGCTTCAAGAAAAACCCTGGCGGGCAGACTGCAACGCTAATGGCGTCCCCGCCAGTGACCGAATGGGAAGCGAGCCGTGCTGCAAGCGAGGAAAGCCAAATTGATTACGAGCTTGTCCATATGGGGTAATCTGGCCCCTCGTCTCTGATTGATTTAAACGGCCGCCCCCCCCGTATTTCCCCAGACAGCACCAGTCCCCGCTTTCTGCACTTTCTCCACTCGGCACCATGGCCTTCGAGCCTTCTGGAAGCCTGGATCAGCTCGTGTCCGACGCGGAGTGTCGGATCCCCTCTCCCAAGTCCATTCTCCTTCCGCCTCTCCTCACTGCTGACCCTGGCACAGCGATCAAGCACTCCGCCAGAGGGTCAAGCGCCTATCCTCGCCGCAGGGCTGTGAGAGCATGCCAGGTCTGTCGGACGCGTCGCACCAAATGCGACAACAAGAAACCGGCGTGTTCGTTTTGTGAGAAAATCGGCGCAAAGTGCGTGGTCAACGATCCCACCGACCTGTCAGTGTAAGTGCCCCAATGGGAACGAGAGCTTGATTGTTCTTTTCCCCTCTCTCAGGCTGACTGACTGCCGCTTCAGTTTCGACCCTGCAAGCGTACTGATCATTCAGCGTCTGGATCAGATTGAACTCCGTCTCCAACAACAAGAGCAGCAGCAACAACAACAACAACAAGCAGCCAATCATTCAAGGCCCCTTATCGACCACAGTGACGGCCATCCAACATTTCGAAGTGCATCGGTGGTCGCAGGCAGCGAATCGTCCGGCCTCCATGGAAGCCCCGTGCACCAGGGCCACGGTTCGGGCTTGAGTCGACTGACTATTGAAACCATCCTAGCCTGGGGCGTCTTCGAAGGAAAATACGACGCAAGCCCGAGTCTCAAAGATCTTCTGTCCTCGTCACCAGCCTCGTCGCGGGAACCTTTCCTCGCCAACGCCGACCCCCGCCACGAACGCCTCGACCTTGACCTACGCACCTGCACGCGGTTACTCCACACGTTTCTCGAGGAGGTGCATATTGCCAATCCAATCCTCGATGTTCCCTTGGTTACAGATTACCTATGCCAAGCCTGCGTTCACGGGGTCGGCTGGGACGCGCCCTCGTGCCTCGTGGTGGGACTCTACTATCCGATCCCACGCACCGCTCACTAACGTGCACTGCACTCACAGCTGCTCATCTGCGCCCTGGGTGCAATCTCCGAAAGCTTCCAGGAGCACCACGAAGCCAGCTCTATGACTGCGCGCCGGTCGCCAACTTTTCACCTCGGCCAGCGATACTTTGAGGCCGCACAGATGCGACTAGGCAGCGTGCTCCGGACGGATGGGGTACTGGAAGCGCAATGCTTCTTCTACTCAGGCGTGTATCTAATGGCAATATTCCAACCGCTGCGCGCCTGGCGGTGCTTCGTGCAGACAGCCGCAATGGCAGAGACACTGATCTTCTCGTCCAATGCAACTCCAACAACAACTGGAGGCAACCTGACCAGCGACCTTCGCTATCTGGAGACGACGCACTGGGCCTGCCTCAAATCTGAAATGTGAGTTGCCTCGTCGCCCAGACCTTCCTTCTGAATTCAAGACTCACCCCGTCTAGCGAGCTCCGCCTAGAGCTCGGCCTCAACCAGCCCGACCCGCTCGGGTTCACATATCCCACCTTCTTCCCATCCCTACCCAAGCAGCAACTGAACCGCGAGGAATCTCGCGTGTGGTATTTTTACCTCGCCGAAACGGCCGTGCGCCGACTAATGATGCGCATCATCCAACTCTTCTTTGCCAGCCAGACGCACGGCCGGTTCCCGGACGCACACAACATGCGCGATGCTTCGCTTGATTTTGAAATCCAGGCGACAGAGTGGTGCGTCAAACTTCTTGCCCCTTTATTTATATCTTCTTGAAAAACACCCTAACAACCTGATGTCCAGGATAACCTCCCTCCCCCCACCTCTCACCCTCTCGACGCCCGAGATGGACGATGACGTCCTCAAATTCGTCCTCCGTGGCCACATCCTTGACTGCTACGAGTGGATCTACTTCCCCTATATCCTAGAAGCAATCGCACACGGGACGCGCGGCGCCGCCACCGACGAGTTCGTTGTGCGTGGGCTCGCCATGGCCGCCGAGCGCATCCACAAGAACCGCAAGGGCTTCCGCCATCGCCATCACGGCGTCTGGCTCATGCTGCGAGCGTGCACGCGCAACGCGCTGGTTCTTGTTGCGGCGAGTCGGTCGGAGGCCGTCCGGGAGTTGTTACCCCCAGGGTGGCAAGGGGCGGTCCGAGGGGCGGTTGAGTTGTTGGCGTACTGGAGGGATGAGGCCGCGGATGCGAGGGAGAGGTTGCGGGTTTTGGAGGAGGTGGTGGAGGGTTGGGTCGAGTAACTAAAATAGGGTCGTGGGTTCAATAAATATGGACTTGCTGCGTGTGTTAATAGGGCATTTGGAGTTTAGCTATGTTTGTTCTTTTTTTCAGGCATGGATTGCTTTTTGGGGTAATTCTTCTAAGCTTCAAGGTCAGTGGAATCCGGTGTGAGAACCAAATACATATATCAGAAATTATAGATTTTCAGCTCGGAGATGGACTTGAACCAGGTGCGTCTCGACCAAGGGCCTCACTTTCCGCGGTCCAAATAAAAAGGGACGCCGCCCCAAAAGCTGATTACACAACATTATCCGCCATGCCTGCACTATCAATAGGAGCCCTGACCACCTCCTCCACCTCTTCCAATGCTGGCCTGCACGACGAGTTCGCGTAATGGCGCGGCCTAGCGGGTATAGGTGGGATATCACGAAGCGAAGGGTACGTTGGTGCTTCTGGCATCCGTCGCAGGTGATATAAGCGGATCCGATCGAGGGCTGTGCGGAAGTCGTCGAGGATGACAGTATTGCAGAGGCATTTGAAGGTAAAGGAGAGCTGGGCACGGGATGAGTGAGCTACTTTATCTTGTTGTTATATCTGGAAAATTGGGAAGGAAGGGGGGGGGACGGTGGTATAGGGTGATGGAACGCAACCACACACATACCTTTCAGAATGGTTGAACGCCAACGGGCAGTGCGGCGCTGCGAATCACGCCGAGGACGGTGCATGTGTCGACAATGATAAACCCGATCGACAGACACATGGCGGCTAGCATGATGCCGAACCGTAGGCTGACGGTGACCAGTTCGACGAGGCGAAAGCTGTAGCCGCATTTTATTGTGTAGAATAGGGTGCAGGTTGTGCAGATCCACCAGGGGTCGCTGGCGAGGAAAGTCATATTAATGATTACCATGCATCCATCGTGCTCCTCTCCTCCCCTTGGAGTCGAACAACGTAAAAAAGACAGCATAGGTACCGGAAGAGTGGTTCCAGCGGTCGAGTCACCTCGAAGACACGGTTAATCTTGCTAAAATAGGTAAAATTGGCGTAGATCTCCAGCACCCAGTATGGCTGGACTAGGGCGACGGTAGTGATGTATGCCGTGGATACATTACGAGAGTAAAAGAGCTTGATTTTCATCCACGCGATGACATTGTGCAGGCTCCACGAGATGTTGAGCCCGACGGCGCTGACGGAGAGGTACCAACCGTAGACCGGGGGTTTATTGAAAATGAACGTGCCGTGTGGAATGGCGAGGAGCAGCTGTCAGTCAATTGTGAGTCTGTGTAATATGTCGATTAAAGAATCTATTTGTTGCTGTTTTGTAACGAAGATCGAACTTCCAGGGACTGGCTCACCTCGATTAGAATCAGCTTATGCAGAAGAATTCGTCTTTTCATGTTGGCGACAATGACCGAGGCCATCACCACCAGCGATCCAACCATCAGTTCCTGACCCCAGGCTTCGAGCACTAGGCTGTCGGGATCGGTGAGGCGAGAGATGTGGCCATCCGGCGACTCCATCGTGAGAGCTCATACGCCGTGACATGGGCTACTGCGAATGCGTTGGGTTGTCAACTGTCTGTAACAGGCGCTGGGCGTGGGGTCATTGATGTACACGGCGGGTATCGACATTAAGCGACACACCCGGAATAAGAAGTCTGGCACGCCTCTCCCCTGATGTGGAGTGCAAATGCACGCAGGATGACTCGCCTCGTCGGAGGTATTGCTTGGCCAAATCCAAGGCTGTCGGCGCCTCAGACGATGCCCGGCAGCTCCTGTCCCGGCCTGCCGCTGTCCTGGTGGTTATTCTGCAGACCATGTACCCCAGATGATTTCCTGCAGGATGGCTGCAAACTCCTTGTGCGCACGCGGGTTTCTTCCTCACCAGCACCCCACCAACGGTATCGTAGATGCGGAGCCCCTCAATATATCGATGGAACTGCGGAGACGCGGAGTGTCGGACAGCAAGGCACGCGTCGAGCTCGATCCCGAGTTTCCGAGAGCATGCCTGCCTCAAAATATGGAGGCTATGCAGGGGAAAATGTAACCACACAAGGAGCCTAGGCGTTATCTTTCTTCCGTGAAAGTCGAGAGAACCCAACGAGCGACTATAGGCCGTTGGCAAACTCGCCGTCTCGTGTCCAGTACAGAGTCCACCAGATTTGATTTGTCGATGTGCGAAAGAGACGGACAAGATTTAAAAGGCGGCGCGCTGGCCCCTGCAAAGAGCTACGTCGACTCGTCCAACTCAGCTTCTAACATACGCTTTGCAGTCATTCTTCGATCATGCCCCTCTCTTTCAGACAGGCCTCCCTGGCATGGCTCTTTAGCTTTGCGGCCCCATCCCTTGCCTTTTTCAAGGTACCCTGCAGCACGCCTCTTGTCATCCAACGTGCCGATCCCATCGTCCAGCCGGGCGTTGCATCTGGCCATGTCCATACAATCATGGGCGGATCCGGCTTCGGATTCACGATGGACTACAACATGACCCAGACCTCGCAGTGCAACTCTTGCTCGGCAGTAGAGGACAAGTCCAACTACTGGGTTGCCTCGTTGTATTACCACGCGGAGAACGGGAGTTTCATCCAAGTGCCCCAGAATGGCGGTGCTCTCATCTACTACGAGTAAGTTAAGATATACAGGTAGCTGCTCTCAGTTACACCATTTCAGTCTAACATGGCAACTATTACAGGCAGCGCCCTGACCCGACAACTGACGGGACAATCGTCGCACCTCCCGCTGGGTTCCGCATGGTGGCAGGCAGCCCCTTCGACCGCAGCGATAAGGGCAATATTGCATCCTACGCTCGCAACTTTGCATGCCTAAACTATAACGCACCAGGAACCCCTCAAACACTCGGCTTCCCAACGACAAACTGCCCGAATGGCCTGCGCGCGCAGGTGTACTTCCCTTCGTGTTGGGACGGGGTGAATCTGGACAGCCCCGATCACAAGTCCCACGTCGCCTACCCAACCCAGACATACGACAATGGCCCCTGCCCGGCATCCCACCGGGTCCGAATTGTCTCCATTTTCCTCGAGATTACCTGGCACACGGAGCAGTTTGCGGATATGTGGTATGGTGATAAGCAGCCGTTTGTGTTTTCTTTCGGTGATCCTACGGGCTACGGACTGCATGCTGATTTCGTAGGTTTGTCCTTTTTGAAGGATCTGGCCGGGCTGGAGGCTTCATAACGTACAGCTTGCTAACCTTGACTCTCGAACAGCTCAACGGGTGGGATATTGACGTCCTCCAAGACGCAATCAACACGTGCCACGACGGGGCCGGTGATATTACCCAATGCGGGCCCATCACGCTGCAGCCCGACTGGGTGACAGACGGATGCATTGTCGAGCGCTCGATCAACGAGCAGATCGACAGGTGGCTGGACGCGCTCCCCGGGTGCAATGCCATCCAACCCGGACCCAAGGATGCGAAGCCTGTCACGGGTTGTGGCGCACTGACCACCATCGGCGAGCCCCTGCACTACTATACCGATCTGACCGACAGCCACGAATGGGAGTGGGTGGGCTGTACGCGGGATAACGTGGGCGGGCAGAGGGTGCTGGTGGGGTCCTTCGGCGGCATTTCGGATATGACGCCAGCCAAGTGCGTGGACAAGTGCATTGATGATGGGTATACGTTTGCCGGCGTGGAGAACGCGCACGAGTGTTTCTGTGGGAATAGTGTGGATGAGAACAAGATGCCGACGGTGACGCCCATGGGCAACTGTATGTGGCCCTGCGCTGGGGACGACCTCCAGAAGTGCGGAGGGTACGGGTTTATTGGGCTGTACCGCAAGTGTGACGGTGGGTGCAGCAACCTGCAGTACCCCGTCGTTCCGCACTAGGGTGCGGACCAGAAGTTATGCCGTGGTTGTATTAGGGGACGGGGTGCGTTGAATGTCTACAACGAATGTCGATCGCAGAGTCACTGTGAGCATGAAGTTGGCCTTGCTTTTCTGCATATTTGCCCTAGTTTAGCCTTCAATCTGTGACATAGTGTTACATTTGGAGGTATACACTCCTTTAGTTAAAGTCTGTGGCTTTTCTCTATCTGTTTACTTGTATGTACTTCTCCATACCTCAAAAATACTCTCCAAGTGTCGACTACCCCTTATTCCAACAACGGCGGTATAGATCATTGACTGGGAAGGTTCCTATCTGAACCTCTTGAACGAGACTTACCACCCAACAGCGTTAAAGGTTGCGGGTCAATAGTCCGCAATAGGGACTCTTCGCATGCCGGCAGTGGCTTCTTCAGGCAGCGCCTCCGATGCCACTTACGATATGACCGAGATAACGGGTGTTCGGGTGCAGAAGATTCCGAGTCGTTGTGGAGACCGATCCAGCGTTTATTAGCTAGAAGTGTAGACATCGCGCCATGACTACATTAGTCGCTATTAGTGTATTGCGGGGTTTTGGCATAACTCAGTTCCCCATACTCAAACCTGCGCCTACCCCTCAACCCGCGGATTGTCGTGCGAGATGCTGAAAGCCGGGGAATCTGCAAGGAAAAACACGAGACGGTTCCTTTCTAGAGTAAAGTGGGTTGCATTGGCCTAAACCATGTGGAATACCTGAATCCGCGATTCGCTTACCGCAGGGTCCTAAAACGTAGGAGATATTGCAGGAGCAATGAATCTCCTCCGCACATCCTCGTGCGAGAGATCCCACATCGTACCTCCTCTCTATCCCCATCTCCCACGTTGGACGTGTTGGCAATATCGCCCTACCCTACCGGGCTCACCATGGCGGTTTGTGCGCCGGACGTTGAAAATAACGGCTTATACGCGATACTCCGCGTTCACGGTGGCTCTTTCGGATCACGACAGAGAAAGAGGAACTCGCTAACTTTCCTGAGTTGGCCTTGACGGAGGTATACCGGTTTACTCCAACGCCTAAATCGTAGCAGCGCAGTATGGGGCCCAAGACTTGCTTACCACGGTGTGACTGGTAACCTTAGGGACGGGCCATTGTACACTTTAAAAGGACTATAAATACCACCTCTGTCCCCTGTTTGCAATGACCATCCGCACACAAGGCAGCTACCAATCCTCCAGAGGTTCTTTGTACAATCTGCTCGCGAGAAGCTATTATGAATCTCCGTTCTCTTCTTACTCTCCCCTTCCTTGCCGGGACCCTGGTCCAGGGAATTGCAATTCCCGGAGGCCACGTTACCGCGGAGGGCATACACGCCCGGCATGCCAAACCACGCCACCTGCAAAGTCACAGCTCCTTCCCCCTATTGAGCAGGCAGAGTTCCAACGTGTCCACGGCCACTCCTGCCGCCGACGTACCAGAGTACTGGCTAGAGTCTATTGCGCACCAGGGCGTCTCGCCCCTTGGACCGTCCGGGTATACGGTGTTTCGAAACGTCAAGGACTTTGGCGCAACAGGTGAGACGCGGCCGCAATGTGCAAAAATTCAACTGTATACTAACAACATGACCAGGCGACGGCGTCACCGACGACACGGCCGCAATCAACAAGGCCATAAGCAGCGGCGAACGCTGCGGCCAGGGCTGCCTTTCAAGCACCACGACACCCGCTGTGGTTTACTTCCCCGCGGGCACGTACCGCATTTCGGCGCCCATCTTCGACTATTACAATACGATCATCACCGGAAACCCAAACGCGCTGCCTGTCCTAAAGGCTGCGAGCGATTTCGATGGCGGGTATTTGATTGATGGCGATCCGTACTTTGGGCCGGGGCTCAATTGGCCTGCGACGACAGTGTTTTGGAGGCAGGTGCGCAATCTTATTCTCGACACCACCGATGTCGCGGCAACCAGCCAGATCAGTGGCATCCACTGGCCCACGGCGCAGGCGACTAGCTTGCAGAATGTTGTGTTCCAACTGAGTGCCGATGAAGGCACGGAGCATCAAGGCATCTTTTGCGAAAGTGGTGAGTCGATGGCGTCCAACAAGTCTATGTCAGCAACAAGTATACATCAGGAATAACTGCTAACTAGCAGTGTGAACAGGCTCCGCCGGCTTCGCAGGGGATCTCGTCTTTAACGGAGGCAAGATTGCCGCCGCGCTCGGAAACCAGCAGTTCACCATGCGCAACCTGACCTTCAACGGCGCCAAAACCGCCATTAGTCACTTCTGGAACTGGGGCTGGACCTACCAGGATATCAAAATTAATGACTGCGACGTCGGTATTGACATTTCGACGGGTGGTAGCGATGAACAAAGCGTCGGCTCCATCACACTCTTCGACAGCTCCTTCGCTAACACGCCCGTGGCGATTAAGTCAGCACAGTCGGAGTCCTCTACGCCGCACACTGCAGGTAGCATCATCCTCGAAAATGTATCTATTCGCAACGTTGCCACTGTGGTGGAGGGACCTGCAGGAGCGGTTCTGGCGGGCAGCACCGGCTCATCTCTTATCGCTGGCTGGGGTCAGGGAAACCAGTATATCCCCGACGGACCAACTCGATTTGTGGGAGATATTACCCCGGTTTCGCGCGCTGCAGGGCTGCTGGGCGGTGATGGAAAGTACTACCAACAATCTAAGCCACAATATGAGCTCTTACCTGTCTCAGCCTTTGACAGCGTCCGTGATGGCGGTGCTGCTGGTGATGCGACAACCGACGACACGGTGGCACTTCAGGCCGTCATTGATACCGCTGCCGCAGCAGGCCATGTAGCGTTCATCGATGCAGGTGTGTACAAGGTGACCAACACTCTCCACATCCCTGCAGGGTCCAAGATTGTCGGCGAGGCGTTTGCCGTCATCCTGTCGAGCGGCGAGTTCTTTAACAACCAGGACGAGCCCAAGCCTGTCATCCAAGTCGGCCGGGCTGGCGACGATGGACACGTTGAGCTTTCGGATTTTGTCATCAGCACCCAGGGGCCCCAGGCAGGCGCTACGCTTATTGAATGGAACCTCGCGTCGACGTCTAACCCATCCGGGATGTGGGAGGTGCATGCGCGCGTCGGAGGCTTCGCAGGATCTCAGCAGACAACCAAAGAATGCGCAAAAACACCCGACACGGTTGTTACCGAGCCCGATGAGAAGTGCATTGTAGCCTACATGCTCATGCACGTTACCCCATCAGCTTCGAACTTGTACATGGAGAATGTCTGGCTATGGGTTTCAGACCAGTAAGTTTGGATATCTCTGCGGTCGATATCGAATGCTAACAAAGGCAGCGACATCGACGTTCAGGCCGAGGCCGACGGAGGCCAGATTACGCTCTACAGTGGCCGTGGATTGAATATTGAGAGTACCGAGGGAAATATCTGGCTGTACGTGCATTTTCCCCCTTGTCTCTCTGTACCCACCAAAGATTGAGAGCTTGCCCAATCGCCAAAAACCAGATCTGGCGCATCCGTCGAACACAACGTCCTCTACGAATACCAGTTCGTCTCAACCCACAGTGTGTACATGGGCCAGATCCAAACAGAGACAGCGTTAGTGCCCCATATGTCTCTAATGCCTTCAATCTACCTCCCACACACCCTTCTCTTTTTGATCTGCTCACCACAGTCACATCGGACAGATACTACCAAAGCAACCCTAACGCCCTGATTCCTTTCACGCCCAATCCCGCAATCCACGATACGGACTTTGCTGCAAGCTGCGAAGGTAGCAGTGACGGGCACTGTGAGGTCGGCTGGGGTCTTCGCGTGGTGGACTCGCACGATCTCTCCGTGTACGGCGCCGGCCTGTACTCGTTCTTCGATAATTACGACGCAAGTTAGTGCTTCTTTACTTCCCCTCGAGTTGGTTAATTTGTGAATGGGGTACTAAATCGCACGTCTTGTCTCGAACCAGCATGTTCAGCCTACGGGAGTGAGCACAACTGCCAGAACTCCATCTTCAGCATCGAGGGCGACTCGTCCATCACCGTGTATAACCTGAATACACTGGGCGCCCAGAGTATGATGGACATAAACGGGGAAAGTCTCGCGAGCTACAGCGATAATATTGGCGTATTCACGAATAATATCGCCTACTTCAAGACTGAGTAAAGACGGGTTTCATTGGACCAGGTACCCTGTACCTACAGCCGGACAAGTCAATCGTCGCTCGGCCTAACGTTGTGGCGGGAAGCGTTACTTTATTATGTCGATTGGTATCCTGCTTCCAGGCGCATATGATCACCCAGCCAATGTACCACTGGGAGAAAATGCAACTGTATAGTTCCTCAATCAAAACCCCAATTATCGCCGCTATAATGCACCTTTCGTAGTACACTCGAAATGTGCCATGACACTCTGTCGACGCTGATAGTCGCCCTGGGCACAGCGAAGGGTGTTCTGGCAACCCCGATAGCCGTTAGACTTATGCCCCAGTGCGAAGACCGCCCAATCGCCCGCTGAGAGGAGGAGGAATTTTCGATGAAAGGACGGAGATATTGCTTGGGCCAGATAATAGCGGAGGACGAGAACCTGAAACCCATGGGAGGATAATTCTCATTGAGGCCCACAGGCGTTGTAGGCCAAGGCACTTCTCAGTTTCAGAATCCCTTCCCTCCTTCAGTCCTTCACCTCAACGCCCTGGAGCCCTCTGTCATTCCAACACGGCCTTGCCCCGCCACATTTACCAGATGTAGACTCTGCCGTCGTCCCTATTTCTTGCTCCCTAACTACGGACACCATCTATTTCTAAAGGATTTGTATTATTTATAGCCATTTGCCTGCGCAGATACTTTCTGTATCCCCAATACGGAATTGGATAGGCCTTTGATTCTCGAGCAAATGTAAGCAAACGGCGAATAAAACATCTCAAACTGCCTGTGCTTCTGCATAATATCCCAGCACCCGTCAATTACCTAGTCATCAGCAAGTAGAGGAGCGATGTCCTGGACCGGTGGGCCGATGACACGGTACAGCCTTTCCCATCCCCAAAGCATTGGCCGAGAGGAATAATCCCGGCAAGATCCTCTTCGGACGCCAGATGCTGGGCTTTGTCGAAGACGGCTCCAAGGTTCGGACGACGGTAGTTAATGGGAATGGGAACGAAATAATCTACCGAAGTCAGTACCTGGTTGCCGCAGGCGGAGGCCGCACAGTTGGGCCCAGTCTCGCGATCGAGATGCGAGGGCCGAGGAACATCACCGACATGGTCTCTGTTCATTTTAGCGCTAACCTCTCTGAATACTGGGATTACCGGTATTTAGCATGCCACTTCATCAACGGCGAGAATGGCACAGTCTTCGAAGGCGGCGCGATCGTTCTCATGGGCCCCAACCTGGGGGGGTAGCACGGAAGAATGGGTGTTTCACATTGGGTTTGCAATGGACCACGAGGCTCGACACGACGAATCTGCGCTCGTGCCCCGTATCCGCGGGCTGTTGAAGATTCCAAATCTCGTACCCCAGATACACAAAATCAGTCCCTGGGCTGTTGAGCGGGTCCTGGCCGATTCGTATCGCAAAGGACGGGTCTTCCTTGCAGGCGATGGGGCAACAGACGACCTCCTACTACGGGTCTCAGGCTGAACACGGCTATCGAAGACTCCCTGAACCTGGCTTGGAAGTTAGCCATGGTAATATCCGGCAGAGCCAAAGGTTCGATTCTAGACACCTACGAGCCAGAAGACGCGCTGTTGGGGAGATCAATTGCGACCTGGGGTTGTTCACGTTCAACAACTCGGCCGTCATCAACACCGTAATGGGGCTTCTGCCGGGGAAGAAGGAACTCAACAAAATTCAGTTCGAATTGTTACTCGAGGATTCAGACCGTGGAAGTACATTCGGCGCACAGGTGGCTCGCATCATCGAATCCGTCGAATTGTGCGCCCACGGAATTGAGCTAGGTTTCCGATACAACAAGGGACTGTTTCTGCCTGATGGGTCCGTCCCAGCAAAGCGCGACCCACTAGGGCTGCAGTATTTCCCCACGACAAAGCCGGGACATCGCCTACCACATGCCTAGATTGAGAAAAGCAGAGGGCAGATTATTTCCACTCACCGCATAGTCTCCCACAGCCTCGCATTTGCCCTGATCACAGATGCAGAGGGCTCTATATGGGTATCCGCTGCTGAACGGATCGCTGCCTGCATTGGTAATAATGCCCTTATCGTCGCTCAGATCGGGGATCACTGTCCGTACAGGGACTATGAAGATAGCTGGGCGCAATTGAAGGGGGTTCAACCCGGTGGATCGATTCTCGTTCGCCCTGATAACATTGTCGCCTGGCGCTCCATTTACCCGAGCAAGCGGGATGGCAAAGAGCTGGAAGAAGCGGTGGATATATTACTTGGATGCCTGCGAGAAGATTCCGAGCACAGCCAGGACGCCTCTCGTCCAAAGTTGTAACCTTTGTCACACCGTAACAATGATTAAATCGTGATTTTTTTTTGTCCCAGAGTCTTCCGCTTCCCCGTGAGTGAGTACATCGTAGATTTCCAATAGTGGTGTTACGGGGAATTGTTACAATAAACTTCAACTAGCCTTATTCTGCCCGGGGGCTATGCTTTGTAGCGAACAGTGTTATCGTATCCAGTTCCCCGGCATCTTGGAAGATTGTGTCAGACTGGTGATAAATGTGGCGGTTCGCAGTCCTCTTTCATGTATCTGTTCTTGCATTTACCCATCATTGAGAATCACCGTCTTTGCTCGACCATAACAACAACCACCTTGGAACACAAGTCTGCAGTCTACTTAGAGTTTGCGAACATAGGCACAGAGGGCATCGAGAAATATCCCCAGGACGACCAAGGAGCCTCACTTCAGATGCACACAGAGAAGCGGCCAGTCCCCAAAACCGCAGCAGATGGCTGTACAATATTTACTCCCCAGCCCTCTGACAGTCCTAATGATCCATTCAACGGGCATGGCTTCACAAAGCATGCGGTTTCGGGAGTGGTGATTGCCTGCTCTTTCCTGCCGGACTATGGGAGTGTGACGGGAGCGGTGACCTTGGGTCTTCAAGCTAAGCCGGCATCCGCCTACGTTCCATATATCTCTTCACATATCGATGGTTAATTTGGGGTTAGGGAGTATGGAAACACCCCAGACATTGTCAACCACTCACAGTCGGGGAATCAGTTCATGGTAGGAGCAGGCGGTACAGTAGCTGTCATGCTGTCTGCGTACTTTGGCCGCCTTCCTGTTCTGTTCTAGTTCATGGTCGGTGCCCTCGCCACGGCCCTCGGCCAAGGGTTGTCTCATGGGTTTATGGGGTTTTTCATCCCACTGGGTTATGAAAGGTTTCTTCTCAGGTTTCGCGCAGGGGTGAGTCCGCGAAATCCTAGTGTCAAAAACCGGATGTTCAGCTAATCCTCGCATCGAGTAGGGTGGTCTGATATTCATCAAGAACTATTCTTCCACCATGAACAAGCGTAGATAGTTCCTTATCCCTGGCTTAATTGAGTGAGAGGGTTAATTTATCCATACCCTTGGCAGGAGAAAAATCAACCTCTGGCAGTCATGCATCATTCTTTCGCCATTCATGGGCCCACTGTTAGCATCGTTTATGACTATCCAACTTTCCTGGAGATGGCCTTTCCACATCTACTCCAAGGGGACAAGACTCGCTCTGCTAGGAGTCGTGGTATTCGGCCGAGAGACATACTATGATCGACGCCGTTCACACGGTGAGCAACCGAGTCCCCGTTCCCACTGGCTGGATCTGGTAGGTGTGAACCAGTGGCGGACCGGTAGGATGGGAAATACATTTGCGCAAGCCATGCTCCGGCCATTGCGAATCCTGCAAAAGCCTGTCGTTATTCTCGTGCTTATATATTACACCTGTATCTTTGCATGGCTTGTCGCAATCAACGCGACCCTTCCCATGTTCCTAACTGAGCAGTACGGATTTGGGTCAAAGCAGATTGGTTCGTGCTCTGCTCTTAGCCCTTTATATGGAGAAACTGTCACTAACACGCGCTGAGGCGACTATTGAGTCAGGGTTCATGTATTTTGCCCCCGTCCTCGCTGCCATACTAGCCTATCTAATCGGCCATTAGCTCCACGGCCTTCTTGCACACGTGCATACGAGCCGAAATAACGGCCGCTTCGACCCAGAATCACAACTGATCATCTTCTGGCTCGCAATCACATTCATGATCGCAGGTCTCGTCATCGTTGGCTTCGCCCTCGGGCGCAACTACCACTACATGTCGCTCTGGGCTGGGCGTTCTACACATTCGGCGTGATTGTCAACTCCGCCAGTGTGAATATGTATCTACTTGATTCGTATCCCGAGGCCAGCCCCGAGGAAGGCATGTGGATCAACTTCGCACTTACTGCAGGGGGGTTCATCATCAGCTACTTCCAGGTGCAGTGGGTCTCGCGGGTGGGCGGCAGTTGCGTTTGGACACGAGCGGCGATTTGTCTGGCAGTGTTTTCGATTGTTGTTGTCCTGCAACTCTTTGGGAGGCGTCTCAGGGAAGTGGGTGGGGAATTGAATTTTTGAGAACGGGCTTGATGCGGAGTTTGCGGGGGGAATAATTGCGCGCCGATTGTGGCCGGCCTGTGAATCACAAAGATCGAGACTCAAGACCGCAAGCACTAGTCATCTTCTCAGACATAGTTTGTAGAACATACTGGAGGCCAATGCTTATCAAACGAAGTAAATAGCACGGGCTCTTCGATGACGTGCGTTCAACTGTTCCATCTCAATTCCAGCATGTTCCTCCAGGGTCCTGATGGTGCCAATTGGCTGGCGACTGTCGGCGAGACTTGGCGTTCTAACTAACTTTGCACGCGTCACTGGAGGAGAAGTGCCCCTTATTCTTATTCTGCCAATTCCATCCTAACCATGCCTGATCTATTGGATTTGCTAATGAAACTACTTGATCCAATCCTAGATCTTGTATATAGTAGTAGTTTAGAGATTAATAGTAACCATATTAAGTTGTTGGGCTAATACCTTTTAAGGAGTCTATTACTTGTTAAATATAAGTAGACTTGTTATGGGGCAGGTTGGGGCGAGTTGAACAACTCTAGATGACACCATAGAAGTCAAGCTTCTCGGCGGTTGACCAGGGCACAGATACCTCTGTATGATGACCGTAAGTGCGCCGGGCCCTGACCGTTCGCGGTAGATACTCCCAATGCCTAAGCCACCTTAGCAATGTAAATAGTAGCAACATAAATTGATAGGGTCTATCAATAGATCCAAAAACCAGACAGTTTGTGCAGCTCCCTCTATCTGTAACGGCTATATTAGCCGTAAAGTTCTATGACCTGGAAGGGTTAGCAACTTACAGGACTATTAATAGCGAGGTGGATTTGTTGCTGGGTTTCCTAGCCAGGAAGACCAGAGATCGGAGGAAGACTTTATGTTACAAGAATGTGTTGGTCGAATGAGCTACAGTGGCCTCGTGCAAGGGTAAAGGCGCCAATTTTTATGTCATGTCATGTCATTAATTAGTGGTTATACGCAACTTTATGGCACTATATGAACCTCATTTCTCCGCAGGCAGATCATGCCTAAACATCTGGGCACCGGCCAGCTCAGACACCCGAACCGCCGAATCTGCCTCGACAATCTGCCCGTTCCGATCATACGCAAACAGCGTTGGTTTATCTGCAATCGCATTTGCAGACTCGGTCTCCGACATATTAGGTTCGCCTGTCTCCTTTGCCCTGCGCCTCCGCCGCACCTAGTAAACCAGCACCGCGACGTTGAGGATTGCCGCCGCTGCCCCAGCGACTCTGAATCCCGCTTTTGCACCGGTGGACAGCTCTCCGGACAAGTGATCATCGTTCACATCGTCATCATTGTCGCGTGTTCTCTCCGCTTCAGGCCCTGCTGCGGTCGGACCTGGAATAGTTCCCGTAGACACAGGCAGTGTATACGACGGGGGTGTGGGTGTTGGGGTATTACTGGGCGGTAATATACTCGAGCGTGGGGCGAGCGCAGGGAAGATATTTGCAATCGTGGCAGCCTCGTCTGTGCCGCAGCACCATTGCGTCGAGTTGCATGTTCCATCGCATGGGGTTACTTGGACTGTAACTTCGTCGTCCTGGAATAGGGCATACACTGTTAACCATTCTGAGCTTGCCGTAGCGCATGGCAGTTGCTCTTTAACAACATGAACACAATGGGTATAGAGGGAAATGTAACATACCCCATCCCCAGTATTACAAACATTCACACAGTTCTCCTCAGGCCACTCCGAGCTCGTACACAGATCGCGCCAATACTCCGTGACCACGACCACATTATTGTTCTTATCTGTTGTTCGCGCGATATTCTTACACAGCCCGTTTTGCATACAGATGTCAGATCCTCGACGGTCGCTAAGGAATCCACCTGAGGGGTCGGTGCGGTTCGAGGCACAGCACATGCTAACCTTATCGCTGTCGGTGATGCATGGCTGGTTTACGTCTTCAAGGTCGGGGATGCCGTTGGGGAGGTAGCAGGGAGAAGGACCAGAGCGAGCATGGAGATTGGACATGTGCTAGATTAGTCTTACTGTGTCGAAGCCCCCGCCAGCGGCACGAAGCTCTTCCAGCCACCAGAGAGCACATCCACTCAGCTAGGACTAACAGACGGAAGATGCCGCTGCTAATATAACCAGACATGATGGACAACTGCAACGACTTCTACTACTATGTTAAGGTAGGAGACTCGTGCGCTGCAATTGCAAAAGAGAGCAGATTTACCACTGCGTATTTTATTGAATGAACCCCGCCCGTGGGCTCCGACTTCGCCGGGGCTCTGGGCCAACGCCTATGTCTGCGTAGGGCTGATCGGAAGGGGTTCCGCAGTACCACCCCATCTTATTGTGAGTTTGTACCTCTCTCTATATGATTCCTTATTTGGTTCTTCTGAGCACATACGACCACAGGGTGTGGAGAACAGGGCTTCCCGTCCGCTCAGCCGTACTTAAGCCACACGCCGGTAGGTTAGTAGTATGGTGGGTGACCACATGCGAATCCCTACTGTTGTATGTTTTTGCTCTTTTCCTTATCTACTTGTCTGGTTTTCCGTTGTAGATAAAGAATTCTCGGCTCTATGTACGTACCCCTAATCACCGAGCCGCTACCTAAGTCGATCGAATACTCTAACCACCAACGGACCACCAGGACTTGTTATCACACACCTGGTTTCATTGTCCAGTTCGCGCTTCTGGATATCGACTGTTTTGAGGCTCGTCCTCGTCCAATAATGGATGCCGAGAAAACCACGGACATTGCAACCCTGCACTTGCTCTTAATAGACCTCGAACTCAAAACCTGCCATCAAATTTCCTCGCACAAAACGGGATTCTCCGCCATCGAAAACCACGTATCGGGCCTGCGTTGCCTCCACTCCACTTTGCCTCCCTCCAGGGCCTCCGGGACCGTGACCCTGTATTTCTCAATCAGATAGACAACAAGGCACTTCATCATCGTGTCCGCCAGTGACTGCGCTAGGCACTGCCGCGGCCCAAACCCGAACCGCCACAGCCGATACCTGTGCTCCCCCACGGAGCCGCCCGCCTCCATGAAGCGGCGTGGCCGAAACTCATCACCGTCCGCGCCCCAGGCCGAATCCCGCCGGTTGATAGCATTCGTGTCGACGATAAAGTACGTGCCACGCGGAACCATGTACCCGCCTACCGCGCGGTCGACGGCGAGGTACTGCGGGTACGTGTAGTTTGCAATTGGCCGCAGGCGCCCGTTTTCTATGACGCAGCCCGCGAGCAGCGTCGTGCTGCTTGCTATGTAGCGGTCCCAGGCCCCGGGCGTCATTGTCGCCTTGGTGCGCGCCTCGGCAATCTCCTCGCGTAGCTCGGTCTGGATCTTTGGGTGCACAGCAAGGAGGAGGACGAGCCACGCGAAGGTGCCCATTGTCACGTCGATGTTGGTGAAGAGGCCCTCGCTTATGGAGTGCAGGACCTCGCTGCGCTTCACGCGGCCCTCGTCGATGGCGTTGCGGAGCGAGATGATGGGGAGGAATGTTTCGCCCTTTTTGAGGATGTACGCACACGCCTGGTCATTGAATGCGTCCCACCGGCTCTCAAATTCGTGCAGCTGTCTGCGGATGGTCGGGTAGAAGATCTTGTTGATGGAGAACATAGACCACCCGCCCTTGAACGTGTGCAGCCAGATCTCGTTGCGCAGCTCGATCAGCTCGCCCAGTTCCTTGTTCATCGCGTCCGGCAGGTCTCCGTAGATGATGTCCTTGAGAATCCAAAACGGGAACGAGTTGAGATCCTCTGTTGCCCGTAGGGGCAGCGGCTTCAGGCCCCGTTGCGCGCAGCGCTGTTCAAACTCGGCAAAGTGGCGCTGCACTCGCGAGGTGACAAGGGAAATGTACGCCGTGGCTTTCTGTCCGAATGGCGGGGCCACGACCGAGTGCACACGCTTCCAGGCGTCCCCATTGAGGAGGCCGACGCCGTCGCCCAGAAGCGCCCCGAGTACCCATCCGGCGTTAGCGCTGCCGACCTTGAAGTGTGTGTCCGAGTCCCTGTATACAAGTTTGACATGCTCGGGCCGCGTCAGGACACTACACCGACCGTCAGCATGAGCATTGCACCAAGAGGCTGTGGTTTCAGCAAACAAATTTACATTTCCGGAACAAGCCCTGTCCAGATACGGTAAATTGGGCCATATTTCTTCTCCCAGTCGCCTGAGACGGTCTCCCCATCCAGGAACTTGGTGCTCCCGCCACCGTCAGGAAACTTGTAAGGGCGAGTTGGAATCTGAGGTCCCCCGTTGATAGACTTGATGGGGTATCGCCATTGCAGATATCTCTGTAGGGTATCATCAGCCTGTGGGTTCGCGACTACGCGCTCATCAGCGGTTCAACTCACATCGATAACATACGATAGGACCGAATTGCTCCAGCTGTTGGGGTCAAAGGCCCACCAGACAAAGACCGCAATGGCCGTGAATATTGCCTGCACCGAGACCAGTTGTTCACGAGACATGGCGTTGATTGGCGCGGAATCCGAGTGTATAGAGGCGCTAGAAGCAAGAACGAGATTGAGAGACCAAGTTGCGAGGAGCCACCCCAGAGGCTTTCGTAACAGGCTCGTTCGTTGGATGTGGGAAAAACGAAAAACCCCTTATGTGTATGGGATCAAACAGCCGCTCCCCTTGTTGACCAACGGCATTATGTAAGGGGGCGTAGGGGAGGGACGTTATGCGTACAGCATGATACCAGAATATGAGCAAGAGACCATCCTAATGGCACTCACTGAATATATCCTCCGCAAGAGGGATGTTTGGCAAGGTTACACAAGGCTTTCGCGCCCAAGGCACGCCGACAAATAAAGCAGCAGCATTTGCATTCCACCGTCCAGGCTGGTATCCTTGCTGGAATCCCACACCTGACCGGAGTCCCATTTCCGTAGGTGTTCCCCACCAGGAAATTTTGACTGGGGAGTAACAAGGCTACAGTTTCTACCGCAACTTCCGAACGCCTCCTGACGTGCCGCTCGCTGATATGTTGAATGCTACGCAGCTCTCAGGAATTGGCCAAAGCACAGAAAGGCAAGAGTCCCCAGAACTGGATGTGTCACATGTTCTAGTAAAAGACTGGAAGGGATTGATTTCCAAGGCATGCGGTGCGTTTACTGTGCAGCCCAGCCAATCGAATCTGCCTGGTTCGGTGCGGGGCCAGAAAGGGAGATCAAGACCAGACGTGGAGTCGCAACGCTACAAGCACAAATCAGTGTAGGACGAGTGAAATGTCGGATTGTCCGTCATTTGACTGACATTGAGCATGCGCTGGTGTCTCCTTGCTTCGTCAAGAAACGGCTGCACTAGGCAAAGATGGGCCCTGGTTGGTTGCCATTGACACCAATGGCTGAGCTTTGTCATATATTGGCTCATGTAGAGTCGTAAAACTGGGTACTAGGAGTGTTTACTGGCCTCTGTAAGTTCACCTTGTCCGATTGCATCGCCTATGATGGAGACTCAGCCTACTATTTTTCCAACCTTGAACGGCGGCAACGATGCAAATCCCGTCTTTAATGTCACTCGCTCACAGTTGGACCCGAATCTGGCCGCAAAATGGCGACAAGGCGACGGCGACAGCGACAGATGCTGGATGCATTCTATCAAAGCCGCATGGGCCCTTTTAACTTCACGCTACGCCGACAGCAGAATCCCGAGCTTCGCCGCCATTGAGGACGTACACAAGTCACCAGGCCTATGTGAGGCCCCGGGTCATCATACAGTAGCTCACATCGAGACCTGGAAAGTATCTGAAAACCCGAATACATGTGTTGTGGAGGGGGCGCGCAGACTCAAAATGGTGCCGTGGCGAGATATACACCTGAATGGCGAGACTTTGTCTGATACTGGGGTTCGAATACTCCGCCACAGTCATCAAGATGGCACGCGTGACTGCGTTGAGCTCCAATGCTGCAACCTGCTCGTCACGCTGGACATGAGCCGATCCCCCCTTGACATATCCTTGAGATACTCGAGTGCAACCATAAGCGACAAATACGCTGAAGCGATCATCGAGACCTTGACGCACCTCTTCGAATGCTTACTACAGAGCCCTCACGTCCAAATAAGCAGCATCTCTTTCTTGCCGAAGAACGCTTCTCGCTTGCTTGCAGAGTGGAACAATCCCAGGTCACTCGCAAGACCGCAGACATGTATACATACCTTGATTCTCGAGCAGTGCCAGCAGCAACCCCACGCAGAAGCCCTTTGCGCCTGGGATGGTTCCCTGTCCTACGGCGAACTGGACCGCATGTCCGCTCTGTTATCGGCCCGGCTTGTGTCGCTAGGTGTACGAGCTGAGTCGATCGTGGCTGTCCTTTTTGAGAAATCCATGTGGACGGCCGTCGCCATCCTGGGCATTCTGAGAGCAGGGGTTGCTTTTGTTCTTCTGGATCCTTCGCAACCCCATGCACGCTTGGCAGAGATGTGCTCCACGTGCAAAACGAAGTTGATTGTCGCCTCAAAAGCGCTCGACCAAACAGCGAGGAGATTGTGCGAGACGGTAGTCTGTCTTCCCTTGGGGATTCAAACTGACCGTATTCAACCGGCTCATGCAGCCCCAACGCCCCCCGGGAATCCCGCCAGCGCCGCATATGTCGCCTTCACCTCAGGATCAACAGGAAAGCCCAAAGCCATTGTGATCGAGCACCAGTCTTTCTGTGCCAACGCTATAGCGCAGAACCGAGTCCAGAACCTCAATCGCCACTCGCGCGCCTTTCAATTTGCTTCATACGGCTTTGACAGCAGTATTCTGGAGATAGTCATGACCCTGATCGCTGGCGGCTGCGTCTGTGTCCCATCCGAGGCCCAGCGTATCAACGAACTTGCCGCAAGTATCAACACGCTCCGTGCCAACTGGGTTGAGCTCACGCCATCAGTGGCCCGGATTCTCACACCAGAGACGGTCCCCAATATACGGTCACTCCTCCTTGTCGGCGAGCCGCTCTCGCAGGATAACATTGCGACGTGGTCAGGCAAGGTGCAACTCATCAATGCCTACGGGCCCGCCGAGTGCAGTGTCGTCACCACGATCCAGCCCCACGTGAAGCAGTCCGACCCGTCAAATATCGGCCGCTCACAGGCTAGCCATTGCTGGGTCGTCGATCCCCGTGATATTTCCCAGCTTCAACCGCTCGGCGCGGCGGGCGAGCTCGTCATCAGTGGACCCCTTGTCGGACGAGGTTACCTGGGCGAACACCCTGGCCAGGAGGCATACGTTGCAGCCCCGCCCTGGGCTACAAACTTCGGGTTGCCGCCGGGGGAACGCTTTTATCGCACCGGCGATATGGCGTATTACAACATCGATGACGGATCGTTGCGGTATCTGGGCCGCAAAGACCGACAGGTCAAGCTCCACGGACAGCGCATCGAACTGCCCGAGATCGAGCACCACGCGCAGCTGTACCAGAAGGGGATTGTGGCCGCGGCAGATGTTGTAAACCCGCGGGGCCATGTCGCGGACGCTATACTGACCTTGTTCGTGGTGGTGCAGGAAGCCGACTCTGAGGCGGCGGCTGTCTTTGCAAACCAGGATGGAGCAGCAAACCTACTCGCACCGGTGGACGAGGGCAGTCGCGCCTTCTGGCAAGCAATGCGAAACTGGCTTTGCGAACGACTGCCGCCCTACATGGTGCCGACAAAGTTCGTGCCCATGACTCGCTTCCCCCTGACCGCGACTGGGAAGCTAGACCGGCGGACCTTAGTTGCTCTTGCTTCCAACGCTCTAGTCTCGGACGAGCTGCAGGACCGGCCAGTACCGGTGGGACAACAACAAGCTGCAGTGACATGTGACGTAGAGAGCACGATGCGCTCTCTCTTTTCGCACGTTCTGGGAGTTCCTGCAAACCGCATCGTCGCTAACGACGAATTTTTCGCCCTTGGAGGCACCTCGTTGAGAGCGATTGAGCTAGTGGCTTGTGCTCAATCCAGGAATATTGCCATCACAGCTACCGACGTAATCAATCTTCAGACCCCGGCGGCTCTCGCACAGGCTGCTTCTCAGTGCCACGACTTGGCCGCCATCGCCCCTTTTAGTCTCACCAGTGAGGAAAGCCGTCTCGCAGCCGCCAGGATAATTTGTCCGTTCAAAGAGGGCAGCAGGGTCCAAGATGTGTACCCCTGTACCCCTTTGCAGGCCGGTATGATGGCGTTGTCTGTCAAAATCCCGGATGCGCTGGTTGGTACATTCGCTTTCAATCTACCACCGGGGACAGACCTTGCGAAATTCAAGGCCGCCTGGGAGCAGGTGATTTCAGCCAACCCTATCTTGCGAACACGGATTGTAGAATGTGAGAGTGAATTGCTGCAAGTCGTTGTTGCTGCGAATAAAGTCCCATGGGCCGACTCCTACCCAACAGATGATAGCTGGGCCATGGGCCTCGAAACCCCACTCTTGCGCGTGGCCCTGATTGATCGGGCGGACCATGATGAGGAATCATTGTTTGTCGTGAAGATCCACCACGCCATTTTCGATGCGTGGTCCTATGCTCAGATCCTGGAGGATGTCGAGACGGTATACCAGGGCGGTTCATCGCCCCAGCGGCAGCCGTTCAGTCACCTGGTTGAATACATATCCCAGCTCGACTCGAGAGCGGCACACGAGTTTTGGAAGTCCGAATTTGCTGGTTACAAAGCGGTCTCCTTCCCACCTCGCCTCCCAATCGGACCGGCGGTGTCGCGCTCTCCTCGGTCTCGAAGTCTCTATGTCCATTCCACAACCATCGATCAAGACTGGGCACTCGCAAGTAAGGTTCAGCTGGCCTGGGCTATAGTAATAGCGTTGCATACGAGTACGAATGATGTTATTTTTGGCCTGACCGTCTCGGGCAGGACGGCCCCGGTGCAGGGGATTGACCGCATCATGGGGCCCAGCATTGCGACCGTCCCCTTTCGGGTCCAACTCCAGCCCGACCAAGCCCTTCAGAACGCATTGACTGAGATCCACAATCATGCCATCTCTCTCGTTCCCTTTGAGCACACCGGCCTGTTATCAATTGGCGAGTCCAGCGCCGAGGCTGCGGCGGCCTGCGCCTTTGACAATCTCCTGACTGTCCGACTACGCACAGCAGAGCGGTCGTCGGAATCCATCATGACGGATGCGCCGGAGAATGAGGACGAGGAGCGCAATTTCAACACATACCCTCTATCCATCGTTGTGCAGGCGCTTAGCGACTCTCTGCAGCTTAAGGCGCTTTTCGATCGCGCCGTATTAAATGAAGATCAGGTGCAGATCATCCTGGAGCGGTTTGCATCAATTCTGGAACGGATTCTGCACCAACCACAAGCACGCATCAGTGACTTGATGTTGGCTTGCCCCTCTGATGTGAATAGGTTGACAGCGTGGAATCAGAGAGAGCTCGGGGAACCCCCAGAATTCGTGCACAAGCTGGTAGAGGATCACGGGGCGACGCAGCCCGAGTCTGCGGCTGTTTGTGCGTGGGATGGCGCCCTGACGTACAGCGAGTTGGTTGGGGTAGCACACTCTTTGGCTGCGCACCTGCAAGCCCAGGGCGCCACGCCGGAGACAGTGATTGGAATCTGCACGGAGCGCTCCAAGTGGCTCCCTCTTGCCATGCTGGGGGTCCTCATGTCCGGCGCCGCCATGGTCTGCTTGGAGCCCAACTTCCCCGTCCAGCGCCTGCAGAGTATCTGCCGGGACGTGGATGCGCAGGTCTTGGTATCGACTGCGATGCTTCATGACAAGTGCAGCAAGATCACCGATAACGTCATCGTTCTGTCCGACGATGCAGTCTCAAGATTCGACGCCGATGCGTACCATCGACCTCCGTCATTGAGCCTCCAGAATGCAGCGTATGTTGCGTTCACGTCCGGGTCGACTGGCGCGCCCAAGGGTGCTACCATCGAGCACGGAATGCTTTCTCTGGCTGTGAGCGGCCACGCCGAGCTCTGCGGACTAACGCGCAGATCTCGTGGCCTCTCCTTCTCGTCGCTCGCTTTCGACATGTGCATTTTGGAAATTGCCTTTGTTCTCGGGGCCGGTGGCTGTCTGTGTATCCCCTCCGAGACGCAGCGGACGGATAATCTCGCGGGGACAATTGAGGAGATGAAAGTCGACTGGGCAATGCTCACGCCCACAGTCGCGCGCACTCTCACACCAGCTACGGTCCCCACGTTGGAAACCCTCGTCCTGGCCGGCGAGCCCATGTCAGAAGCCGACATTTCAACCTGGGGCCCCCACGTCGACCTCCACAATGGCTACGGGCCCGCCGAGTGCGCCATGCTTACGACCACCGCAATACACATCAAGCCGGGGCAGGGGCATCATCCATCCAATGTGGGGCTGCCGCCAAATGCATCATGCTGGGTCGTGGATCCGCACAATCACCACCGACTGCAACCCGTTGGGTGCGTGGGGGAGTTGGTCATTGGGGGTCCGATCGTCGGGCGAGGATATGTCAACCGCCCTGTGGAGACTAAGGCGACCTTCATCCACCATCCGGCGTGGGCAAGCGACTTTCCCTTCGTGGCGGGAGATCGATTCTACAAGACGGGGGATCTGGCGTACCATAACACTGACGGCAGTCTCTCCATCGTGGGCCGGAAGGATTCTCAAGTGAAGCTGCATGGCCAGCGCATCGAGCTCCATGAGATCGAGCACCATGCCGAAGCGTATCATCGCGGCGGGGCAACCTGCATCGCACTGCTGGTCAACTTTAAGCATCTAGATGGAGCTCGGATTGTTCTCTTTACCTGTGCAGCTCGCAAGGTGGGCTTTGATCAACACACAAAAACCGCACATGAATCCACAGGACTCGCGAGCTCTCCATTCGCACCTTATTCAAGCCAAGAACTAGCGCCCACCCAAGCACTCAAGGACCATCTCAGTCAGACGCTTCCGCACTTCATGGTCCCCTCCATGGTGATCCCCCTGCGATACCTCCCGCTGAGCCCCAGCGGCAAGGCCGATCGTAACCAACTGCGGCGATTGGCACACGCCATATCGCGAGCTCAATTGACCCAATATCTAGGCAGCGAGGCGCAGGAAACAAAAAGGCAGCCCTCATCCACAAGGGAGAAGTTCGTCCATCGGGCGTTTGCAAGCGTGCTGTCGTTGGCCGAGGACACGATTGGGGTTGACGATAGCTTTTTTGCCCTGGGAGGCGATTCAATCACGGCGATGCGCTTGCTCGGCCTATGTCGGACAGCGAGTATGAGCTTGACCATGTTTGAGTTCTTGACGTATAATACCGTCTCTCTCTTTTGCGAAAAGGCCCGCGCTGTTATAACAACATCCAAGCCTCGTCTGCATGAGACACTGGAGTGTAGTGTCTCCGCCCCCTTGCCCAATGGAAAGACCGCCTCTGATCATCCCCCAGCTGATCCAACGCTTCTGTCTCTCAGCCATCATCAGTGGCAAGGTATATATGATCTGGCTGGGCAGCAGTCCGTCAGCTCCATCGAGAATGTCTATCCCTGTTCAGACGCGCATTCGGGTATGCTGGAGGTCTACACTTGCCAGTATCGGGGAAACCTGATTTTAGCCCTCGAATGCGCGGATGCCATCAGTCCCGACCAGGTCGTGTCCGCCTGGAATGACGTTGTTCAGCGGCATACAGCCCTGCGCACGCTGATCCTCCGCCATCCCGACGACAGCAAGGGGCAGTACGTCCATGTTCTGCTCAAGAGCGCTTCGCCGACGGTTGTGGTCCTGCCCGCTGTCGGGGATGCTCTTTGGGTCCTGAAGGCTCTGCCACCGACCCCGTGGGAGAAGGGATCCCCACCACACCGGCTGATCATCGGACAGGACCGAGCTGGGCAGCTCCTCATTCTGCTGGAGACTGGCTGCGCGCTCATTGACGCCATGTCTGTGCCCATCCTCCTGAACGACCTCGCTCTGGCCCTGCGCGGCTGCCTCTCACCAGACGCCGCAACCCCGTACAGCGAGTACTTGGCGTACCTGCAGACCCATTCCAAGGAGGAGGCGCTTCAATACTGGAAGGAAGCCCTAGCAGGGGCTAGCCCATGCAGGCTCCCCCGACTACCGAGTAATACCGTGGTGGAACGGTCAGACACCTGCACTCCCGAGCACCGTTCACTACGCAGACTTTTCCTTCCCGATGATCTAGATCGTCTCGACGCGTTTTGGCGCTCGAACCGCCTGACAGTTGCAAACGTCTTGGAGCTCGGATGGGCGCTGCTCCTACGCCATTACACCAACACCTCTGACGTCTGCTTCGGTAGTATCGTGTCTGGCCGCGACATCCCCCTGCCGCATATATGGCAGATGGTCGGCCCCTTCTTCAATATCCTCCCTTGCCGAATGATGTTTCTCAACGATGGATCGCGTACCGTTCTGGATGTGTTGCGCGAGAACCAGAAGAACATCCAGCGGCGTAATGACCACCATTACTGTTCCCTTCTCGAGGTCGTCCGCCCGGCTGGGCTGGAGATCCAGCGTGAATCCCAGCTCTTCAATACCGTTCTGACCGTGCAGCCGGACTTCGAATATTCGACGTCCACAGGTATTAGCTTCAGTCTGCTTGAACTCGACGATGCTACAGAGGTTAGTACGCACTTCAAGCCCTGGGCAGGAGCCCTTTGTTTTGATGCACACGAAACGCGCCGATTCTAACTCTCCCATCATACGTAGTACGATATGTGCTTGGCCGCAGTATTGTCGCTGGAGCGCATTGACGTCGAGCTACGATACTGGTCGTCTACTTGCTCAGAGAGATACGCCTCAGAGATTCTGGATCGCTTCTTCCGGGCAGTCAGTTGGATTGTTCGGCACCCGGCGGATCCCATCACTACAGTTTCCTTGTAAGAGGGACGACACTGCTTGACCATATTTAAGGATAGGATGTCAGACATGGTAATATTTCGCAATCGACAGTGAATTTCTTTTCCCGCATTCCTCGAAACCCAGCCAGAATGGCAATATTCGTAGTACCGAAGCCCCAACTGCCCAGTAGTGTCCACCTCATGCACGCCCATCCATCCCTTGTGCAACCCCCTTGCTGCTTCCCCGTGACCGTCTCCATGGCCAACTGCTCATATCTCGAGCGTTGTGCCACTACTCCTCGCCTACCAAAGCGCTCAATTCATTCTGAGCCACGACAATGGCGACCCTTGTGACGGAAAGTGACCCATGCAAGGCAATGCCTAGGATTCTCACCCCAGAGCCCTCGAAAGATGAGGCCAATATTCCCAATGATACGCCTGTGAATCCGATCCAATCCCAGGCAGTATCCGAGAATTTCGAGCAAGACCACCCCCGGTATCCTGATCGTCTGCACAAGCTTGTGCTCGCTATCATGGCACTCGTGGTCATCCAGTCCCTCCAAGGCCTCGACACGACGATTGTCTCGACCGCCATCCCCAGGATCACGGACCAGTTCCACGCATTGGGCGACATTGGCTGGTATCCTAGTTCATACATCTTGACCTTCTGCTCCTTCCAGCTGATATGGGGCAAGTTGTACACGTTCTACGCGGCCAAATGGACGTATCTCGTGGGGCTCTTTGTATTCGAGCTCGGCTCCTTTCTCTGCGGTATCGCGCCCTCGTCAACGAGCTTCATTGTCGGGCGTACGATTGCCGGGCTGGGCGGCGGAGGCACAGCTGCTGGCTCGCTTGTGCTCGTGACGCATCTCCTCCCTCCACCCGACGTCCACCCCTGATTGGGGTCCTTTGCGCCACCTTTGGATGCGGAGCGGCCATCGGCCCGTTGCTCGGGGGCGCAATCACCGACAACTCCGCGATGACCTGGCGATGGTGCTTCTACATCAATCTTCCCTTGGGCGCCGTGGCCGCCGCGATCGTGGCCTTATTCATCCCCCGCAACAAACCGCCGGGAAAGGGCACCCCATTCCGCGAGCGCTTGTTGCAGATGGATTTGCTGGGCGCCGTGCTTCTGATTCCTGGGATCGTCTGTCTCCTGCTTGCGCTGCAATGGGGTGGTACCGAGTACCCTTGGTCCGACGGCCGCGTCATCGGGCTGCTCGTCGTCGCGGGGGTTTTAGGAACCAGCTTCATCCTCGCCCAGATCTGTCGCAAGGATGAAAATCGCATTATGCTCCCGCCACGCTTGATCAGGGATCCTCGCGTCTGGACCTCAACCATTCTGGGCACTTCTGCTAGCGGCTCGTTTTTCGTCATCTTGTACAATGTGAGGAACCCGTCCCCCTTATCTCCTTCCTTGACTATTCATCACGGGTATTCATCACGTACCCTTCTGGGCATGCGTCATGTACTCTCCTTGGTGGGACGACTGCTCCATTGACTGACCAGTGCTAGCTTCCAATCTGGTTCCAGGCTGTCAAGGGCGCTTCTGCCGCCGCGTCCGGCCTGATGAACCTTCCTCTGACCATCAGCTTCCTCCTCGCTTCCACACTAGGAGGCACACTCAGCTCCGGCAACTCATATCTGTCTCCGTCTCCTTCTCGTTCTCCCTCTCCGTCTCCAGCCCGATACAACCGCCTCGGCCGCTTCAACCAACGCTTCCTGCCCAATCACGTACGGATATGTAATCCCTGTTCCGGAACCACGATCCTCGCCCTCCTCACCCTCTCCTCACCCATCCTTACCTCCTCCGGCTCCGGCCTCCTAGCCACATTAACCCCGCACAGCAGCACTGGCCAGTGGATAGGCTACCAAATTCTCATCGGCGCGGGCGCGGGCCTCGGAATGCAACTCAGCCTCACCAGCGTGCAGTCCATGGCCCGCCACACGGATATCACCATGGGGACGACGATTATCCTGCTCTGCCAGAACCTGACCGTGACGGTGCTTACCTCGGTTGCAGCGGCGGTCTTGAACCTGCAGCTGCATGCACGGCTGGCCAACGAGGTGCCTGGTCTGCCGGGGGGCCCAGAGTTAGTTACGGGGGCGGGAGCGACGGGGTTTCGCGGGGTCGTCCCGCACGAACTGATTCCGGATGTGTTGGAGGTGTATAATGGGGCTGTGGCTCGGACATTTCTTGTTGCGGTGGGTGCTGCGTGTTTTGGCATTGGGGGGTTTTTGTGGGTTCCCATGAGATGGAGACGTGGGGGGCAGCGAGCCGGGGGGCAAATGAGGCTCTGACAGTTGGGTGACCTCGGATTGGGGATGTGTTTCTATTTGTTCCATTTCTTTATTCCCGTATATGAGGGGTGGAATACTTTAGAGATACTCCGATTACAGCATCGCCCATAGAATATCTGAATGAGCTTCCAAGGCTACGCCGGCCTAGCTGTTGGGGAGACAAGCGAGCGCCGCCACGATAGCTCCGGTGTGACCAAGGCACATGCTATCGTGACATTGCTTCACCGACTCCGTAGCTCCTTCGCACTCCCTGAAAAGACCTAGCCCTGGGTCGTCTGCCGGGTCAACGCCGTTGGTCTTGTTTTTGCAGTAGCTCAAGGGCCAACTGTTACAGCAGGTTACACAGTGTATAACGTCGCCAATAACCTACGCAAGGGGAGGATGTTGAGAGGATTTTAAGGTCACAATAGACATGCCGCGTCCGCAACGGATCCACATTCCTCTACCCGGGACTACATGTAAGCATTCAAGGTTGAACCCACATAGGTGGACTATGGAACTTGACCCGTCAATAGGCGCATATCACGCCCCTCCCCTCTGCCCTCCTTCTGCCTGGCTGGTCATGTGTGCCCCCCTCCTGTTAATGTCGTACAAAGAGACATTCCTATCCCTTGCCGCAATTCCTTCAACTATGTTGGCTATCCACGGCAGGTCATTGACAACAATCGGATCTATATTTTGGCAGCGATCAGTGCGCCCACAACCATACGCGCGCTATCTGCTCCAGTATTGCTCTTCCGCAAAACTCTGCTATCGACTCCTAAGATGACTATTGACAACTTGGTACCACCCGCCCAGTCCTTAAAGACTTTTTCCAACGACGGCGAGTCGCGACAAGAAAAACAACCATGGCAGTTCCTTAGCAAAGTGCTACGGTTTGGTCACCCCGACCACCAGCTCTGGTGGGACACACTGGCGCCCGTCTTTGGGTCAAGCCTGGCAATCACCGGGTACAGTCTCGACGCGCAATACCGACACTTGCTCAAGATCTACGCCGCAATCATCCCCAGCCTGGGTCCGTTCCCCAACGCTGCCGGAACAAACATCACCTGGCGCAGTGCGATCCGGCCGGGTCCCATGGAGGCCAGCGTCAACTACCAGGGGAACGGTGCCACGCTATATAGGTTCACCGTGGAGCCCACAGGGCCACACGCGGGGACTGACGTTGACCCTGTGAACGACCTCGCCACGGCACAGTTGTTCCAGCAGCTGAGTCACCTGCAAAAGGGGGATCGGGGCGTTGACCTCTCGGCATTTGGCCACCTCCACCCGTTACTCGGCATCGACGGCCATGAAGCGCGAACGCACATGAGCGCCATCCGTTCGCTCCCCCGCATGTTCCATACGGCGGTCGCGCTCGATCTGAAGAGGGACTCGGATGCATCGTACAATGTGAAGCTCTACCTGACCCCGTACATGCGCGCGGCCATTCTAGCCACCGACGTGGTCTCGCTCCTGTTCGACGGGCTCCGGAAGTACCGCGCAGCTACCGGGTCGACCGTCGACTTTGGCAAGATCGAGGAGTTCATGCGCCAGCATCAGGCCAGGCTCGTCATGGACAGGACCTACGTCGCGGTTGACTGCGTGGACCCGCTGCGCTCGCGCATGAAGATCTACACTGAGACGGCAGTAACGAGCCTCGCGGAGGTGCACGACTTTTGGACTCTTGGCGGTCGAGTCGCCGGACCGGAGATCGACAAGGGATTCGAGCTTGTCCGCAAGATGTGGAAGGCGCTCTACCCGAAGCCACTACCCAATGGGCGCCAGCGAGATTCCATGCTCGTCCAGATGAACTGGGAAATCTCGCCCGACGTGCCTGGCCGCGTCTCGCCAAAGATCTATTTCACCGTCATTGATGACTACGACCGGTACGTCTCGGAAGCCGTCTTAGATCTCTTCAATGAGCTGGGGTGGTCGGACCATATTCAGACTCATAAGAGAGTCGAGCAGGAAGCATAGTAAGTTTTTTTTAATATTTTTTTTTTTCTTTATTGGCCCCAAAGTGAGGAAATCTGGATCAATATTTTCGTTTTCCGTGGCTGACAGCTTCCTGCTACCCTAGCCCCGTGTGCCACTCCAACCCAAGCAGCACAAATTGCTACATGTGGATTGCCCTGGCCTATACCATCAAGTCCGGGCCTTATGTTACCGTATACACATACCCTTCTGCCAATGTGGCCAGGGCGTGAGAAAACTACCCTCTTGGTTTCTGAAAAAGCCCAGACGGCGGGCTTCAATGCAATTCTTCACCTACACATAAACGTGCTCCGTAGCAAGTACTGAATCCACTGAACTGCCAGGCCAATCTCCCTTTTCTTTTCCGTTGCTAGCCGGTTGGTCAAGTGCATGGCCATGGTTTAGTACCTCTGGAATTCTGGCCGTCTGCTGTAAGAAATTACGCTGCTCTGCATCCCAAGCTTTATTTTCGGCCGTTCCAGCCCATTAGGGTCACCCTAGCCCCAAACAGCTGCAGTTCACAGCACCCTAGGTACCCTGAAACAAGCATAATTAACCTCGCTGTCAGCCGTAGCACGCTCGAGCTAACTAGGCGCGGTCGCCGGGTCCAATCAACTCGGGCCTGCCATTGTGGAAGGGGGTAAACTGACTCTCTCAAAAATGAAATCAAGCTCCCCGTTCAGACCTGCTCACAGAGCTCTCTCCATGCTCCACGGTCCGTAGTCCGCATACAGCCGAGTAGTCGTGCTGTAAGGAGTTACTTCGCGAGGCAAACCCCCAGGGATGATCAGCAGCCACAGGCCTGGGGCCTGAATGTCGACCACATTGTGGAGAAAGGCTGGAAGAACCCTGTTGTCTTTCCTCCTTGCTTGCTTCTCCAAGGGGGAACCACGCAGACTCCCCAGCTCAACCCACTATTCAGTACAAGCCGACAATCACGGGCTATACCCCCCCAGAGTGGCTTCCCAAGGAGGAACTACTAAGAAATCTATATTCCACCTTGGTGGTCTTGATTTGAGATACAAAACATGCCGATAACCTGTCAGGCTGGACGTCTCTTTTGTTTTCCGTCTGCACCACATCATCACCCCACTATCCTCCACGTTGAGTAGTCCATCAACCAAACTCACCCACACCCCCCAAAATGGCACGCACAATCAATATAACAATAATCACCCCGATCACCGGCAACATCGCCTTGTCCAAACCCCAAATCGAACGCCTCTGCCGCGCCGGGGTATCCGTCACCGAAATCCCCGTGACCGCTGGGCCCCCCTCCATCGAATCCCGCGTTGACGAAGCCATGGCCGTTCCCGGCATGATCGCAACCGCGCTACAAGCCGAAAAGGATGGCGCTCACGCCTTGGTCATTGGCTGCATGAGCGACCCGGGCCTGGACGCCCTGCGCGAAGCAGTCGCGATTCCCGTCGTCGGCCTCGCGCAGACATCCATGGCCACGGCCGCGACCCTCGCGCACAGTTTCGCGTTTGTCACAGTCCTCAACCGTGTCATACCGATCCTGCGCGATAACGCCTCCCACTGCGGCTATGAACGGCAGTATGCGGGGAGTCGCGCGCTGGACATCCCCGTGCTGGAAATCCACAGCCGCGCGCCGGAGGAAGTGCAGGACTGTCTGGGCCGGCTTTCCCTGGAGCTGGTAGAGCAGGCGGGCGCGGGGGCGATTATCCTGGGCTGTGGCGCGCTGCTGGGCTGCGCGGCGGGGATCCAGGAGTACCTGGCTGCCAGGGGCGTCCTGGTGCCGGTCATTGACCCGCTGCCGACCACGGTAAGGTTTGCCGTCACTTTGGTCGAGCAGGGGCTGAGCCACAGCAGAGTCAGCTTTCCGCAATGTCAGATGAAGCGGTACAGGGGATATGAATTTATCGGAGAAATGCATGGATAAACTGCGCGTTTGATATATGCCTTTTCTCTGGGTAATCATTGATGGATTAGGCCACCATATGTCCTACCGCCGATCTTGGAATACTATATAACTCCCTGGCACAGATGGGACTTTTGTAAAACAGCGTCAAGATGTACTGTAGTGATGTATTCCAGCTACGATATCAGATTGCGGCGGCCCCTGAGAAATCAGAATCGGCGTCAGCTGCCCTAATCGGAAGAAAGTTTTCGAATCCCCCGGGTGTCTGCTGAGCGCAAGTCCATATTCCCAACCGCGCGGTGTTAGTAGAGGGGAAATTGATGGGTACAGATTGGTAGTGCCCTACATAGATGGCAACGTCGACTTCGGCGTGATGGTGAGACGCGCGCCAATGGTGTGGCGACAGCCCGCTTTACCAAGGGAGCAGATCAGCATACCCCATCGCAATACTTCCCCCCCTTGAATTAAAAATGGCAGGGAACAAAAAAAATACAACAGTAGGGATTCGCATGTGGTTACCCACCATACTGCTCGAAGCGAACCTCACATTTGTCAATAATAATAGAAAGTCTCTTGGAGCTTAAAGTTTCCAGCCGATGAGGATTGCGGCGAGGCGGGTCGAGCACAGGGTGAGTGGCTCACACCGTCTCCCCCGCACCCACTCAACTCACCCGCATCTCACCCATGTCGCGCGACCGGAAAGCGGCCTCGCCCTAACCTCACCCAAGGCGGCACCCACCCAACTTTTAGCCACGCGTAAGCCACACGCCGGTAGGTGAGTTGTATGGTGCG
Organism: Penicillium sp. S1316; assembly: GCA_023627405.1. Lineage (NCBI taxonomy): Eukaryota > Fungi > Ascomycota > Eurotiomycetes > Eurotiales > Aspergillaceae > Penicillium > Penicillium sp. S1316. The sequence continues at coordinate 433,941 of JAMAHF010000022.1, forward strand.
TGACCACATGCGACTCCCTACTCTTATATGATTTTTACCTTTTTTTGCACCGATGTTTTTGGCCTTGAATTCTATTCTCTTTATCTTGCCATTCGGATACTAATTAACCAGAGCTTCGATCTCACGCGCAGGCTGGTCTCCTCCAGCTGTCTCCTCCTGCTACACTATTATCGCCATTTGTTGCTTTCCTCAAGGTAAACCCCCGCAACCAAATTTCCAGGGTCTTGGTCAGCGTTCTCGGTAAAACGTTGAAGATATTGTCTAGGGAGCCTTGAGTCATGGCTCTATTCTGATCGTGGGCGTTAATTGGAAGGAATGGCCCGACCTGCCGCGGACACTGGAATATATATACAGTCGCTGCATTCAGGCTAATGCGGCATAGAGGCGAACAGGGCAAGCGAGGCAATTCGACTCTTGTCGTTCAAGAGCGCAAAGTACCAGTGCTGGTTATGGGATCGTGGCCGATGCCTGACGGGAAATAACCGAAAGCGACACGGAGGGGCTGACTTGGCGGCCCAAGCTTTGTCAAGCTCTCCCACAAGCATCCGACTCTCTCCTTGACTGCTGCTGCCAAGTTCATCCGAGGCTTGTCTCGGCGGGTAATAATTAAGCCTTGCGTTCCAGGTTCTGCGAAGATGGGAAGTCATCCCCGCCTAAGATTATTTCCAGTTCTGTCCTTGTCATCGAGGGGTTGAGCATTGCGACGTGTGACTCCAAGTTCCAAAACAAATGACAGCTAGCGAGTAGGCTCTTTAGATACCTTCCATGCCATTGCGATCGGCCCTTTAGCTGTGCGATTTCTGTGGTGGCAACTGGGATAAGGCCCGGCGAGCCGACCGTCTCGCATTGGGAATGGATCCCAACTGTTTCCCCAGAGGCGAGCTTCGGGCATGCGGGGACCAATCGCCTCGTCCATCATTCATTCCACACTCCCCGCACCCCTCGCTGATTGGTCTTAAATACGCTGCCTTTACATTTTGCGGGTATTTTCTCCCTCCTACTGGCCTGGCTTGGTCAACGCATGATGCGCCAAATCAGCCTGAATTCGAGAGCAAGAGCAAGTGCAAGTGCTTCTCTTGTCCAATCAATGGCGCGGTTCCCCAGACGGCCCGTTGAGACTCGCATGGCCCCATGAACATATATAACCCCCGCACTCCAGCCCCTGGGGATGAATGACTCCAGCAATCCTGCCCAGAACTTACCGAACCGAACGGAATCTCTCACCATCGACCGCTCGAGTTCGCCGCCAGCCATGGCTCACACCGCAGCGCACACCGAGATCGCGCTGGAGAAATCAGCCGCGCACCATGTGGAAGACACGCTGGGCGCGGGCGCAATCGTCGACGCAAAGCACGCGTCCGACGAGGAGCATGCACAGACACTGTGGCAGGCGCTGCGCGACAACCGCAAGGCCGTCATGTGGTCGGTCCTCGTTTCCATGTCCATCATCATGGAGGGCTACGACACCATCCTGATGGGCAATTTCTTCGGCTACCCGACCTTCCAGAAGAAGTTCGGCTCGTATACCGGCGAAGAGCACGGGTGGCAGGTGTCCGCGCCCTGGCAGACGGGATTGAACATGGGTAGCACGGTCGGTTGTATTTTTGGTAAGATTGTCAAGCGATCAGGGGAAGGTAGAGCAAGCAGCTGATCACAATTATTCCGATTTTTTTAGGCGGCATCATTAACGGATACGCGGCATCCCGATACGGCTACCGGATGGTCATGCTCGTCGCCCTTGTCTTTTTGACCGCTTTTATTTTCATCGTGGTTTTCGCCAACTCCGCCGCTGTGCTGCTCGTCGGTGAAATTCTCTGCGGTCTCTCGTGGGGAGTCTTCGCTACCATCGGACCCGCGTATGCCTCTGAGGTGTGCCCGACTAACCTGCGCGGTTACCTCACAACCTACGTCAACATGTGCTGGGCCATCGGCCAGCTCATCGCCATGGGCGTGCTATACGGGCTTCAGGATCGACCCGACGACTGGGGCTACCGTATCCCGTTCGCTCTGCAGTGGATCTGGCCCGTGCCCTTGATGGTGGTGTGCTGGCTGGCGCCGGAGAGCCCCTGGTACCTGGTCCGTAAAGACCGCTTCGAAGAGGCAAAGCGCAGCATCCGGCGCCTGGGCGGGAACAAGACAGAAGACCAGATCAATGGACAGCTAGCCATGATGGTGCACACGATTAAACTCGAGGCCGAGATCGAAGCTGGCACGAGCTATGTAGACTGCTTCAAGGGCGTCGACCTCCGCCGCACGGAAATCTGCTGCGTCGCCTTCTTTGGCCAGATCCTGTCCGGCAGCAGCTTCGCGTACTCGCCAACGTACTTCTTCGAGCAGGCCGGCATGGACTCCAGCAAGGCCTTCCAACTCGGTGTCGGCTGCACGGGCGTCGCCCTCGTCGGCGTCATACTCTCCTGGTGGCTCATTACCTACTTCGGACGTCGGACCCTATACGTCGGCGGGCTGGGCACGCTGTGCACATTCCTCATGCTCATCGGCATCCTCAGCGCCTCGTCACATACAACCAGCTCCATGTGGGCGCAGGCCTCATTCTGCTTCCTCTGGCTTTTCGTCTACTCGATGACTGTTGGCCCCGTAACCTACTCGCTCGTCTCAGAGATCTCCTCCGTCCGCCTGCGGCCCCTAACCGTCTGCTTGGCACGCACGGCGTACCAGATCGTCAACGTTGTCTCGCAGGTCCTCGAGCCATACTTCATGAACCCGACCGCGTGGAACGCGTCCGGCAAGACGGGCTTCTTCTGGGGTGGCACCGCCTTCATTGCCTTTACCTGGGCCTACTTCCGTCTCCCCGAGCCCAAGGGACGCACGTATGCCGAGCTGGACATTCTTTTTGCGACCAAGGTTCCCGCGCGCAAGTTCGCTTCGACGCACGTTGATGTGTATACCACCGGACCCTCCCCATCTCAGGAGGGGCTTGTGCAGGGCACGGCGACGCAGGAGAAGCAGTGAGGCAATGACGAATTACAGTCAATGCGTGGATATTTTGTAGCCATACGCTTGGGTGTTATTGACCTTGATACCAGTTTATCCAGTCTAGTGAAATCAAGCTTAACTAAGATGGTTCAACATGGGCTGTTTGCGTAGAAGCTTTCTTCTTTGAACGTAATATGACGACGTATAATTTGCCCGTGGCTCCAAAATGACCTAAAGGCTACCGGGCATAACTATCTAGATCTCGAACGTAGCGTGGCAGGAGCTAAATCCCAGACCCATTTACCTTGCTGCGATTGTTTACCCACTCTTCTTTGTTCTTCTATCTCAACGCCCTTAGTTTGAAACGCGAAATCATAGACCTATCATCCACCTCGTCGTACATTGATTATATGACGCATATGGCAAACCAAGCACGGTTAGGATGTTAGATTATGGAGACCAGCTCTGCTTCCTAATTCTTGTGATTCACTCCCAAACAGCATATTAGGCCCTATCACCTGTCGCGTATTATCGGGCCGAAGCTAGAGAGAGATGTTCAAGAAGCGTCATGCGGTCCCGAGTAAAGGCTCCTCAATTACTTGGCGAGGACGCCATGTCTCATCCGACAAGAAGGCGTGGAGACGAAATAAATAGAACGTAGTTCGGTTCTTGGGTGCAAGGCTGAAATATGACAGGGACAATGTTGAGGGTTGAATGACAGCGACAGATATACTTTTGCACTCCTATATGCACCGACTAAGAGTCCAGATCAGGGAATATGGGGGTGTGGCAGGGTAGATTTGCTCCTGCCATAACAAACTAAAGTGTGCATTCCTCCAGTTCTGGTTCTAATAACCCTAATAATCCGTCTAAGCCCACTGGTTTTATGGGATAGCACACCCTCCGAATAAACCATCCCCCATACTACCAACCCAACACCCCCCGAATGACATCCGCCAAAACCTCTCCCTGCGCAGCATGGGTCGCCGCATTAGGATGATAATCACAACCCACATCAGCCCCCTGCGTAGGCCAATCCACGAAATGCGCCCTGTCCCCAATCTGCGCGACGGCGTCCCGCAGCGCCCCCGAGAGCGTCGTGTGCTGCGCGTCCTCGGCCGTCGGCCACGTATCGCTCAGCATGGGCGAGGAGAGAAGGAAGAAGTGCGCGTCCGGGTAGTAGCGCGTCTGGATCGTATGCAGGAAAGCGACCGCGCCCGCTGTAAACGTCGTTGCGTTGAGAGTGGGACGCGCGGGGTACGACTGGCCGGAGGAATCGTAGGCGAGGTAGCTGAAATCGTTTGTGCCGAGGGTGATCACGACGGCTTGTGGGGTCCAGCCTGGGGACGCCGAAGGATAGGTATTATCAGCGTCGTTGGCGCCGTAGCGCGTGTACAGGATTGGCATTATGGGGGTCGTGTCCTGGTCGGGATCGGCCGTTGCGATGTTTCGCACGAGGCCCCTGCCGCTCCAGGCGATGGCGCTGTAGTCTGCGCCCAGGGCCTTGGCCGCCAGGGCGGCGTACGTATTTGGATTGTTTTCTAGCGCCGCGGTGTTCGTGCACGGGTTTACGCCGTCTAGTCCGTAGCCGACGGTGATCGAGTCGCCGATCACCTCGATCTTGCGCTCTCGTGCTGGGTGGTCGAGCAGCGCGCCGTCTGTTATGATGTCGCCAACAACCATTGTGCCGAAGAGCGGTTCGGATCGCTTGCGCAGCTCGACGGTGTGGACTGTGTAGGGGAGGCCGGCAGGTGTGGAGATCGAGGCTGTAGTGCCGGCATCGACATTTGACAGCACGATCGACTTGCCGTTGTCGATCGTGAGCTCGACGCTGTTGGTGCCGGTGACTTGGTCTAGAGTGATAGTTGCCGAGGTTCCGTTAAAGGTAAAGGCTACGCCGGTGCCGGGCCAGGTTAATTCATTTGTCGCTGGGTTGACTCGGCCGAGGTACTGGACGTGGGCTGTTTGAGAGGATGTTGCTGTCGGAGGGCTTGTTGTGGACGAGGTCTTTGTGGTGAAGGTTGTTGACGACGAAGACGCCCCACTACTCGGTTGACACTGGGAGTACCAATCGTTCAGAGAGCGACACGAGTAGCCAGCTACACAGTCAGTTGTGCCTGTGTAACCTCTCCCGCCGCACTGTGCCCAGGCTGGGGCTTGCCCAGCATTAATGCCCGCGATAGCAAGCATAGGTAGGTAGGACTTCATTGGTCTAGAATGGAGAGTGACAAGTGAAGATCAAGTGGAGAGAAATCAATGCAGACGAACGTACCCTGGAAGAGATATATGTCATACTTAAGCCCTTCTATCCTGTGAGATGGTAACAAAATTTCCTCAATGTCCAAGAAAAACATCCGTCCGTCCGAGAGACAGCTTGACAGCCCAGTTCTGTAGGATAGCAAACATATCTTTGCAACTGGCCCTAATGCAGCCAGCAGCTGCTCCGTTCCAAACCTGGTGCGCAGACTTGACCGCATCCAAGGCTCACACTGATGGCGTTATTCTAAAATACCTCCATATTTACCCATCATAGATTCATGGAATAGGAAGGATTGCCCCTCACTTAACCCCGCCTGCCCCTCGCTGGTCTTTCTTCACGGACCTTTCTCCGTGTTTATGTACCCCGCATCAGACTATCTCTCAAACCAGTTAGGCGGACCCTTAATCTGCTACCAATCACTGCAAGCCATACTTTATCAAATATACTGCGGGAAAATTGATCTCCGTGTGGCTGGCGCCGAGGGATTGTGTGTCCTCAGTCAAGGACAGGGGAATTGAAATTGATTTGCAGAGCGGAGCTCAATCTAGCCATTGGATTGCTGAATATCAGTAGAACGCGCTACGAGCATCGAAAAGAAAAAAAAAAAAAAAAACCAGAAAAAGAAGGTCATTCCCAATTCAACCTTATCCTCGTCCATCTCACGATCCCGCATCTCAACTGGCAAAAACTCCATCAAAATCGACAAAAGTCAGGTTATACCAACTCCGAACCAAAGCTTGGCAGTCGTCCCCTACTCTGTGAACGTTTGCGCAGCAAACAGCGGCACAATGCCCGCGATGAGGCCCAGGATCGAGAGCATCCTACCACTCCACCTTAATCAAAGTACCACATCCAAATAGGTCGTTGTGTGTCTTAGCACCACCCCCTTCATTCCAATTCTCACCATTTTCTCCAGTAGTTATCTGCTTTCTACTCGGACCAAGCCTCAGGAATGGCTATTAGTCACGTGTTGGCCAAGATATTAATAGCCAGGCACTGCCCTAACCTGAACTAGCTAGTGTGGTTTGTGGCTGAGTTGGCCCAGCCCGACCGCAATCTTATGTATCGCGTCTCACTCCGCATCTTCAGCTTCAGCTTTCAACCTTGGAATCTCACCAACAACTAAACAACTGACCAACCATGATCCGGCGATGAAACTAAAACTCTCTACCCTCGCAATCTCCCTCTTCACATTCATCCTCATAGCCATCGGCATCGGTAACCCATCCCCTTCCCCGTCCATCCTCATTAACTCAGCGAAGGCACTGACCCCCTTCGTAGCCTGGTTCTCCAACCGCGGTCCACACATCATGAGCGAAACCGAGGCCGAAGGGTGCGTCGACTGCGTGCACTACGCGCGACGCATCGAAGGCATGATCCAGAAGATGGACCACGTGCCCGTGCGCGGCAACCCGCAGTTCTTCCGCTACGCGATGGACAAGTCGTGTCGCGGGCACTTGCTCTCCACGGGGCATTGCAAGAACTACCGCCGCGAGTTCCGCAAGGATGTGCCCCGGTTTATGGACCAGATTCAGGAGCCGTATGAGGCGTGTGCGGCGATTAAGTATTGTTTTTGATTTATTATTATTATTTTGTTTTTACTCGTATCCATGGTGGAATTGCTGGCTGGGGGCCTGTTATGCTGTGCAGTGATGTCCCCAAATATTGTCCCCCCTTCTGTTATACCGGAGTCTATATGCTTCTGTACATATCCGAATTTCCTTTATTCAAATTGTTCCTCAATTAAACCTTGAGGATAGCATAGACAAATAGGGAAAGATTAACATATGCTAGGTAAACAACCACATGCCAGAGTGGGGAAAAGCCTAGACACGGTATTGTGCATACTATCACCTAAAGCAGTTTGTCAAGACCTTGATGAAAAGGTAAACTGTGGTATTTGACTAGCAGAGGTGTTTATACGTCATGTATTCTCGTTGGAAAAGTGGGCGGCTCGCAAACACAGGATCAAAATATCAATCGCGAGGGTTTGGAACTAAAGATGGAAAATATCGAGGTTGGCTGCGGACCGCAGATCAAGGTAAACGGAGAAAGAACGTGGATAAGTAGATCTAGGTAATCGAATGCGCTTTCTAGGTCGACTAGAGAGACCCATTCGGCCATTCTATGTCAGTCTCATTGAAGCGATGGCATCCCAATCATCGCTGGCTCTTGCTATTCTGCGGTTGACATCCCACCACCTCGTCCGGACAATACTCGCGAGTAGGTCAGAAACCCCGCAAGCAGCAGCAAAATAGCACATTTGGTTTTCTCGTCCTGCCCCTCCCATGGAAGGTGATCATTGCAGTGTCGCGCAAGTATGCTGAAGATTTGTGGTTGGCCTGAGACCCGGGCTACATAGAACGCTCCCACGCCTATCCTTGCGCCTTTATCAAGTAAGAACTGCACCGTCTCGACGTCGCCCTTCTCCACTGCAGCCATTATGAGGGTCGCATCCCATTTTCCTTGGTTCGACATGACGTTCGGGTTCGCACCTTTATCGATCAAGAACCCCACAACTTCCGTGCGGCCTGCTCGAGCGGCTAAATACAGCGCTGTACACCAATACGAATTGAGATGGGTTCTTGCTCTCCTGCCGCCGAGGAGGGCTTTTACTACGGAAAGATATCCTGCCTCTGCGGCGAGCATAAGCGGAGTTCACCCATCGCTCAATCCCAGTCTTATATCGGCCCCGCACTTCAGAAGTAGTCGCACAACAGTCTCGTGAACGAACCCAGCGGCGGCGCCAAGTAATGTCCTAGCCCCGCGGCTAGGGAGCGAGCATCCATTCGTAAACGGGTTAAAGACGTCACTGTATCAGTTGATATCCTTGTTGCCAAAATCGAATAGAGCGACTAGTGGCGCGTGTGCATGGCGGGCAGCGACTGCCAGATGGACAATACTTTGCTTTGCGCCCGCTGCTAACGCCTTTGCCGCGGTTGACTCGAACCCATTTGTAGTCGCCCATAACAGTGTTTGTGAAGACTTTGTTCTTTCCTGGCAGCTGCTTTTGTAGAGGTAGGGGTCGAGGAGCTTATAGAGTCTTCGATTTCCGCGGCAGAGGCAGTTGACCTCACTGTCGTAGTCGAGGTATTTGCAATCAAGAAGATTATCAAGGCCGGGAAACACACTAGGGAGGTTGGCATTCTGGCAACGGTATCCTCTTTTTTAACATTTTGAGGAAACGGCCGTGCAAGAGCAAAAGGGATGTTGAAGAAGGTGAGTTCATGTGTTGCTCGTCGGAACTTGGTCAAGTAGTTGCAGGCCTGCTGCTAGACCAGATCGGGACTAGCGGAGGTGAGCGACAAGGATTGGCGATTGTTGATGGGACCCCTCCACGTCTCTCCGCAACGCTAGAAGGCTTGACTGGAGGCTCGACCCGCTCTTCAATATTCTCTCTGACGCGGTGACGGTGTTTTATCTATTCTTTCTCTTATGTGTGGTCGAAATTTATCTCGGTAATATCTCGCACCTTCCCCAGAACAACACCAACCGGCCATTCGAGGGCTCCACTCCACTTCTCCCCGAGCCTCCTCCCAATCCCCTCCAGTAACACGCCTGCCTTCCCCTTGAAATACCAATACCGCTCCATATGCCCCATCAACACGCAGTAATGCGCGAGCAAAATCAACGCTCCCGGATGCCCCTGTTGCAACAGGGCCATGTACTCCATCGATACCTCCATCGGCCACACGCGGAGAATGTCCCACGTCGTGATTTCCGAGATATCGGGGTGTGTTCTATGAAGGTAGGCGAAGGATCGACTTAGCTGGATCGCTGCGGCGGTATACACGGCCTTAACCTCGTCGGACCAGATCTCGGCATCGCAATTCTCGTCAGCGCTGATTGAGGATGTGCAAGAGGAAGAGGCCGAGACTGTCGGGATCACATCGAGGAGGCGTGCAAGAATATCTGGGTCGCGATCGTCAGACTCTTCGAGGTCAATGTCCCATGCCATCGCGAGGGAGCGCACAGGACCGGCTTGAATACAATCCCACACGTCGCAGAGCATCGAGCATCCGCCACGGAGGATGTAGAGCCAGTTGGGGAGGATGGTGTTTGGTTCTAAGCGATCTTTCTCTTCCGCACCGGCAAGGAACAGAGCAGCTGGATTGTCAACGCTCTCACTGGTACCGTTTACCTCCGGTGATGGCTGTTCTTGTCCACTGCTCGCAAACGAGTAGACAACGAGCAGATAAGCGAACGCGAGAATTGCATGGCAGTTGGCTTCAGACGGATTTTCGATCGCGAAACGGAACGCTGGCAGGGCTGCGTCCTGAAGAGCGCAGGCACGCAGAATGTACAATTGCTTGGGCGCATGGTTGTCGCCATCTGAATATGCTTTATGGTGCGCCGTGCAGGCCAAGAGCCCATGGAGGAGAAAGGAGTGTTCGTGCGCGAGAGCTGGGACGACGGTCTTCCAGATGTGTTCTGTTTCTGCGTCGGTGATAAAAGACCGAGCAGTGTGGTGAAAGTAGTAGTCCAGTAAGTCCACGTCCTCGACACTCAAGACCGGTCTTTCGACCGTAAGATGTTTGACACCAGGATTCACTGACTGCTCTTTCAGGAATGCTGACTCCGGGGCAGTGAAGTATTTCAGCAAATTTCCCCGAAAGAAAGTCTGCAGCGGCACAGGCCGAAAATCTCTGTCTGGGAGGGCCTTTGCCCCATGATCTGAGCGCCAATGGGATTCCATCCGCTTACAAGAAACGCACATGTACTCGCATTCAGGCGCCCTACATCGAAATCCTGGCTCGACGGGAAGATATGGGACAGGAAAGGCTAATGTCTCGCTTGGCGGGATAACATCCTGCGGTCGGCGCAGGCAGAGTCCGGATACGTACGCAGTGTGCTTTCGACGGTGACTGCGCAGAATACGATGAATTTCTTTGAGGTGACGCCAGACGGCCTGTGGTTGGACAGCGTAGTGACAGGCCGTGCAGATCACGACGCCGTATTCAGGGAGGTACTTCAGGAGCTCAGACGGAGATAAGTTGTCCGGTTGGCAGGGTGCTGACATGGTCTTTCAGGTCTGGACGGGGATAGGGAATAGGGGTGCAATAGCGCACGGCAATTCGAATGGGACGGCAGCGTCGATGAAGAGTGCTGGATTTCACCTCAGGGCCGGGCTGCTGACGGAGCATCTCAGGCGGAGACGAAAGGTAAAAGCGACGGTGCCGTTCGCGCTAAATCCGCCGCCAAGAATGTCAGGTGGGGCGCATTCTATATGTATCCCAGAAGCAGCAGCCACCTATAAAACAGAACACGCTGTCGAGCAATTCTCGAGGCAACTCAAATCCTAAGTTCTTCCAAGCAAAGCAACATGTCGATTCTTATCACCGGCGGCACTGCCGGCCTGGGCTACCATTGCTCCCTCGCGCTCGCACGCCAGTACCCGAACCACCGCATCGTAATCGCCTCACGATCAAATACGAACAACCCCTCGGACAAAATCAACAAAACTCTGGGCCAGGCTAACGTAGAGTACCTTCGCCTCAACCTCGGAAGCCTCGCTGAGGTGCGCACCTTTGCCAAAACATGGGCTGAAAAGAACTACCCGCCGATCGAGTACCTCCTCCTCAACGCGGGGCTCCAGTTCCCTGGCCCGCTCGGTTACACAGTCGACGGCTTCGAGCAAACATTCAGCATCAACCATGTCGGTCACGCACTCCTCTTTTCCTTGCTAGTCCCGCACCTCGCCCACACCGCCCGCATTGTTATAACAGCAAGTGGCACGCACGACCCCGCGCAGAAGACTGGAATGCCCGATGCGATCTATTCCACCGCCGAGGAGCTCGCGCATCCAACCGGACAGTCATTGAATTATGCGGGGCGACAGCGATACACGAGCAGCAAATTGGCAAATATTCTCTGGGCATATGCACTCGAAACTCGATTCAAGGCGCTTCGCGAGCGCAAAGTGCGCGACTGGACCGTTGCCTCCTTCGACCCGGGACTCATTCCTGGCACGGGACTAGTTCGCCAGGGAAGTTCGATCGAGCTATTCGTATGGCAGCGCATTCTACCCAAGATATTGCCTCTCTTGAGGCTGCTTGTGTCACCAAACATCCACACACCGGCTGAGTCGGGCGGTAACCTTGCATGGCTTGCGGCAAGCGATGAAGTGAAGGGTACGTCTGGGGATTATTACGAGGGGAAGAAGAAGATCAAATCGAGCGGAGTGAGCTATCAGAAGGACAAGCAGGAAGATCTGTGGACGTGGACGATGAAGACTATTGCGACCAGCCCTGATGAGATTGCCCAGTTTTCACTGAAGCAGTTGTCTTAATATGGTAATGGGTTACATATGTACTTGATTTTCTACGAGGGCTGCCTTTTGTTCACCAAATAGATCCATCTTACGTCACTTGATCCCCAAGCTAACTACAATTTGTCGACCTTAGGATACCGCTAGGATTTCACTTTATTCAGCATCCACTCCGTCACTTGATATTCCGACCTTTCTAATTTAGTTTAGTCATTTGCCCCTTTATTTCATGTATTTAGTCGAACATCGCAGCTAGATAGAAGAAGAGAGACCTCCAGATAAGCAGGTCATGCAGCAAAGGTTTGATACAAGTCAATACGTTGGCCCGCAAGTTCGACACAATTCAATGACGGACATTTGGTAGTATCACGTGATAATTAATGCATTGAGGCAACCAGCCGTAATGGCTTTGGTCGTCGCGTGGTCTCCGCTCAAAAGCTGCTCAGGCAGGCTCTCAGGTGTTTCCCAAAGGGCTTTCAGTCTCCGCGTTATGTACCCGTACTGTACTGTTCAAAGTAAATCTTCTCCAAAGCATTGGCCAGTTTTTCTGGCAAATAATTAATCCGCTCCGCCTCTGCCCGTTCTTACATAGGGATTAAGCTCAACAAGGAGATTGCTTCGTGAAGCTTCAACCTGCTCCCTTTTCACATATATGGCTCGGAAGTCCCAAGCAAACTGCCTTGGTCATGTCATCGCAATCTGTTAGGCGGTAGCTCTTAGCAGAAAGTCCTCGAATCTGCCCAGCCTCGAGAGATTCTGTCGTTCGGTCGTGCCAACTAAATATGTAGCAAAGCCGTAGACGGGATCATGATCTGTGGATTCTGTTTCGATGGCCTTTGTACCTCGTCACCGAGATACATGGCGGAGTCTGGACCACTGACAGCGGGCGACGCCGGGGGTGATGCTGAGAAAGTAGACGACGGCATTCAAGTTTCAGCCTGTTAAGTTGAGGCCATCCAAGAACATGGTGCTCGCAAATCACCTTGGTTTCGGGCAGGGGAATGCAAGATGTGTATAAATAGTGCGGACGCGAAAGATTAATGCACGTAACACCAAGGAGACAACCATCAACGCGCAAGGCAGGTTGACCAAGAATGACATTCAGATAAAATGTAATAAAGGGAAGGAAGATGTGCCATGTGTTTGCCTCGTAGTTCGTGTAGGAACTAGTGGCTAGGGAAATTGTCAACTGTGCAAAAAAGGAAACCGCAGCTATAATAAAAACTAGTATCCCTTTCTGGGCCACCAGATGGTACTAGTGCAACCAAAAAGTCCGGAGGCACCTTTTGGGCCTGTTGCAACAGCCAAATAAGCAGGGCCTTGGCGAGGTCCGTTGGTGCAGGTGCCGCTAATACGCGATGGATCAAGAGCTGCCGCCAATATCAGGACTGATAAGCGATGAGTGGTCTGTTGACAGGTTCCTCATGGTTCGTGATCTGCGCTCATCTCGATAAGCTGCAATGAAAGCCAGGATATGAGATGCATTTCCCAGTTATCTGCCGATCCTACCATCACACACGCAGGAGCTGAGCCTAGTCAAAAGTACGACAGAGGGCTGTACTTTACTCTTTAGAGCAGAGGCGGACGAACGGATTGCTAGTAACATTCGCATGTTGTGCGGGGAGAATTTGAAAAGAGACAGTCCCAGATGCTTTGTATCAAACTATCCCTGTAATGATCTAGATGCGTGTAAGGATGTTTTCTGTCGTGGGGAGGCTGGTTAGCAGATAAAGCGGTCAATCGCGAGACCGCCATGGGCCCATGACTCGTTTCCAACGGTAGGCAGCAATGGTCTGGAATGTAGGCTGGGTTTTAACGTGAATGACGTGTACAGTGACGTGCTCTGTCGCCAATGTGAGCGAGATGCAGCTCGCCTAGATAGATCTCCCAGCCTTATTGCGCTAGTGACGGCTACAAGATCTCTTGGCATGCCATATCTGCCAAATCGAGTACAACATGCAGCCCAGCCTCCAAGCCGTGATCGGGTCCGCATGCGAAGTCGGGCCTGGCTTCGGGCCCGAGAAAGAACCTTGTTCGCACAGGAACAGCCCCTCCCCACAGGTTCGATGTCTCTGGCCAGTGAGGATTGGCTATTGTGATGGAAATGATGCCGGGGTCAATAGTGTTGCCTATTGGTGTTACTGAAGTTGCCCTGTGGCATCTGTCGCTGACTCGCGCCTTGAATTCATGTCCACTTTGTGACCTGTCGAAAGGGTGATGACGCTACTTTCAACGTTTAGTTGGGGCTCTCCGAAGAGAAAGACCTTTCCTGCAGGCACAATCGGAGCGCGCCACATCCGCCAGTTTATCTATCAAATCACACTCCCTGCCTCATTAGGTTAGGCTGACTTCTTATCGGTGCTGCGGTGTTTGCCCTTTTGCCAATAGTTCGCCAGTGCTCGCTCATTAGTTTCGGTAGTTCCAACCCATGGAGGTGCTTTGTTCTATAAGCCACCGCCCTCCGGCACAGCCGCTCCGCTGTTATATTGCTCGCCAAGCCTCCGACAAGATCACCATGAAACTCCACTGACAATGAACAACCACAGCAAAGAGCACGCCTCTCCTAATCGACGGTTTTGGACTCCTGTTGAAAATTACGTTCCTATCGCTCAGCTCACTTCTGCTGTTACACGTGTCTGAGGGAGAACCCTTTTCGACGAGGCCGTGATGTTTGACATGAGGTACAGTATGTAAAAACATTGTTCTCGGTATCCACGCTTGAGCTAACAGCACAATCCCGCTTTGTAGTATGGACTTGACTATTCTCGGTGAGGAATTGTATCTAGGACTTTTACCAGAATTATTGACAAATGCTCGACCCGACACCAGTACGTTTTGTGAACATCTTTCCTGTACATTACAACCTAGGTATGCGACTTCCGGATTACTCACCAACCTTCAACATGAAACCTTGAGACTATCAAGAACCATGAATGTTCTGACTCCTACATTTTCACCCATAGTATCATGATTGGCCCCGCTGCCCACAGCAACCCTGCTATGACGGTGATGAATTCGCACTCGCCTCAATACATGCTCTCACCCAACCACCTACCGGGCAGCCATTTTCCAGATGCTAGTAAATCGAGTGCTGCACACCCAGTCGAGGACCTGAATGCGCTTTATCAGAATACGACAATCACGACGTCGTTCCCTTACTCGCCTATTCAAAATCATCCGGTGGCTCATGATGCAAGAAACTACTTTGGAGGGACGGCCCAACAACCTCTAGCCCCGCGACCAGCATATCCCCATCACCGACAGGCCGACGCTGATGAAATGTACAGTCGAACCCGCTCTGCACACGTGCCCACTAATGCCGACCCTCACTAACAGCGGTGCAAGCTACAGTAGTAGTTTCCATTCCCGATACTGTGTTGTACTAAGAGCGCCGACGGCGATGATCACGAATGCGCCAGTGCCTCCCGTTACGTACCTCAACAAAGGCCAAAGATATCAGTTGACAATCACCGACACGGACCCTCCGCCCCACCCAAAAGACCGGTTCCGTGCCCGATACAGGACGCATGTCGCCATATCGTTTCATATGGAGGACCAGCGATCGGACTCGGATGCACTTTGGCGGCTTTGGAGGGCTAGGCGTGGATTGTGTGATCCTGGGAAAGGGCAGTACAATGATAAAGAAAGGGGAAGCGGATCGCGTGATGCCATTGGATTCTGCTTGGATAAGCCTCAACCGGTCGGGACTGGAACTGTCCTAAATGATGGTGGTATTGGAATCAATTACCAGCAGGATGTCCAGCTTGAAACTTCCTCCTTTAACGGATTTACTATCATCTGGTCCGGCAGTTACTCGGAAACAGGGGCATCATTGCCACCATTGCCCGAATGCACTATCACCGTCTGGTTCAACTTTCTCACAACCGATTTCTGCCACTACAAGGGCGTCAAGGGGTTTCCCATTCGGCTATGTGCGAGCACGGAGATGGTCTCAGACGATCGTGGGGAATCACCGCTGGTGCCAGCTCGCGAGGGAGCTGCAGCAGAGGTGTGCTATTGCAAGGTCAATCTGTTCCGTATGTACGGGGCGGAGCGAAAGCTTGCGACGGATGCTGCTGGTGTAAGGAAGGCTCGGGAAAAGCTATGCAGGGAGATCCACAAGCGCCAGCCCACGCCAAACTCATATAGCCAGGACGGAACCGTGATGAGAACCGGTCCTGGCTCAGACGATTCCGGGAAGCAATCTACGAAGTTGTACCATAAGAATCAGATGAGGATTCTTCAGCAGTTGCAGGAGAAGCTTGTGTCACTTCGGGAGATACTTTCATCGGCCAGGCCTGTGACTGTTTTATCATTGCGAGGTGATGCGAACGATATCCGTGATTTGTCTACAGACGATTATTCCGCTCAATACGAGTATGCCAGTGCACCTTATGGTAATCATCAGTCTACCATCAGCAGCGGGAGCAGTTCGGCGATGGGCTATCCATGGGAAACAGACCTACCCCTTGGACGTGAAAGTTTCTCCCCGGGAGACACTCAAGACGGAACTTTTTTTTCGAATCAAGTAATCAAAATTTCCAGAAACTCTTTCAAAGACGAGACGAGGCGTTACATCGAGGTGCTGGATATCGACCCAACCTACAAACCCCCCACTCTGCAACAGAGTAAATCCGGTAAGAAACAACCACCAACGAATCAACCAATGTCACTGGCACTGAGTGAGACTTTCATTTATAGTTGCGTGTTTTTATATTGGGTTCGTGAGGGCTGGGATGACGCAAACGCAGGTTGATTACCATGTAGCTGTATATCTCACCGAGCGGACCGTTCGCAACCTGGTTGAAGGTGTTACGAGAAAGCTTGGAATAGACTCGCGACGGGTCTGGTGCGTGCTGCTTGCTCGGGAGAATTTTGTTCAGGTTGTAGATAACAGTATCGTTTGTGGGATTGCTGATGGGCAGAATATGCTCGCGGAGATCTCGGAAACATGGGCGTTTGATTGCACAAGTGAGAACCCCATTGAGATTAGACTTAGATACTAACGCAATCGTGGCGCTTTCTAAACTCCCCCGTGTATAATATCATAACATTCCGTCGGCCCGTCATATTGGCTTCCTCCCGTCAAAAGACCAACTATGATGCACGATCCACCCCAGATCGACGAGCAACGCGCTTAGGCACAGCCTTCTTTCTGCTACTCGCTTGTCTCAATTTCCTTAGTTCCTCCTTCTCCATTTCCTGCATCGGCCGTCGAGCCTCATCTATTGTGTGAGCAAGCATCTCAAGCATTCTCTTCGCGTACACAACTACCACCATCGCTGCGTAACCCTGCCACGTCCCGTTGCTGTGATAATCAGCATAGTTGCAGATCTCCCAGATCATAAGACATGGGAAATAGTTAACTATGCCGCCGGCCAAGATCTCAAAGCACAGGACTTTTTTTCTGCGCAGAGTCCATACGGGATAATCGCATCTTTCATGAGCTGGCTGGCCGATGCGATGGGGCCGTACCAAATATTTGGGCTCCCGGTGTATGCCGGGCACTCCTGTCGCTGCACAAAACAAGTCTCGTGAAATTTGCTGTTTGTGTTGTAAATGATTGTGGGCCTGAAGAATCGGTCGGTGTCTGGAGGAGGCCGCTGAAACTCATCCTTCATCCCCGGATATCGTTCTAGCACAGCATCCACTTCGTTCTGTATACAGTGCGGCTTTACCCTGTACTCCCTGCGAAAGCGGCCACTCCGCTTCGAAGAATTGTCGGTGGTTGATTCAGCGATCTCCTCACTTAGATCTTCTTTCCCTGCACCGTTGTTCCGAAATCATACTCAAACACACCCCTCTCCAAATCTCGTGGGACACCAATCACAATATCCCCAAGCCTAATATCGTTCTTCGCACTTGGCGCTCCACCTCCAATACCGACCATGAATCCCGCCGGGGAGGCAGGTAATGATGACGTTGTGGCCGGCGATCAAGCCTAATAGGTGAGAATTGGAGTCATGGGGTTCCGCGAACGCCGGACAGCTGTGCTCTTCGTCGAGGAGTGCTTGCGCCGCGACGGCTTCGACTCGAAGGCAACAGATCTAGCCCACAGTATACTTGCTGTGATCTGACATGCTCACTGAGTGAGTAAAGTGTGGAAGTCGAACATCATTGGAAGCCACAATACAGAAGAAACGCAGGAACACCCACAGTCCGTCGTGCGGAGACCCGTTTATGTGAGGGTAAATGTTTCTTCTTCTTCTTCCTTATCCAGCCTAGCACTCCCCTATCGATTGGTAGTTGATGTTTCTGTTTAAGAGAGAATTCAGCGGCATTGAGCTGACACAACTCATTACGAGGAGACCGAAAGTATTATATGCCGTCGCGACAAATCCCACCAAAACCTGTAATGTATGAGACGGAGTAGAGGGCGGTACCGCGCTGGACTCACTCCTACGCCTGAAACATCAGGGTTAGGCTGCGGCTCATATTTTGCCGAGCAGTTGGTTCTACCGCACATCTTCAAGTAATAGTCTTTTCCGCAGAATATTAGAGCGCCCGTTATAAAGACTTTGGCGGAATTCTATATCAGCAGATGTGCTGTGTTTCAGCCTCATGTTAACGAGCACTGCCTCAATAACCTCATTCAGCGGTCTGCTCCGCGCCAAGAGATGCCTGGAAGCCAAACCTTGTACCTAGGTTACGGTAGCAGGTGTGGAAACGGGAAGCTCACTTGATATGTGTTGCTGGATTCCAGTGGATCAAACAGGAACACGGGAATCGGTGTGCCAGGCCGATTGGGAGAGTTAGGAGGGAGAGCACGAGGACAGTGGTGAAGTGCATTTTGGGAATAGTGAAGCGGATAATAATAAATATTTTACTTGACGAGGATCAAAGTGTTAAACATGTCTGCTCTTCTTCGAGGGATATCTTAGATCGAGCATTATCCGCCTGTTCTATATCCCTTCTTCCCAAACCTGAGGCGACGTAAATTAAATGTCACCCAATAAGGGATATGGCCACTCGTACCTTGAAATGGTGTGATATCTGGGAAGTCGAGCGAATCAGTGGTTGCCATCAGGGGAAATAGGCTCAGATCTATGACAAATGATCGTGCGTAGGTCTAGTATAAGGTTGGGCTCAGGAGGTTGGAAGACTAATAGGCCGCAGAAATGATCCCTCGGATGGGCGGCCTGAAATGTTGGTTAGAGATAGAACTTTATGTTGTCGCTAAACCGCTAGGAGCTCTGAAGTGCGTGAGCTGCATTTCGCTATACTGATACTATTAGTACCAATTTCACCTCACCCGAGGCCGGAGGAGTTCCTATTAGCAAAGCTCACGTTTCAATGATGGGTATGAGAATGTGGGTGATGTAGAGGGGTATGGGGGTTATTGTGAGGAATTTACCGAGGCAGTATGGACTGAGGGAGAACCAGTTTGGGGGTTACGACATCGTCTGTCGAATTGTAATTGCCTCTCTTCTTCGAACTTGACGAGTATTGCCGCACCTTAGGTGGCTGTGTGTCTCTATCGGATAGTGGTCATATTCAACCCTCTTTGTACAGATTCTTCGTTTATTTAACATGGGTAAGATCGCTTAAACATAGGGACGCCTTCCGGGGGCTCTGCTCTTGTTCATGGTTTGCAGAACAGATTGATGACCTACTTCTTGCTCTCCCCAGCCTGCGCCTTCTTCTCCTTCCACTCCTGTGCAATCGCTTCCCATTCTTTCACCTCATTCTCCCTCAGATCGCCCGGAAAGAACGTCCCCAGCATACTCTTTCCCAGCTTCTCATACTTCTTCTCCACATCCATCAATGTCTTCATCACCTTGACTTCGCCAATAACCTCGACATACTCCAACGGAACCCCATACGCCTCCGGCGTCCGCTTCCACCCGGCCACAAAGATATTCTGCAGCATCCCAATCCCACCAACCGCGATCAGATACCACGAGTCCCCGGGTAACCCGGAGGCAGTAATAAGCAACGCAACCCACGCAATACCCAGCACAATGGTACTCAGCTGCGCACCGAGCGTAATCACCGGCGCATCAACATTCGAAAAGCCCGTCGCCAGATCCTCCAGATCAAGACCGTGTCCATCGCTGATGATCGCAAACGCATGCTGCGCGCCGTTCCCCCGCGTAATCACAAAATTCTTCTTCGTCCGTGTATCCAGCTTGCGACACGCCCACTTCTCCACCTTCCACTGGTTCAGCGCGCCCGTCCCATAGCAAAGCGCCGTCGCAGCCGCGGTAATCATCAGCACACCCCAGTCCCCATCCAGCCCGACGGGGATCGCCGCAATCCCCAGCTGCACAACGGTAACGGCCAATCCGCTCCAGTAGAGCATATCCCGCCCCGGGACACCCGCAGGCTTCTTCTTACTCGGCTCCCAGATACTAACGACGAGCCCCGCCTGCGCGGGCCGGGGGACGACGATACCGGAATCGGGATATTTCTCGGCCTCGCGCGCCTGGTCGAAGTTCCAGCGCGCGTTGATGAGCGACTCGGTCTTTTCGCGCACCGCGGATCCCATCCAGAACTCGTAGTCGCGCATCATCCGGCCCAGGACCCAGGAGTTGTTGCCGCGCACGTACCCGTTCTTCCCGTTGATTAGGCTGCATCCTGTGTCTGCGTCGGGCATCAGGCGGTATTCGCCGAGTGCGGAGCAGATGCTGCTTGTTGCGTAGGAGACCCAGCCTGTACATTTCATTCATCAGTAAATCAATTAATTAGCTGTCTTCGATGAGGAAGGAAATGGCTGCGCGTTGAAAGGTGGAGGAGGAAATGCGGCCGGGTAACAAGCGGAGCTCAGGACTCACCAAACGAAAACGCGACAGGAGTCAACCAGCCACCGGCGAGCTGAGCCAGCGCGCGACTAATCAGGTCGCCGCCGATGAGCAGGAGAATTGTGAACGCGTAGTTGGAAGGGTTGGTCCATTCGGCGCGGAAGGCGGACGAGGTCGCGCCCGGGTTGAAGTCGCGGCGGGGGACGAGCAGCGGGGGCTCGCCTGCTTCGAGGAACGTTGGAGCCATCGTCGCGGGATTGGACCTGGACCTCCTTGAGGGTGAATATGATTGATAATTCCCAACAGGGCAGGAGGAAATTCGGACGGAGTTGGGCAAAGAGAAAAGGATGGTAAGGTGACTGAGGGAAGATGGGAAAAGAAAAAGAGGCTGGGAGGGAAATGAAGTTGGAGCTGGAAATCGGGGGTCTTGGTCCAGGCTCAGCCCAGAATGTGGGGACAAAGAAAGCCGAAGAAGAATCGATACGGCTGGTATTGAAACCGGCTGCGAATGTAATCGTCTGTAAAACTCTGCAGCCCGTTCAGCTGAATCCTGCTTGCCCAACAAGGGTTAGTTAGCGTGGCTGGCTGAAGGGGAAGCGAAATGGCGTTTGCTTGGCCGAGAGGAGAGCCTTAGGGCGCAAAACAAAAGAGTTTCATGTCTATAGTAGTAAAACTAGGTATGGGCGGAAAAGGCCACATTCCCATCCATGGATCGTCAGTCCCAAGTGGATATTCCTCCGGGTAGGGCAGAGCCAAAATAGAATAAGATTCCAGAACACGAGCTCACGATCGATCACCACTGCAGAATACGGACAGAGCAGATCATCAAGTAACAAGCCACTCGGTATCACTCGGCAAAAGACTCTCCTCCAGCGTGTCCACATACTCCGGCGCCGTCTCCTGCACCCAAACCGTCGCAATCGTCTGATGCGCAACCGTATACCTCCCCGTAACCGCCGACCTCACCAATGCAACAGCAGCCGGCACGCGCTGCCCTTTAGCGGTTGGATCCGGCACCCGCGACAGAATCACTGCGTACAGCCTGTTGCTCGCCCACTCGATGTCGTTCGGCGGTAGCTGCACGACAAACCACCACCCCTGCACATCCATCCATGAGTCCGCGACGTCCTCGCAGCGGATCGCGCACCCGCGCTCTGCGGAGGAGAAGGAGTGATTCCCGCCGCTGCTGAAGCTGATGACAAACCCGGGGAAGCGCACGCGCAGCCCCGTTCCATTACTGAAATTGTACTGCTCAAAGGGTGCTTCGGGGTTAGGCCAGCTAGGCTCATGAGGCGCGAGATCCGCAATTCGCAGGTTCAGCAGCGACCGCGGCGCCCAGCGGTATCCCTCCTTTTCAAGGCGCGCGTAGTTGTTGAAGATGATCCCGGAGTCGAACGTACCCAGCTGCTCGAGAAACCGCTGCATGCGCCACTGCGCGGTTTCACCTTCTTTATCTGAGGAGAGCTCAACGAAACATTTCAGCTCCATGCCGATGATCGTCGCAAGGCACAGAATCTCATCCTCCTGCCGCGCCGTCTTGCGCTCGGACATCGACATCGCGAGCAGCTTGTACGTCGTCCATCTCGTGTCCACCTTGATCGACTTGAACATGTCCGGCAGGAACGCGTACACGGCCGTCAGCTGCGCATTCGCGCTGAGCAGCCAGCCGAAATTCCGGCCCTGCCGCTGCAGGGTCGCATGGTAGGCCATCAGCCGCGCGTCGAGGTCCTTGATCTCAACTGCGCGATCGGCGAACTGGAACCAGAGCGCGGGTGGGAGAAACCCTTCCTGGTGCGTCCAGAGGCGCTTGAGCCAGTTGGAGGTGTAGATGCGCGCGATCATCTCGAGCGGGGATGTATCCGAGCGGATCTTCTCGATCCAGTCGTCGAGGACAAGGACGGCTTTGGCGTGCGAGTAAACGTGTCGCATGCTCTGGATCGCGAGCCCCTTGAGTCTTTTGTCCTTTGCCGGCAGGCAAAGTGTGTCCATCCAGAAGCCGATCCCGTCGCTCTCGTTGGGGTTCGCGGGGACTTCCTTTCGGCCTTCCCACCTCACGCCCTCGACGAGGCGTTGGATTCGCTCGATTTGGCACAGGGGCAGCGCGTTGGCTTTCGGGTTCCCTTTGCCGTCGGCCCAGCTGATCCCATGTTAGCATCATATCATATGATTCTACGTGAGGTTATGAGGGCCGACATACACATGCGAAATAGCCACATAATCCGGCCTCCTCCTCCCCTCAAAATGATACTCCACACTCCACAGCTTTTTAAGCCCCTTAACCCACAACGCAATCGGAACCGCCTTCTTATCGAGAATAGTATGCACCGCATGCACCCACCCAGTCAACCCCCTCTCGGGTCCCAACTGCCCTCCATACTCAACCGTATCAGGACACCGCTCCCCCAAATGATACTTATCGTTCGTATGCCGCGTCACATACATGTTCTCGTCGTAATCGTACAGGCAGTGCGCGCGCACGCAGGCCGCATGGTGATCCAGCTCCTCGCTGTCTAGGCCCGGCGAGGCTGCGAGGAAGTAGTGTCCGTCAACGGGGAGCTGTTTGAGTGCGGTCGTGACGTCTGCGATGCATGCTTTCCGCTGCAGGCGGCGCGCGAGGATGCGCGAGCGCGCGTGCGCTGGCCAAGGTGCGATCGGGTCAATCCCCGTGCCGTCGCCGCAGGCGTGCACCGCGGCTTGCCGCAGCGTCGAGACGAGGACGATCATCGTCGTGGCGATCTCGTCGCGGACGGGCCACGGGCGCGGCTTGTTCGTCTCGAGTGGGCGGTGCTCGGCGGGGTCGGTGATGGCGCAGAAGCGGTCGAGGATCTCGGCTGCTTTTTCGAAGCGGGCGTTTAGGTCGAGGAAGGTGCTTGCGTCTGCGCCTTTGCGCTTGAGGTTCGCTTCCCAGGTTGTGAGGAGGCCTGGGAGATTCGATGTATCGACGATCCGTGCTTTGGTTTGCCCTTTCGGTTTGAGGAAGCTGTCCGTGCTGACTTTGACGTCGCCGACGGCGAGCACGTCGATCGCGAGTCCGAAGAAAAGCCATGTTTGGAAGAATTGCTCGGCGACCTGAAGATTTTTCTTCGTGTGCTGGTAGAAGCCTGCCGGGTCGTCGCGGTCCTCTCTGCAGAGGTCGTCGCCGCCGCGGAGGTTTTCGTCGCTCCAGCCGTGCCGCGCGGGGAAGGCGAGGAAGCCCTCGTTCTTGTACCAGGTGCCCTCGGGGGCTTCGTAGGGGGCTGTTATGAAGTGGCGCGCACCAGAGGGGAGGGGGAGGTGTTCCATCGTATCCTATTCAGACGGTGGTTGACCTGACCTGGATTGAAGGTTGTTTCTGTGCGGAATTGGAATCCGAGGCATACGGAGATTTTGTTCAAGAATGATCTACATCTGCAGAACTCAGGACATGCTAGCGTTTATTTATCTTGACGAACGCTTGTTTGCATGCGCACGCCTCATTCGGGCTTCACAATCACCGAACAGCAGTGGCTAGCTGAGATGCGGGGAAACCTCTTCATTGACTCGCTGGGAGGGTTGCACAATCGTTCGTATACCCGATGACAGACTCATACAGGACGTGACAGATGCAGTACGGGACTGAAAGGTACGATTGTATTGAGATACAAGTAATCTAGCGCAGCCACCTTCCGTAGTCTCGATAAGATTTGGTGCTCCAGAGCGTCCATCGGGTCTGGATGAGAATCCCACCGCGTACGCATCTAAGCAAAAGCCAAAAGATGCGGCTGGCTGAGTTGTCTCGCAGACCTCGGGAAAAATAGGTACATATTCGATGTGATCGAAGCCACGGGTTTGATTTTAGTTCTCCTAAATTCAGGACTCTCAAGATAGATCCAGTGGGATGAGAATAATCAATAAACAAAGATCAACTACGCATCCACTTAAACGGCTTAATATTAGTTGAAAGACATTTGATTTCCTTCAACTGGAAGATCCCAAATGGAATCTTTCTTTCCAATCTATAACCTCGCCCCCTTCTTATAATGAAATTCGGGAACCTTGAACCCCTTCGTCCTCTCCCACATCCAACCCCTCAGCTCACCCACCGTAAACGGCACAAGACTCGCAACATCCCTCTCCTCCTCAACAAGCCCCTTCGCACGAACAAAAACCGCCCTTGAAGTCCCCTGCTGGGCCTTCTGCTCCCCACTCACAAACCCCACCATCGCCTTCCCCCACTCACGAAGCACCTTCCGGCTCTGCGGCGCACCACGCCACAGAAAGAAAAATGTATGCGGCAGCGCCTCATACTCATAATGCGTAACACGAGCCCCCTGTGCAGACGCAGTCTGCACAATCAAACGAGCCGCGTCAACCGTCTGCTCCTGGCCCCCCGCCATCCAGATCGGACAGGACCCGGTCCAATCCTCCGAGGCTGCGGGACTCGCGAGCGGGTGCGCGAGCATCGCACCCTCGCAGTAGAGGTCTGCGCGTGGCGGATCCGTCGGCCAGAGGGCGCATTTCGGGTGTGAGAGCTGGTTGTAGGGGAGGGCGAACATGTCCGGGAAGATGTCGGTGGGGATGTTGCGTGTGTATGAGGGGACGGAGTTTGTTAGTTCAGAGACCGGGCTTACGAGCGCGAGGCCCGCGGGGATGGAGGTTGTGGTTGTGGGGTTGCTGTTGATGGTCTGGCCATGGAAGGTTATTTCCTTCGCGGTGCGTTTGAGGTGTAGCAAGATTTGCAGAAGGCCGAGGGCGAGACACGAGCCGGAGCTATCGCCTGCGACGACGATTTGGGATGGTGGGATTGCGGAGTGTAGGGAGCCGGGTGGTGGGGAGAGCAGGGTGAGGTAGGCCTGAAACACGTCGAGGAGGGCTGCTGGGAAGGGGTTCTGTGGTGCGAGGCGCTGGTGGACCATGAGGACTCGTGCGCCGGTGTGCTTGGATAATAGCGAGGTGATCCGTCTGTAGCAGGAGGGCGTGTTGAGGACGAAGGTGCCGCCGTAGATGTACAGCACAGTCAGGGGTGCTGTATTCTCCGCGGCCAGGCTCTTGAATTTCTCTTCCTCAGAGATGGCAGGCTCGGGCGTGCCTTCCTCGACGTAGTCCCGGTATCCAACCCACTCGAATTTGAGCGCGGTTGAATCAGGACGGTCATAGGGAACGTTCTTGTCGTTGAGCTCATCAACGAGAGACAAGAGCAGGTCGCGCGATGTATCCTGGCCCGGCTCTGGCGCCGGCGTCTCGAACTTGGCGACCCAGATCGGACCCTTGACTGGATCGTCCCGGAGGCTCGCTGCTTGCGCATCCGAGATGGAGGTCGTTTCGCTACTTTTTGCATACGCCGCTCGCGCTTGCGCGGCGGCGGCGAGGAGATGTTTGCGGTTCTGGAAGTCCATTACGCTGTAGGCAATTGAATAGAGGGAGCTATGCTAGAGACAAGACAAGTTTGAATAATGGAAATAGAGGGAGTATGGGGCACGATCTGGATATTCAACGTCGAGGATGTCTTACCTAGGCCGCGGAGGTCTGTTTCGGCCCCCAATCGCGCCCCCGGTCTACCTAAGCACTAACGAGAGCTCCCACACATAGACGAGCGAGCCTATGTCGTTCCCCGCATATCATTACCCAAAACCGGAAGCCGTTTGACGATCGCGCTCAGTCAGCGGAGGGGTGTGATGGAGATATTTGAGAACAGAGCAGCTATTGCTTAAGGCCGGGTTGAGATGGGACACATCCGTGGGCCCTCGAAATCCGGGGTAAAACTCCGCTTACTACGTACGTGTTCGAAGGGGAGGAGGGGTGGTGGAAGGAGCGTGGATCAAGCATGGATCGCCCATCTACTTCCCTGTACTCTGGCAGGCTGCCCCACAGGGCTGGTATTGGCGACGTTGGTAGTACTCCTATTCTTGACACATGTATGGAGAATAAATCCGAGAGCGCGGAGGTAACTACTTACACCAACCCGCCACGAATAGTATACCAAACGCTTTAGGTTTGTCCATCCAAATACGGCAGAACGGGAAATGCTGTTGTTCCAATACCAGGAGCTTATGTACCTTGCCTCTGCACTGGTGCAGCTCCCCTCACGGCCCTGGATCGGCATACGCATGCGCTTGGCTGCAGGGGAAGCGGACCCAGCGTCGGTCGCGCTGTTCAAGCTTCCATACCTTGCAGGAATGCCCTCTGGCTGGTATTGACTCTGCGACACTACTACCGCCTGTGTCTCTGATGAAGAGTTTCGTTTTCTGTGAGATACCGTTCAGTAACCACACACAAAAGATGGATCATAAGCCGATGCATGATGATTTGCAGCGCAGGGGGCTGGAAGGACTCTTGCCGTTTCGCCTGAACCGTTCTGATTATAGCACAGAGTGATGAACGCTATCCATCAGGGTACCAATGTACGTATGTGGCTAGCGCTTGGGGTGTTCGAAGGGCTGCGTCTGCGGGAGTCATCAGGTGAGTGCCTACTGTCAACATGTCATTCCTGGTAACGGGAAAATAAAAGAAAGAAAGAAAGAAACCGACGAGGAGTGCTAAGTGGTATAAGAGAGTGCACTGTGTGGTAGGTGTGAGCATCTACAGTTCTCCAACAGTCGTATTTTATTATTTTGCCTCGGTAGAGTTGGTCTACCAAGTTACTACGTTCCAAGCGACCCGGTCAATGGATTTTGGAAAGTTCCAATATTTTTGTAGTCAAAAACTCTTTATGAAAATGTATCAGAGAAAATCGCTAAAAAAAATCAGTCTAACTGTACATAAATGCATCATGAATCCCAAGATTTCCCACTTCTTTGCCAGAAGTATCTCTGCTCTACAGCTTCTCCTTGGCAGCCTTGTTATACCGCTCAAAGGACGAAACCGGCGGCGCCGAGTTGGGGTTGGGGTGGTGCCTCTTGAGCGCCATGGTGACGTTGTACTCGAGGTCAAGCTGGGCCTTGGGGTCACCGGTCTTGGGCTTGAAGTCAACGACGAGATCGTCCTTGACGGCGAAGACGGAGTCGATGTCGAGATGCGGGTCGTCGGACGGGTAGATCTGGTTGATGACGGTGGCGTAGTCCGGGTGGGTGATCATGAGATGGATGTGCGCGGGCCGCATGGGGGAGCGGTCCATGAGGTTCAGCAGGACACCGGCGGGCCCGTCGGTGGGGAGCGAGTAGGGGGTCGGGTGGTAGCAGTACCAGTTGAACTCGCCCTTCTCGTCGGAGCGGAACTTGCCGCGCAGGTTGTTCTCGCTCTGGTTGGGGTCTTGGAAGTCGTATTGGCCGTTGGCGGACGCTTGCCAGATGTCGAGGACAGCGCCCTCGATGGGGGCGCCCGTCTCCATGTCCTTGAGCACGCCGTGCATGTAGGTGACTTTGCCGTTGGGGTTGGGGTCCTGGATGATGGAGTCGCCGAGGGCGCGGAAGGGGGCGTTGGGCGACCAGAAGGGGCCGAGGATGACGTTGGAGGTGGGGGAGAGGCCTTGTTCGGTGACGATGCGGTTGGCGATTTCGTCGACGAGACTTCAGAAAAGTTAGCTTTTTTTTTTGTCGCGATTTAAATTTGTGGATCCGGGGAAGCTCACGATTCCAGACCGATCACATCGCAGATGCGGTGACCTTCGTTGCGGATGGGAGTGCTGATCTTGCCGATCGAGTTGACAAACTCGACACCGAGCATCCACTCGGCGGGGGTCAGCTCGACCTCACGAGCAAAGTCGTGGATGTGTTTGATCAGGGAACCGAGGATGACGCGAGCGCGCTCCGGGGTGTTGGGGCCCATGGCGTTGACCACATAGGGCGTGAAGTTGGGGTCGAAGCGGGCGTTGGTAGACATGGTGTGTGGGTGTGATCGACAAGAGTCTGTGTGATCGGAGGGAGCAAGAGTTGGAGAGTGAAGAAGAGGGAGCCATTACGAGAACGAGGCGAGTCTTATATCCAGAGAACCCGCGGTGACGGCAGATGAATCGGCTGCCCGTGGATGAGGGGGAGGCTGCCCCAGCAGTACCGGTGCTACATGCCGACCGGTTGGAGATGCGAGTTGGGGAAAACTGGTTGGCTTTCGCGGCTGTCAAAACCTAATCCGCGCGCGGTCCTGCGGTGAGAGCGCTGATTAGCCCACCAATTCGCTGGGCGGTGGCCACAACCATTCTCAGTGATCAAGCAAATGCAGGCTGCAAGCTTGGGACTGCGACCGCGCAGGGAAGCGGCGGAACTGATTTTACCCGCGGGTTAAAGTTTCTGTCGCCCGCTAGTCCACATTGGGACTAGGGCGCCTTCCCCGGGATTTGCCCCAGGCCGGATCTCCGGAGCCCCAGCTAATCCACGCCATCCCATTGGCCAGTGGTCATGCGATTCGCGCGGTGCGCTCGGCACTGGCAAAGTCAGCAGCTTTTGTGGACTTTTATTGATACGCGACTTCTCCTCCACTGCCGGAGCACGTGATTCCCACCGCCAACACTCAGAGATATCTGGGAGATGCAATTATCCAGCTGCAGGGATTCCGGAGTATATCCTGTCCGACCGTGCGCGTGCATCGAACGTTGCACAGGTTCGAGGTTGCCCGGAATGGTGACACGAATTCTCAAACCCATGCCAAAGATGGCTGGCGGAGTTAAGCACGCAATATTTATACTCCGGCCTCCCATTTATGATTGGATTTTCTTGCCTTAGATAGTAATATATATTTCTTGTAGGCCAAGCGTAGATACGCCGATAATTGTCGCATATTGCACCTCTTAATGGCGCGGTTTATATCTATATTCATTTCAAGAGCTTTGGGTATGATTATATATATTTGTCACCCACCAGGACCCGCATCAGTTATCTTAAGTAACTCCAAATAAACACCTAGTTCAGGGATCCGTTAGCAAACAAGCCTTAGTCACATCTATGAGAACATAGTTTACGTACCAGCAACTCTCCACCTCGACTCCGCAAGCCTGAGTAAGTCCTCACACTCCCTCTTCAACCCCCCAAGCCGCAAATCATCCGTCTCCCGCACCATCCACGCCACATTCCTCGCACAGACATAGAAGCAATTCAGAAAAAGCGGCGAAACAAGCTTCATCGCCTCCCCCGTAAAAAGCCTGCGAAGCTATCAGATGAGAGTGGACACCTGCCCGCAGATATCATCGGCAGAGCCATTCACGATTAACCGCAGCACCGGGATCGCGCTCCTCCTGGCTTGCTGAATCGCGCGGGTGGTAGTGGTTGGCGAGTTTGAACAGCGCGGCTGAAACAGAGTGTCCGCGCGACGGTCACGTCGAGTCTTGCGATTGCGTCTTGGTTGTGGAGGATGTCGATCAACGAGTAGATGTCGCGGGAGAGTTGGTTGAAATTCCCGATGTTGTCGAGACCAGGATCGGCGCTTGAGCTGTTATTGTTGTTGTTGTTGTCGCAGTGCCTGATCACTTGCCCGAGTAGAAGCGATGCTTGCGCCACGCGCGCAAAAGGGGAGATGATGATGTCAATGGGCCTGGTTTTCGAGGACAGGGGGATCAGCTCCGGGGGAACGATTTGCTAAGTATGTATACATCTTCGTCAGGTGGATTTATACGCCATGTCAACTTGGACGAAGGTTTGCTTACGCCATGATTCCAGACGGCGTCGTCAGTTGGCAGAGGCGTATCGCTAGCCGGCTCGTCGGTGCACAGTGCACCATAGCACCCACCTAGTGCCACGTACCTAAGAAGTAAAAGTATGAGCATCGTTTGGGCATCGTTTGGGGTAGAAGAAATATGTATTAAGGTGGGGTATGAACCTATCGAGAATCACAACTGTCCACCAGGCCCGGCGCCTCTCCTCGACATCAACCCAAGACTGAGCCTTACCTGCAAGCTGGGGTGCAAGTTTATTTCCAAGTGCAACGCCCTGTCGAGCACAGGCACCGACCGTCATGAATGCAGCGGGAAAAATCCCATGTCCGATCTCGTAGAGGAGAAGAGGGATATTCGCCTGGAGCGCGCGGAGGGTAACTACGCCGTGCAAGCCGAGTTTTGTGCTGAAGTCCTTGGCGAGATCGTAAAGCTCAAAGGATTGCGAGTTGTCTATGTTGGGAGCCTCTTGCACAAGCTTGATACACAGTAACAGGAGTGCGACGTCGGCTTTCGGAATCCCTTCCACGGACTGAATGTGTCGGGCGACTTTGATCTTACTCACGAATGGCAAATAGAAATCAACAGTCTGAAAATAGGTAGCCGTTATGCTCTGGATCTCTGCCTCTCCACCCAGCGCTACGGAGATCTCTCGGGGAACAGGTATTGGAGCGGAGCCATCGGGGATACGATTCGAGGCCCAAAGGCCCGAGTCAAGGTAGTACGACTGATTGGCCAGGTTCGAACTACTAGGGGTGAGCGATTTCGGTTGAGCGGCCGCCGAGTCAGTTCCAGCTGCGGGAGTTGCGGCCGCTCTTGCAGGACTTGCATCCGGAGTTACCGCCTTAACGCCGGGAGGCATTGCCAGCCTTTCTGGAAGTGTATATAGTCTGCTCTGTTCTCGACAAAGGGCACTTTACGCAGGTCACACCCAAAAATCCACGATTCAAGCTAGAAATTCCTGCTCCGCAACATAATTCAAATCTCTCCACCATGTCCAAAGTGTGGTTCATAACCGGCTCTTCGCGTGGCCTGGGCCTTTCCATAACAGAAGCCGCCCTGGCCTCCGGCGGCCTCGTCATCGCAACAGCCAGAAACCCTGCTCAACTGAAACCCCTGGTTGAAAAACACGGCCGCGAGAAAATCCTCCCGCTCGCCCTCGACGTCTCCAACAACGACCAAGTCCTCACAGCCGTAAAAGCCGGGCACGAGAAATTCGGCCGGATCGACATCGTCGTCAACAACGCCGGCTACGCAAACACCGCCTCCGTCGAAGACATCGAGATCGAAGATTTCCGCGCCCAGCTGGAAACGAACTTCCTCGGCGTCGTCTACGTGACCAAAGCCGTGCTCCCCATCCTCCGCAAACAGAAGTCCGGAGGACACATCTTCCAAGTTTCGTCTGTGGGCGGCCGGGTCGGTGTACCGGGGCTATCGGCGTACCAGAGCGCAAAGTGGGCCATTGGCGGGTTCTCAACTGTCCTCGCGCAGGAGGTTGCGCCGTTTGGGATCAAGATTACCGTTCTTGAGCCCGGTGGCATTCGGACGGACTGGGCGGGTTCGTCGATGAAAATTCCTCCTGTTAGCGAGCCGTATCAACAAACTGTCGGCGTTTTCAGCGAGCATCTCCGCAAGTCGCATGGGTCGCAACCGTCACTTCCGGGGAAGATTGCGGATATTATACTTACACTTCTCGAGGAGGCGGAGCCGCCGCTGAGGCTGTTGGTTGGGCCTGATGCTGTTCATTATGCAGGGAAGGCGGCGGAAGTGATTGCAGAGAGTGATGAGAAGTGGAGGGAGTTGAGTATTTCTTCGGTGTAGGCGGACATTTGGGCAGTGTGACCGGCGATTGGATTATAGCTATTGTGGTTATTAGGTGGATCTATTATGCATATTTGAAAATACCCTTGTTCTATGGCTAGTGTCTAGTTACTTTGTGAAGTATTCTGTCGTTATGAGACTCAGGAGGGCGAGGAGTTAGATACCAAAGACCCGAAACGACCGAGAGAACGGAACTAGAGCACAAATTATAGAATGAAGATACTTAGATCGCGGCTGCGAAACTCAAACACACTTAGTCTTGGATCCGATGGAGGCTATAGCGTGCCACCTAGACGTCTTAATTCCAAGAAAAG
Organism: Penicillium sp. S1316; assembly: GCA_023627405.1. Taxonomy (NCBI): domain Eukaryota; kingdom Fungi; phylum Ascomycota; class Eurotiomycetes; order Eurotiales; family Aspergillaceae; genus Penicillium; species Penicillium sp. S1316. The sequence goes on from JAMAHF010000022.1 coordinate 465,814, forward strand.
GGAAAGGAGAATGAAGAATTCAGGAAGTACGGGGCTCAACCACGGACAACCATTGGACCTGGGAGCTTTGTTCGCTATGTGGTTGCTCAATCCACAGACCGAATGTGCTTAGCCCTCCACACGGGCAAAGGACAACCAGGATTCTACAGCTCTGTCACTTGTTACTCGTTGAAGTCGGCTGACTGCACTGCTACTGAACCAATTAGATGGGTATCATTCCCAGAGCGTATGCATGGTGAGTTTTGGGATTGCATGGATAAGGTCGTGATAAGCGGGGAAACTGTCCAATGATGAAACGAAAAGTGTCGCCTGCGTTAGCTCCATTAATCATTGGAGGCCTCGCTGCATTATGTCATGTGAAAGACCAATTCCACCATAGTGATTCAAAACCCAAGGGAGAAAACAAATGCGGCTCTTAGTGGGCACCACTTTATCTTTCATGGGGACGCCCCACCAAAGGCCGGTGGTTGTAAGCGACTCCCGTCTCTCAATACTCTTCTTTTACGAGCTGATACATCCAAATACCTGAACCTTTTTTAGGCGATCGGATTCCTAAGAGGACGCCAAGATGGCACTTACGTTCCAATGGGCCCTAAACGAAACAGCAAAGGGTGTCTATAACATAGCCCGAGGAGTGCTGCTGGCGGCTACAGTTGAGAATGTACAAGTGCTTCCACAGGAGGCATGCGCAATGTTTGGCGCCACTCTCGCTATGAGCCGTCAAACTTGCGATAGCGTCGAAAAGGCCCTCTTTCCAAAGCGGGATACCTGGCCAATACAATACCTGAAAGCACTAGTCGGGTACAGCCAGGATGACTGTGCAAGTCAGTTACGCAAGAGCGATGCTGGAGTTCGATTTTTGGCCTTAGCATGTGCTCTCGATTCGATGCGGCCTTTTGAAGCAGCGGGCGCCGTTCTCCCTATGCTGGAAGCCACGTGTGGAGGAGATACTCGCATGATACCTTCACGAGATCATTTGAGTGTATATTTTGAGGCTTTAAAGGCTAGATGCTCCTTCTCTGGCTTTGGGAAGGTACTTGTGGCTCACCGCAGTCAACTTGCCCATGCTCTAGAGGTTCATGGGTATCTAGACTTCGAATACGAAACCACTGGGCTGCCCTCGTCACTTGCCATCAAGGAGCTTGTCCTAGCCTTTCGAGATATTGGCCGTATTGGTGACGATGCGATTTGCGGACTTCAAATTAGAGCTTCCAAATGTGCTCCATGGATAGCTGCATTGACCGAGTGGTGCCTCGAACCCCCGTCTATCTATCTTCAGCCCGACAAAATACACACTGTGCCCGTATTGGAATCCCAGCAGTCGAGAATTACCATCGTAATTCCTGTGAATGCCAGTGAGTGGGATGATAGTGTCCATATAACACGGTCGCGCGAGATCGATCGACCAGAGACGCTCCTCTTCCCGACCACAAACTCAGGCAGCGAATGGACCTGTATGGTTGACGTGAAGACTTACGGGAAATGGCTCCTCCGCGAGTTTGGCTTCGATTATCCCGCGGAGAAAAGACGTCTGTACCATTTCCTTCCTGATGCCATCATTAAAGTGATTGCTGGGTTACAATTTTACCCCTCAGAGCTTGTCGATCAAGCCCTGAGTTTTCCTGAGTTGGAAAATACCTTCTCAACACCTTTGCCACCATTGGAGGAGATTAAGGAGACATACGGCTTGATGTTCGAGGACTCGAATCCTAGGCAGTTTCATGCGATAGAAGGCGCGAAAACCATGATTGTCACTGAGCTTCCAGAGGTGGAAACCTATCTTAAAGAAGTAGAGAGAACCTGTCCTTGCAACCAGTGCCTATATTCACACTCACCGGCGATGTACAACCCGCCTAAATGCAAAAAGGATGTGTTTATCCAAGGAACAGCGAAGATAATTGCCGGCATATTGACGTTGTCTTTGTTCAAGAACCTAGAGCCTCTGCGCGTGGAGACGACCCGACTGCGATATTTGCAAAATAAAGAACCTTTTGTGAGCGACATAATCAGCATACTAAAAAACGGCAATGACACCGAGTGCGATGCCAAGCACCTTCTAGCCTCCGCACGTATGCTTCTAGGTCACGAGCGAACGGTCAATGACTTGGGAGATAGGGACAATAAATGGGATTGGGTGATAACATGCGCAAAGGGCCAGGCTGTCTACCCAGCTGCATTTGATGAAATTGAGCTACGTGGAGTTCAAAGGCAGGGCTATTTGCGTCTTGAATGCCCGAGAGGTGTACTACAGCGAGAGGACGATAAGTGGATGGGCAATGCCTGGAAGGGTGTTGTAAGTGCGGAGACGACGTGGGCAAAGAGCAATGGGACACAGGAGGTCCTACCAGGCCAAGTTTTGGCCCCAGAAAACCACTTTCAGCATCTGAGCGCCCACTGGGAGGTGACGAAGAAGGACATTTTCATTATGGAAGCGAGGATTATCCTCAAGGAAGGTCAAAAAAGGCTCCAGACAACACGGAGTCCCATAGACTCGCTGATGGGACTACAATGGGGAATGATGGTGGAATGGTGCCTCCACAATGAATCGCACAAAAGTTTGGCAGAACCGGCAAAATTGTGCATCTATGTCAACCCCGACTTTGCTCATAGTTATCGACGTCCTGGCAGTACTGTTATTGTCCCGGTCGATGGTGCGTACGGCCTGCGCTTCTTTTGCTTGCCCGGCGCGGCAGAGGAAAGGCGCCCTTTCGTGTTAAGAACAGAAGCATGTCTTGAGTGCGCCCTGGAGGTCTGCAGAAAAACCATCGCGGACTACTTGATACTTTGAAATCAACTCAGTCGTGGTGTTCGTGCTTCGTGTTTTTCGTGCTTCGTGTTTGCTGCGCAACTAGGTTTAGGCTCACTGGATTGATAGCAATGACAACTTGCTCGAAACAAATCCAAACAAAACAACCAATGAAAAAAAGTGTTTTTCACAAGATACAGATCGGACGAAACTAGAAAAAAATGGGTAGTTCGAGATTGATCGACAGCAGGCTCGATGTCAGTAACCAGAATCCGCATAACTGCATAGAAGCCCGTCTGATGCCACTTACCCGATTAGTCCATACTTTTGCATTATCAGCAACAGGCATGGACGAGGTAATATGGGGCTTTTCGGTGTTAGGATTCCTGGATTCAGCCTCGCCCAATTATGGTGTGGTAAGTCCCACCCATTGATCGGCGGCACAATAATATTGCAATATGGATTAGAAGTTCCACGAATCTGTAGTGCTGATTCCGGGTTGTATTACATGACTTGCATGGCGCTAGAGGATGATCGACCGTCATTTGCATGTTATCGCCCTCAGCATCAGTCCCCTGCAAGCGACGGAGGATCATGGAAATTTGCCTAACGCGGAAGTCCGGAGTTCACTCCATCAGGAGGAGATCGTTGACCTGAGACTCTGAATGACCCTGTCTGACCCTGACGCAAACATCTGCAGACATCGGAGGTATATTAACACGAACCCCGAGCCATGCGCACGGCTACGGGGAAACCCTTCTAAAAACAGCAATTCACCGAACCCTGAACGTTTCGGCTAAATCAGGGGTCCGGGTCCATCCCTAATTGGAGGCGTTTTTCGTCCGGTGTGCGCTGATCGCCAGTGCCAATGCGTTTCATTTACGCCAAGACTGAGTCTCAGCCCGCGCTTGGCGTGTGGGATAGACTGTCCTGCGCTTGGTGTCCACAAGATATAAATTGGAGGGCTGCTCCCCTAAGGGGGTTTGAAGAGCTCAAACACCTTCTTTTCCCTCTCCATTCCAGCCTTCAAGTTTTGTTTCCTGGTATAGCTCGTCCTGGCGACATGCTCCCCCCACGCTCTTTCCTCGCTACGGCAGTGCTGGCACTCGCCTCCACCATCGTCCGGGCCCAAGACGGCTGCGGCTCCGGAACCCCCGACGCAACCGTCACCGGTGACGAAGGCGCGTACGTCGCATCCGTCGGCTCTAGCGAAGTATACTCCGGCTCCGACTACTACGCCGCAATCTCGAGCGCCCTCGAGGGAATCGGCTCTGGTCAGCGGCTCTCCGTGATCGCCTCCGGCTCGATCGGGGACAACATTATCCACATCGACAGCGGGATTATCTTCGAGGGCTGTGGGACGATCGATGTTGGGTACGCTGCCGGCCACGGCGCCATCGAGTCCCTCAACACAGAAAACGCGCAGATCCCATACCTAACCCTCACCGGCGCGCCGTACTTCGGTCTGCGCTTCTACGGCGTTACCGGTCTTTCGCTCGGCGAGATCACAATGAACCTGAGCGGCGGACTCGGCATCCGGTTCGAGCGCGACGAGGCCTCGAACCGCGACGTCTCAATGGACGTAATCAACGTGACGGGCGCGGGCAGCCACGCCGTCGAAACCTGGAACATCGACGGGCTGACGATCAACTCGGTGATCGCGCGCAACGTCGGCGAGTGCGGCCTGCTCCTGCAGACGACGACAAACGCGCACGTCGGGACCGTTGACGGCGACAATGTCGCCTCGGGCACCGGGTACGCGACCTTCCGCATGGCGAACCAGAACGGCCGCCTGTCTGACGGGAGCTATGAGACGAACGTGGTCGTCGAGAATGTGATCTCGCGTGGCGGCGGGCGGGGCATCTTCTGTGTTTCTGAGTCTGGGGGTGTTGAGATTCAGAATGTGGATCTTGCTGATAACGAGAATAATGCGATTCTTATTGAGAACTGCTACGGGGTTTCAATCCTCGGTGGCACTGTCAACGGCGGTGGCCAGGTTCGTATTGCGGCGCGTGATGAGTTTGAGAATACGCGCGATATCTCGATTAGTCTCGAGGTTAACGACAACTCTGTTGTGGAGAACCCGTGCGGTGAGAATGTCACTTGGGATATCTCGGGGAATGCTTCGTTGGATGTTTGCTAGACGTTCCGTTACGCGGTTACCCACTTGTACATAGCTACTGATCTGTTGTGTATCTAGTCGAACCTGTTACGCGAAAAGAAAGGTACTTATAAGTCTCTCTACCCGCCGCTTAGGCTTCCCATGATCTATGTACGCCGTTCGGGGAAGGACCAAAACCAAAAAATAAGTTTCTTCTAAGATATCAAAGAAAAATAAGTGAATAGTAGATACTTCGTACTGTAAATCGGAAGGAAGAGAGTGACGTGAGCGGGGCTCCGCACTTTCTTTCACTCGGCCTCGGTACATAGATTGACACTAATTTAAAAGCCCAGTCTCCCCCTAAATTGAACTTGGTCGGTGACAAAACCGAGTGGTTATGTTTATCGATCGATTTGTTTCAAGATCCACTTTCTGCGCTCGCCTCTGTACCACATTCTCTGTCGATATAGTCCGCCTTGAAATAGTCACCTCATTGATCTAGAATGGCTGGGAGCCAGCGAGCCGCGAAAGCCTGTGAGCGCTGCCGACATACCAAACGACGCTGTTGGCCCCCTTATCCTTGTCAAGCATGCATCCGGTGTGGCCAAACTTGCGTTGTTCGAGACAAGCCAAGGTAAAAAAAAAAAAGAAAACGAATCACGCTCAGACCAGTCAGCATATGTAAACCAGCTAACCCGAGCGCGCAGGCCACACCGCGTTTCCAAAGAAAGCAATAGCCCAGTGCCTCGGGCAAATAACCGTCCAACGACGCGTCTAGATTCAAGCAGTCCGGCATCCTTTCAACAAACTTGTCGCGATACATTGTCCAGGAATCGAAGCGTGCGTACAGGGCAAGGACAACCATCCCGTGACCCGCTCGAAATAGTGGCCTCGCTCGTTCGCGTAGCGTCCGAGACAAAGTATAGTACGTGAGCTCGTCAAGCCAAATGCATGTTCTCTTTTCTCACACGGCCGAAATAGGCCATGAATTCAACCCTCAATTTGTGGAACCAGGATGCTCTCGCCCAGACAACAGTGGCCGTGTGAATCCCCACTACAGGCGAACCCCACGTCAGTTCTCTGCGATCTGAGTCATGAAAAATTACAGCAGATGGTCAGTCGTACGCAGGAGCTGCGAAACACACCAATTGACCTCATTGACATCTCGCAAGTCGAAGCCTCAATATCTTCAGTTTTTCTGGGCCGTCCGGGAGATGCGAGCTTGCAAGACATCGATGTCTTGAGCACCCCGGCTGCCCTTGATGACCTGACTCTTGCATTTTCTGCTCTCACAATCGCAGCTTTTGCCGAGAGGAATGCTGAAGCCTCGGTCGCCCTTTTTGAGCTGTCAGTAAAGACTGCCGAGGCGTATGTTGGCTCGCCAACGCTTACACTAACCCGTTCAATTTTTCTTCAACATTTCTGTGTCCTTCGAACGGGGACGTCCAACCGCAGCAGAGCATTGATTGCACAAGCCGTGCAGTTGGCGCATGATATTGGCATGAACAAAGGCGGCCAGGGCGATAATTCTCTCCAAACAGCCAGGGTCTACTTGGCCTTGTATTTCACAGATCAGTATGTGCTCTCATATCGTTCCCCTGAATATTGCTCAACAGGCCCCAGGTATTGTGCCATGACACATAATACCGCCCCGTGTATCAAGCCGACAGATTATGACCCTGCTATCTTCAACTTACTGCGAGAGACGACTGCGGGACTTAGGAATCTAGTGGAATTAGTAACGCTGAACGGGAAAGTACTGGACGAAATGCACGACTCTCCCTTATTGTACGAAACAGTCATCAACCTTTGATCCGTCATTTGCAGGGCATGCCTTAGCCTTGGTCAACCACGCCTTGCAATTTCGAGTGACGGAAACGACTTCGAAGAACACTACATCAACCTGGTTCACGTTCACATGTTCTGGTGGGTAATATAATCAGACAGGTATGTGCAGGATTAATACGCTTTGCAGGTCCCGTATCATGCTCCGGGCACCATTTCTCTTGTCCAACGAACACTGGCTACCCTCAGTCAGTATCTGTGTGCGTGCAGCGCAGATGCTCCTATCGTTATACTTCAACATCCTCGGCCCAGCGATCCAAGTGATAGCTCGGGCGTATACGCCTGCAGCTAATCCAGAGTGGAATTTTGCTTCCAGGCGGAATCAGCTACCTCCCACATGGCGCCAAGTACGGCGAATCATGACGTCAGTTCTAATTATCTTATATGCCTATTGGTATGGAGAGGCTTCGTACGATGAGGCCGGGCGCGCATGCGCGTATGCCTTGGCACTTTTGGAATTCGAACGGACAAGATGGGGGGCGGCGCTTGATGATTCGAGGCGATCCGTTTTGTCTCTTGCGGCGGTAAGTGGACTCAATGCCACCGAGTACCTCAAGCACATCCTACCGGCTGCAAACGAAGATTTCATCACTAATGTTCTGGATGTGGATAGTCACCGGGCACCGCAGGGCCCTTTTCAGGACCTGCGGGCAGATGCAAGTGGGTTGCCGCTTCTCCAGCAATGGGATGGCGATGGCTTTGGAGGCATCCTTACCTCTGGCTCTCTCTTTTCCGAAGCCTTTCCTGATGCACAATGGGACTTCGACGGACTTTTCAGTGCTAATCTGGGTGGGCTAGGAGACTTGTGATTTCCTTTTCTTGGATTTTGTTTCCAGCCAAACGCGGGAAATATCTGATTCAATTCATCTCATCTATGAAACTATCAGTGCTATTCAGAGAGAATACCTGAATAGCTTGTTTTCCCTGTCGGTCTTGTCATCGAAGCCAACTTGCAAGGCCGCCGTCTGGTCAACTTGCCCATACTCATGATCACGTCTCTTATTCTCAAGGAAAAGGTACACCCGCAATAGGCTCACTCCGCAGATCGTAACTGCTGCCGTCCCAATAATAGCCTGGAAGCAAGACGGATAATGGTCCGCAGCCTCGGGCTTCTTAACAGTCAACGGCGCAATACCGTTGCTGATCGCCCACGCACACCAGAGGAGCCCCGACATGAACGTCTTCTTGGTGTGTCCTGCGGTATTCGCGCCAGCCAGTGCTAGAATCATCATGTACCCGCCCGCGAAAAACCCGCACATGACAAATCCAAAGATCGCGCCGGCGCGCTGGGTGTCCCAGTTCAGCTTCCACATCAAGCACGCGCCGACCAGCACGCAGACCTCGCAGCCGATGGTGAGCCAGGTTCTGCAGTCTTTGACGAACGTGCCCATGATCCCGACGAAGATGCAGATGACGAACACACCCCCGCCAACGGCGCCCGTGAGGAGCACGGAGTCGAAAGGGGAATACCCAAAGCTGATGCTGATGACACTGCCGAAGCCGGAGATACCCCCGTTCACAAAATGGAGAGCGAAGGTTGTTGGGATGAGAATCCACGTAATTGGATCGCGGAGCAGCTCTATAATCTGGTAGAACATGAACTCCTTGTTCTCGATACCGATCTGTTCCAACCGCATGCGCTTTACTGCAGCCAGGCGCTCCTCGGGCGTCAGGAACCGTGCAGACGACGGATTTTGCGGTAGCAGCAAAACCAATACAGTACCCCAGACTACTGTTGCCGCCCCGAGGATCAGATACTGGTATTTCCAGGCGCGAAGGCTGCCCTGGATATGGCCTATGCCGAAGGTAAGGAGAGATCCGAGAAGACCACCTAGTCCCGTGGAGGTGTACCACAGTGCGTATCGGAGGGGTTGCTCGGCCTTTTTCCACCACATTGCGATCATGATGGAGAATCCGGGAGCGACAGCACACTCCACGACGCCGAGGAAGAACCTAAGCGTGTCCTGCGTTAGCAGTGTGATAATATCCGAGTTGAGGGTGGTTGATTTTTCTCTCTTTGTCTACCTCAGAGCCAGAAGGCCATGATAGCCACCAACAACGACCGTCAGCATTGTAACCGCCCCCCATGCAATCACCGTACACGCGAGATACCTTCCAATCGGTAGTCTCTGGGCGGGCCAAGATGCGGGTAATACTTTGGATAAGCGAGCCCCATCAGTTCACGATTACGTTCATGCGAGAAGGAATATGGTATAAATACATACATCCCGCCAGACAACCCCAATAAAAGATGAACGTAGCGACCGAAAATCGGTGCAGGTCCAGAATCGGCTCTGGGTCTGGACCGGCCGTGTACCCTTGCACAGAATAGAGTTCGAGATCCTCGATAATCCCGAACTGTATGGCGCCGTTGAGGATAACCTTGTCAACATATTGAAGCATAAATGTAATTATGAGCAGAGACATCAGGACCAAGTCTATTTTTCGCAGGACGCGGGTCTCGGTTCCATCAGGAATGTGGTCTCGATGGACTGCGTAAGGTTCAGTTTTTCCCATTGTTGAATGCACTATCCAATTGTGGGAAATATTCACAAATTTGAAAGGCTCCGCACGGAATAACAATAGAGTGACGAGCTCGCAGCTTTATAGACAATTTACCGCTCGTTCTTGGCCTCTTCCTTCTCACCTACTTCCCCGCGTGCCCAGGACCTGAATATACGGGGTACGCGGGTATACAATGGATACCTGGCGTCTTTTGGGGAACACGAGGGCCGTGATTGGATAATACATTTTCAAATGGAGAGATTGTCGGTTCAGATTCCTATTCACAAAGGCTGTACATCCACCACGCCCTATATCCGCTCGACCTGCCCGATTGTTATATCCGCATTTCTATGTCCGCACCCGTACATCCGCTCGCTATGTACATCCGCACTATACAACAAAATCCCGTCGCTGTATGCAGGTGAGTTGAAAAATGTGGAATTCGCATCCCTTGGCGTGAGTGCGCATCTTATCACACTGGCAAACAAGCCGCGTCCTCTCTATACTCTCAACGAATCACCCAAGATGACAAACACTCACACTCATCCTTCGCATGGTATCGCCGCCAAAGCCCTGAACGAGATCCTATGCGACTTTAGTGTCCCTCTTCCGGCTGACGAAAATGGCGGCTCACAGGTCACATTCACCGGCACGATCCCACCGCTCGAACAAACAAAAAGTGACAAAGTATGTCTTTCGCTCGTGGGCGGGATTCCAGCGCTCGCTTGCGCGGTCACGGCCGCTCAGATATTCAAAGCACGCGGAGGCGACCATCAAACAATAGAGATTGACCTTCGCCGAAGCCATAACTCTGTGGATCCAGATATTGGCATGACGCCTGCGCTGAATGGGCAGGAGATCACGTTGGATGTCATTGCGGGAAACCCGTTCAATAGGAATATCTTCGAGACCAGGGATGGGAAGTGGGCCGTTCTCAGTGCTGTCTACGTGGATTTGGCGTACCAGTGGACCGCATTGCTGGACTGTTCAATGACCGAGAGCGGCGTTAGAGAAGCAGTGAAGAAGCTGGACGCTGCGGGTACGTGATTCAATCCACGTGTGGCTATTATTGCCCATGTATACAACAATACTAAACATCCAACTATGTAGACCTCGAAGCCTTGGCAGCTAAAGCAAATATGCCCATAGCAATCTGTCAGTCTGAGGCAGCCTGGGCTAGTCACCCACAGGGGTCGCACATGGGCAAACTTCCCATCGTCCCTATCCAACACTGGCCGAGTGATGATCATGCCAATGGCAGCCATGTTTCTACAAATACAGAGCCCAGCCTGTCCAGAAATCCTTCCCGCCCACTCTCCGGTCTCAAGGTAATCACCCTCACCCACGCCATCGCCGGCCCCGCCACGGGTCGCACCCTCGCCGAGCACGGCGCTTCCGTCCTCCAGGTAATGTTCACACACGGCTTCGAGCACGCCTTCGTCTACACATACGCGAACCTCGGCACCGCGTCCACGCGCCTAAACCTGCACAAGGAATCCGACCGCGCGCGTCTCTGGACGCTCGTCCGGGACGCTCACGTCTGGATCGACAGCTACCGCGAGGGGGCGATCAGCAAGTTCGGGTTCTCCGACGCGGAGATCCGAAGAGCGAACCCCGGGATGATAATCACCCACATTCGCGCGTATGGGACCTCGGGTCCCTGGGCGTCCAAGCCAGGGTTTGACATGCAGGGAAGCGCGTCGAGCGGGCTGATGTACCTCATGGGCGAAGGAGTCGGGGACGGGAGACCGCAGTGGCCGCCGGGTATGGTGATTAATGATTACACGACGGCGTATTTTGGCGCGCTCGCGATCTTGGGGATTATCCTGCGCAGGTGTAGAGGCGAGGGCAGCTGGGGTCAGGGGTGGGTTGTATCGCCCAGTCTTTGCGGGACGGCGAAGGGGATCTTGAAGTTCTTCAAGACGAGAAGGCTTGCCATTGCAGAAGATTCGGGGCCAGGTGTGGATCTGGATTCTGTTCTTCCGCCGGAAACACTAGAGGGGGAGACGCCGTTGGGATACTTGAAGACGCTGGCGCCGCTGCCGAAGATGGGCCTTACCCCCCTTCAATATGAACATGGCCTTTTGATTACTATGGGGTCATCGAGACCTGTTTTCCCGGGGTATGACGATGGTTACAATGTGACCAAGTTGACTCCATGGACAAAAGGACAACTTATTGGTCACCTTGGGCTCGGCGTGACCGGGAAGCTGGAAAACTTGAGGACGCTGGGGGCCGGTGAGCGGGATGAAGTGAACAAAAGATATGAACTTTCTTCCTTATCTCTGTCTGACTAGGTATATATATCTACCTGGCATTCGCCATATTGGAAAGGAATGGGGACATCTACTAGGTAATGACACCTATGACCTTCTTTAAAATACTCTGGCTATCATCTGCAATGCGTACAGCTAGTTTTGTTGTTGATGAACGGGATCTAGGCCATTCTTTAGGTTGATACAGTTGCCTCCCGGCAGTCTTCTGGTTGTAGTTTGAAATACCAGGTTGTACGGTTTTCCCTTTGTTCCTTCCTGACAGAACCCGCCTCCTGCTGATTAGCTGTATTGAGTATAATTACTAGACAAGGATAAGTAGTTAAGGATAGCACCAACTAGAGCTCGCGTGGACTGTTAGGCTGTTTCAAGACATGGATTGTGTTGGAGAGAAACGCCCTCGTGCTTAGATTCATGGAGTGCAACTGGCCACTCACCACTGTTGAACAATCTATTGCAGCATGGCTTCCTAATTCGCTGAGGCGATCTTATGTTCACAGCACCCGAGCTAGATTGGGCTCCATGCAGCATCAGACCTTGTACAAGCGGACATCCGGAGCCAATCATAGCCCAGCACGCATAACTCACCGTCTCCCCGCACTCTGCCTTTTGCCCCCTTTTTCATAATCATCAGCGTAGATAGTCAAAGTTCCCCTTCTTACAACCATACAGCGCATCCTTGCGCTATTATTGATCCGTCCCTTACGCGTAACGGAACAATACTCTCGCTTTTTCACATAACAGTGTTCACAAGGTAGGCAGTGTGAGCCCGGCCTCTTCGCGACGTCGATTTTATCATCTGCGACACGAGCTAATGTTGTTGATGCACCAGGCACAATCCAAATTTAATCTGGTAATGGGGGACCGGCACTCGGACTCCAGCTACGACGGCAAGTTTGAAGAAGCACAAGGAGCTATGAAGGTGGACGCCAAAACAATGAACCAGCTCTCGTCCTCGGGCAAACCCGCGCAACAGAACAGAGGGAAGAGAGCTATCCAGAACCTCTAGAGTGCAGTAGAAGACTTGAAAAGGAAAGAAGCGGCGGATGAGGATGGGGATAGGAAGCGTGAGGAGCAAGGGCAACAGCCAAGACCGGGTGCTGGGCACATGCACCACAATTTCTATCCGTCGGATGTTGGCGTTCGGAAAGCCTCACATAGGTTGATGTCGTACTACGCGTTGTCTTTGATTTTGTGTTCGATGAACTCCAACGCATTGAAGGTCCAGTAAGACATGGTTATCTTCCAGAAATTCTGATCGTCGTGTGCCGTAGAGAACCGGGGCTGGATGAAGTCGTAAAATATGCTGAAGAGCGCCGTCGAGCTACTCAGCGCGAGAGCGACCCAGAATGTGCCCTGATCCCATCCGGCCTGCATGATAGAATGGAGCGAAATGGGCGGTTTGACCCTGCGCTCTTCCTCAGCCAAGGCATCCAGAAACTCTCTGTGGAGAGGCTCGTACTCGTTCATATGGATACAATCGATCGCTTGGTTGCTCAGCCAGTACGGGTGGTGGACCATCTCTGCTGGGAGGGAGCAGGCCCACTCAAGATCGACTAGATATTTGATATTCCAGTCCTGGTCAACAAAGATGTTGGACTGGTCGAGATCGGTGAGGCTGAAAAGGAACGGGCCTCGACGGAGGCCACGGCGCAAGAAACAGGACCGGACACTCTTGATTACCATCATTGCAGATGTCTGATAGACCCCATCCTGAAGACTATTTACGCCATTTGGCTGGTGACGAAGCCGACTTTCATGCAGCGCAAAGATGTCGCCGACATATGCGTCTACTGTAGATTGCACACTGTGTCGCGGCATATCAAGTGGTATATGCTCATTTCCAAGCTGCTGGATTTTTATTGTAAGAGGCCGGTTGCCCAGGACCAGGTACCCGTTCTCGTCCAGAACGAAGGAGCCGATCTTCGGTAGTGGGGTACGGGCCATACCCAGCATAATGCGGGCGAGTCCACGGAATAGCGTCGTGCGAAGCTCGCGGTCATGGCGCTTGTCCGCCCACGTTTCAGATAGCAGTTCCCTTGCGAGGGGTCAATGTAGTCAATCAAAAGATAGGGAAAGCCTAGCCCAAGCTCCTTGCCTTGGCGCCTCACATAGAGCGATGGAGTCGGATAGTTGAGCCAACGCAGGAGAGAGCGCCGCAGATGATGATAAGCGCGACTCATAAAAGGTAAATGATCGATATGGGTAAACTGAAGTGGTAAGTCACAGCGGTATCAGATGCACGCAATAAATAAATCGAAGAAGGTGCGCATACAATTTCGCCGGTGGAAAGTCCAAAGCCATAAAGCTGCGGGATGGGCACGGTTGGACAGTGTTCTTGAAGCCAGGCGTAAGTACCGGCCTCGTACCGGACCATCTCATCTGCGTTGCCTGGTCGGTAATCCTCTCCAATCTTATATGGCAACGGAAATCGAATCATCAGCTGTCTGCTGCAGCCCGGTCATTGATCCCAGCACGGATGCAAACATTGAAGTTGCCATGGATCCAGTCTTCGACATCGGCAAGATCACAGACGTCTGGCGATGAAAGGCCGAGATGATGGGCAATGACCCTCTTGATCAAATTGCGGTTGCGGTGTAGATGGGTGAAGTATCGAAGCTTCTGTTTCCGGTACCCCAGTTGATGGAGGATATTAGCATCTTGCTCGCGTGCCCCACCGTATGTAATCTCTCCGTGAAGTAGACGACGCTTGGTTGAGGGAAGCGAAGCACAATCTGCAGACATTCTTGGTGAAGCCTCCCTTCCCTTGATGAAGGATAGATAGACAGTCTCCCGACTTGGGGAAAAGGCCCAAGCGGATTAATCTTGTTCCGGCGCGACCTGCGGCCTCAGGCAGTCGGGCACGTGAGCACTTGAGCACTCCATTGTCGACCTTTAATGACCGCTAGTAATTGCTTCAACGCCGAACTTACTGTTAGTCAGCGCCCGCTCGGTCATTTC